>OX596174.1:6859346-7459346 GCA_951394245.1 Cyclophora punctaria | reverse complement strand
AAGACGTGGAGTAATCGACAAACACAGAGGAATGAGGAATCCCTAGCGAGACGGCAATATCGGTGCGATGGTATATGATTGGCGCGCGGCTTGGGCGACTTGGGCGGCTGCATAATGAGCCGGCAGGAGGGCGGCGGACGGCGGGGCGGGCGGGGGCGGCCGCCTGCGAGCGCTAGATTGGAATCCGCACGAGCCATCGCCTCCTGTCGTCAAATCCGTCAACATCTTCATACCAAACCTGATACCTAGTCGAATTCTAATCCCGAATATATCACTCTTTTACATTTAGTTTTAGGTCAACTAGTGGAACGTACTTTAATTTCTTACTTTTTTTTGGAATATGTATGTTTATATTGTTGGAAAGGTTTTTGTGCCGGCTCTTGAACATTATTAACACGTGTACACTACATATTCAAGTAGAGTTGGGTAGTACACTATGCAGTTATTCATTAGTAGGTAACTGAACCGTAAATTCCTTCATCGATTCTTCAAATACCACGAATAAAAATTCTCCCATCTTAAATATAAAACCTGAATTGAAATATTTGTTGGAATACCTTCTAAAATCTGTATGAACGAGTGACTGGTCAAAGCTACACAGAGAGCTACTTTTCCCCTCGATTGCCGCAACCGCTTCCGTTGGCCTTCCGGTGAAATTCTACACTCACTTGGAATTTTCTTCGTATTACAGCTACATTTTAATTTAACGCAGTGATTGCGAGGATGTTTTCATATAGCTTGTTAGAGTGATTCTCAACTATAACATTTTAGGAATATAAACCTACTATCTATTGATTTTAGTTTAGTTTTTCTTTGTTATTTCACTAGTATGGATGTGTTTGAGCAGGTTAGTGGCCAACTGAGTTTTTAGGCCACCTAAAGGTCTCCGGCATGGTCTGACGATGGCAACAACCGGGACTGAAACTTGGATTGATTACTGTTATTTACATTTAATGTAATTTAAATCTATACTAATATTATAAAGCTGAAGAGTTTGTTTTGTTTGTTTGTTTGTTTGTTTGTTTGTTTGTTTGTTTGTTTAAACGCGCTAATCTCAGAAACTACTGAACCGATTTGAATAATTCTTTCACTGTTAGATAGTCTATTTATCGAGGAAGGCTATAGGCTACATTTTATCCCGAAATTCCCACGGGAACGGGCACAACGCGGGTAAAACCGCGGGGCGCTGCTAGTCTTTAATCAAAATTAAGGGATAATCCACATGAATTATAAAATATACAAATTACGAGTCCATCCCCAATAAAGCATAATCACTCAATGTTTACATAACTATAAACTAATTTATAGTTTTCATTAGCAACTTTTCACGCGGCCCAAAACTTGTTTAAAATGTTTACTTTCGCTAACTACTGAGAAATAGATACAGTTCATTAGATCCCGGTGCCTACATAAATTTACATCCATAAAGCCGTACAGGCTGCTAACACCGAGTGTATATTAGGTTTATGTTCATTTCAGCTTGACGCTAATTTAATATCAGATACGGCTTTGATGAGTCCACGTCGTTAGTTGTTTAATAAAAGTTAATATCCAATATTGGTCGTGTGTGTGTGTGTGTTCGTAAGTATGGCGGGTACATAAAGGGGATTGCAATATCAGCACGGCACGCCGCCCCAACGACAAACAAGTGGTGTACTGTACAACTTTAATGAATATTTTTTGTTCTTACAGCAAAAAATGCTTTGCAACGATCAGAAAAATAACATTTTATAATTGAAAATGGTGTTTTAATTATATTATAATAAAACTCTTAACCAGATAACGACCGGATGCTATGTGTGGATTAGAAATGTAAAACTAGAATATAGATTACTCTCATACGGGAATAGAATTTATTTACTCTCAATGGCGGCGCGGCGCCACGGTGCAACCCGTTGCGCGTTGCTGCACCTGCAACTAATTGTTTTTTTAAACGAACATTTAACATCTAGCGCTCACTATAACTTTATGTTTTTTGTTTCAAATTAGATAGACGTCGCTTGGTACTCTTCCCTACAATATGTAGAATACGTAGTTGTTAAAAACTACGAGCTCTACGTAGCACAGAGATTTTTGAACGAGATTCCAAAATGAATGAAAATGAATCAGCGCGTCAAGTTTTCATTCGTTCATGTAATTGGATCTTTATTCTAGTTGGAACTACTTCGCTGGCGGTGTTCGTGTAAAGCGATTAAGTTAGAGTTTCATGACGTCGCGATGACGTCATACGTGTGTTATAAATATAATTATATTCTTTGGTCTTGTTCAAATATTCGCTATTTTAGTGCTTCCTCAATAACTTCTAATGGCATTTTGATAGGAATTTTGCGTATTGCATGCCTCGTTTATTTAGATACGTTATTTTCAATATCATACATTTAGTAATAACATACATAGAATTCAATCTTTATTCTGAAATTTCCGAGAAAGTATCAGATAAAATAAAACAACAATTTCCATAAAACATGAAAGCAACAGACAGTTAGTACAAAAAGTAATATTATTCAAATACAAAACTTATTAGCACGAATATCAAAAGCTCATTTCATTGAATAAAGCAATTTGCTCGCATCTTAACGTATAAACGTACTGTAATCAAACACACTTTCAAATGTAGACACAAACCTAATGTAATAAATTAGGACGTAAATAAAACATTTAAAATCGTGTCGTCTGTAATATTTGCTTCTAATTCTCGGAGTTTGCATGAAGCAGTAAATCCGGCCCGACTGGCCCATTTGGAAATACGTGAATTTTATTTACCAACTCGACGTGACTCAATACATCCTACGCTCTGCCCCAATTATATTATTCTCTTCCTTTTCCCTTAAACGTTTTTCAGCCCTAATGGAAACTTTGGTAGATTTGATCGGATTTCTGATAAACACAACCGCCTATGCTCCCGGGGGAACTATTTATTTTACGCAAATCTTAAAGGTAAGTTTGGAACTTTCACATTCAATACGGCTATTCACCCAATAGGTACGTTCGTGTTCATATGTTTCCCTTTACTTAAACGTGATACGAGAATGGGTATTCTGTACCCTTTAACATTTTAGTGTCGCAAAAAAGGTATTAATATTCACCTAGGAGGAGGTAGGTATGTATAAGAACTATTTGTATCTTCCATTAATTATAGTGACTGTCTGATCTGAAGTATTGTCGCATTGTGAGGCGACCAACAAAAACAATTGAATATTTAATAACGCAGCGTATTGCTCGAATTTGCATAGATTTAATAATAGTATCGTTAACTTGACGTTTGTAACGATTTGCATGAGGTACAATTACTCGTAATTGTTTAGTAAATCTGTTCATATCATAGTGGGTATGCATGTGTAAAAGTAATTATGCACAGGAAAGTACTTACTCGGATATAATGTTTTATTTGTCTTGACAATTAGGTCAGAGCGGGTTGGTTCGTTTTAATCCTATAAAAACCTCCGCGAAGTGTAAGCGCGCCGTCTCCACGGACCGCAATAACACTAACTCTTATAAACTGGGATTATACCACTCTCTGTAACACGACTTAAATTCAAATATGCACTTGCTTAACCTTTTGAGCGCCATTGTCGGCTATAGCCGACATGTAACTCCGAGCGTTCCACGCCAATGTCGGCTATAGCCGACATGAATTGTTATTATTATTTAACCTTATATTTGCTTAATAAAAGAGTATTTGTGTATCATATCCTATTTACTGAAGTAAAAATGATATAACAATTTATTTTTAACTTAAACCTATCCATAAAACTAAATTGTATGGAAGATTTTTATACCAAAAAAGATGACAAAAAATACGTGCGAACGGCCATGCCTCATGCGCCATTGTCGGCAAATGCCGACCGCTAGTGTTGTGCCAACTTTTTATATAATAAACAACCTGTATGCTAATGTTGAGAGTAAATATACAATTTTAGTATTATTTCATTGCACAAATAGCATATAATATTTCTGATACAATAAATAACATTATCGGTGCCCCCTGAGTGAAAAATTATTAATCTTTTTTACCACCCCTCCATACAATCGATACAATCTACTGTGCCGTGTGCCCATCCTTATTCTATTATATTTTATGACTGTCCTCTACGCCACGGTCGGCATTAGACGACGCACTCTGACGTCATCTGCGTACGAGTACACATCTAGTGCTGTCCGTTGTTCGTGTGTGATAAGTTTGTTATCGTGCTCTAATATACCTATCTACTTTGATGTACCCGCCTTTTGGCAAACAAATATTATGTTATGTCTTTCCCACGGTGTAAAAATATAATATAATACATTTAAAAATATGTAGGTATCGTTTTTTTACGACTGCACATGTTGTACAGTTTTATGATTTACTATTGCACTCGTATATTCCTTGAAAAGTTGGGAACAAAGAAGTAACAAAAACAAAAGATTTATGATACATTTTTAGGAATAACGGCTTTTACTAAAGAACTCCTTAGAACAGGACCATCGCGTCAAAACATAATTATCATTGTAAATAAAATAAGTAATTTTATTCAATGTATAATAAATAATGCTAAAATAAAAGTTAGGTATTTTAAATGTAAATTTTAATCTAAACGCGCGCGTCCCATCTCTAATAAATAGCGTGCATATAATGAATTCACCGTACTGACCACGCCAATGTCGGCTGGGGCCGACAACATCGATTGACTAGTGCTGGGGTAAAGTTACTATGATCTTTTTATTTGATTACTTATCTTCAAGCGACTTTGATGTATTAGTATTTGCTAAAATTACGAGCTTTGGTAAAATTACTAAACTACTAGTGTGTGGTTAAAAAAAACTTCAATAACAATATGTTGGTATACATTTACGCACTTTATTTAATCATTATTTATCCGGAAAAACACGTTTTCGACATGCTATTCCCATCCTTATATTTTGTTAGGTATTTATCTCTGATTTTTGGGGCTGGCGTGGATGGCATGACTTATGTTTTATTACTTGGCGCTCAAAAGGTTAAAAATGCTGTATATTTTAAGAGCATCGCCCGAGTAAGACTCGGTTTAACATAGACTGCTTGCAGCGGGAACTAACAAAAAATACAAATATCCTTCGCTTTATAATTAAGGGGTGCTTCAAAGTTATATTTTTACTAAATAATTTATGAATGAAACTTTGTAACGGGAGGGAATGGAATCTAGGACGCATTTCGCAAACTTTTATTTTATAACTGTTGAAACAATTTGTAGTTCTTGAAGATTACTTACTATGATGATTAAAAAATAAACCTCAGCTATAACTTTCTACAAATCTATGTAACGTCGAGTGTGTACCTTAGTACAAGTAACAAACTAAATAGATTCATAATAAATAAGCACTTAAAGATAAATGTGCTTTAAAGGCATAAGTAAATGAGTCCCTAGTTAGTTCCTTTTACTTTATACACGCCTAGAGATCAATATTGAAAACAGTAAAAAGGGACATAAATTAGCATAAACATGCAATTAAAGTCAGGGCAGGCATCCCTTCAGTCTGGGTGATATTGAAAAAGAAGCTTCAAACATCTATTACAGAGCTATAGCTTACATTAATAGACTCGAGGAGACGGTCCATTATAAACGTGAATTAATCATTGATGTACATGTTTTAAATTTAAAAGAGAGTTCCTGGAAAAGGCATTCAAAACATTTGACCGGAGTCGTTTGCTGCCTACTTACTACTCCTTTGTATAACACACTTTGGCTTGTTAACGTACCGATATCTGAGGTACGTTGTGATTAAATGTAAACAAAATATTTATTCAATCCGCCCAGAGTTGCCATAACTCAAATCATTATAAAAATTAAATGCTAAAATCCTCTAATAGCATAAAAATGAACGAAAGCTTCCTTTGAAATGACAGCATAAAATAAAAGCAAGCCTGAGATCAGAAACTCGGTACTGTGGATGATATTATACCACTTACCGTTGTTCTACTTAGCATAAAAATATTTCTTGCCTCACAACACAATCAAAACTGAGTATACAAATGCATTATTCAAAATTCCGTGATATTTTCGCCGTTTTTGTTTCGTATGATCTCTCTACGTTGTCAGAAATAAAGAGGAGCTTTTATCATGGTTTTGTACATTTCATTTTTGAACAAACAGCGCCCCGCGGTTTTACCCGCGATGGGCCCGTTCCCGTGGGAATTTCGGGATTTTTATACATATAAACCTTCCTCTTGAATCACTCTATCTATTTAAAAAAACCGCGCCAAAATCCGTGCAGTAGTATTTGAGTTTATCACAAACAGACAGACAGAAAGACGCGGCCGGGAACTTTGTTTTATAATATCTAGTTATAAGATCTAGTTATAAGTTATAAGATCTAGATATTAAGTTTCTTTCATATTTGCTTACGCAAGCTTTATTTAGTTAACAGTTATTGCATCGGATATTGATGCGTACACAGAAGGGTCTTATTTTATGTGTCGAGTATATATTTAAAGTTTGAGCAGGAACAAGTTGATAGTGCTCAATATCGTTGCAATATTTTACGAAGAGGAATGCTTATAAAATCGAAAGTACATAATATCGAGCGAACGCTTGGTGTGCCAAACCCGGAAGAATTATTCGCAATAAACTCTCTTCACAAATACTATTACGAGCGCTGGTTTCAGTTGTCCTCCATACTTTGTAAACGGATTCAGTTTTGTATTCGTTTACCTTTATAAAAACGTTAAATATTTACTACTCGTTACGGAGACTGAGCAAGTCCCTACACTTCTACAAGCTCAAATAACACGCCCCGAAATATTTCTAAACATATTTCATTTACGAATATTTGTAAACATTACATGTTTCAAGGAACCAAGATTGACAACAGAAAGAGGATTAAAATTTGCAGAAGCCCTCATTGTCGAAATAATATATGCTCATACATATTATACCTACTACATTCTTATTCAAAATTTAATTAACGCTGAGAACATCATGTAGGTAGTACTGATGTCGTCAACATTATTAAGTAGAATTTCAAATACATTTTCATAATACTTAAATTAAACGGAGTTTTATGTAAAGTAAATATGTACCTGCTTATCTACTTACAGTATTTATGATCTTGGTAACATAAAGGTAAAGTTAAATGTTCCAGTTCAAGTTGGTGTGTCTAACAATGCAGTGGACTATCGTATATTGTACGAGGACGGGCGCCGGGCGCCGGGCGGCCTCAATCCAAGTGGGCACCTAGTGTAGCGAGGAGACCGATAATGCCCGCTGCTCTAATGTAGGTTCGGGTAATGAACGTAACAATATCGTAAACCGTCGCACTGAGGTCACAAGCGAAGACGCATGAACGCTAAAATTTTCGTCATAATTCCGAGAAGCTAACGGGCTCCCGGGAATCACTTTCATTTTCACTTAGCGCCACCGACTGCTCCATAACCATTAAATCCTCTTGTTTACTACTCCTCGCTGGTTCAAAGGCACTGCCCCTCTCACTTATCTAACTTATTCACAGAGCAAACTAAACAGTAAACAAAGACGAACCCATTTCAAGTCGTTCTCTGACGAGATACCGACTGTTTTATATCGCGCCCGCGCCGCCGCCCGCCCTTCTGCCAAGCTTTTGCTAACTACTACATAATTACAACAATCATTTGGAACTTCTTATTTATTTTACGACGAGTTGCTGACCCCTAATTATCAAAGTCTTCATTTCAACATTACCTTACTTACTTATTGTTTTATCTGCACTAATTGACAATATATTTACTTATAAGCAACTAGCAGCGCCCCGCGGTTTTACCCGCGTTGTGCCCGTTCCCGTGGGAATTTCGGGATTTTTTTTACATAAAAACCTTCCTCTTGAATCATTCTACCTATTACAAAAAACCGCATCAAAATTTTAAAGATTTAAGCATACAGACAAACAGACGCGACTTTGTTTTATACTATGTAGTGATAAACATTAAGCACAACTTACGGTATGAAAATACTATCTGAATTTACGACTATAAGTACCTAGTAGTAGTTTTACTTATAAGCAATGTCGTACTTTACTAAACAGAAACACTGTAAGTTTTTTTTTTTCAAAACAACAGGGTTCGATTCCCCAGCTGGGTACACTTTTTTTTCAAATGTATGAATGCAGTTTTTCTTTTTATCAAAATCGGTGACATGGTTCCTAAGAACAAATCTTCGTATGTCTTATAGTTTCAGACTTACCCATACTGACCGATTTGAATGAGCCACCCTGTATAACTACTTGATGTGCCCCGCGGTTTCGTCCCCGGCGCCCCCGTTACCATGGGAATTTCGAGATTTTTATTACTTATTTTCATAGACAAAAACCTTGTCCTGACAATAAGGAACATATAAAAAAAGAATCATCAAATTTGGTGCAGTCGTTCTGAAGTTATGCGCGTATATAGATACATTTCGGCGATTCATTTTTATTTATTTAGATTAATAAATGTATGCCTATTTTTCGTAGTATCAAAGATAGAGTGGGTGTGCTCAAAGAAAAATAATTAACAATGCAAACAGTGATCTTTAAGTATAACCTCCTTTCTAGTATAGTGATTTCCTAGTATATTGTCTGTGCAGAATCTCTGCGATATCCGAGATTCTGGCCGACTATGACTGGTATTTATTACAATATTGTATTTTACAAGCGACGGCTAATATAAAAAGGTAAAGCAACTTTATGTAATTCACAATAACTTAACAAAAAACATGCAAAAAAGGGAACATAGATAGGAAACTAAGTAGGCTCGGAAGATTGGACATTCACTCGGTCGCTATAAACTTTATCATTCTCAGTAATTTTGTGTTCTGCGACGCGAATACACATAAAACGGTATTCTTATCTCATCCAAAGTATCGGGCACGTACCAAAGTCATAATTTCACGATGAAGTACCGCATGGGCAGGGCGCCGCCCCCGCTCTGCACCGCGGGCCCGCGCCCGGCGCCCGGCTCCCGCTGGTGATTCACTGTAACGATCACCCATCCAACGCAACACTCCAGCTTTTTCTCAACGTTACATGAGTAAAACCTCCACCTGAGAACCCAAATGAAAGAACAAAAAAGCCCATTACGGAAAATGTCGGTATCTAATACCAACCGCATCGCTATTAGCTGAAACATACGGAGGGTACCAACGTAACCAGGCTGATTCCGAATGTAATTTTATGTTTCACTTTCCATAAGTGAAAGTAATTTTAATACTGACATACGTACTTGCTTCGGTCCCCTGATAACATATTATGTAATATTTATAACAAAAATTAAAAGAGTAATGTGTATATCAATTATGCTCGTTCACATTCGTTAAAAATTCATAAAGAACAATTCCCAACATGAAAGTGAACATAAATTAAATCGCTCTCCCGAGGCGGATCTCAGTTACCCGACACGAACTAAATAATTGGATAGGGATGTAATTTATTACGCAGACAAATTTTGACAAATCTTTCCCCGTGCTGGGCCCATTGAGTAAGAAAAATCTTCGATCAACGGAGATCGCTACCTCCGCCAAGTATACTATCACCATCGTTTGCGAGATAAATTTGGCGTGAGGGAATTTCTCAACGTCTGCTTTCAAATGAATTTGTAAATTATTATGTCTTTAACAGATACTGTTTTCTCGGGAATATATTATTCTTTTTACTTTTCTTGAAATGCTAGACCAAAAATTTACTTTATTTGCTAGATTTCAATTCGTACATTTTAAACAAAGAATATGAAATTAATAAAATATGTATTATAATTTGCTGAGAGAATAAATGATTTCATTATCTTTATAGCAGTTCATTTAGAGCTTCTTTTATTTATGAAACATGTTGAGAAACTATCTGTTAATAGATAGGGATAAGCTTTGCTGGCAACTTTGTTCACCGAGATCAAATATTGGAGATATTCAGTTATTATCAGTCACTGACACTGATCCCTGGTAAGAGATGTTTGGGTACTTTCGGTACTTATTTCTTATCTAACTACGGTTTTGATATCCCAGTTTTGTTAGGTTTGTTTTCTTTTAATGTGTGTGAAATATGATATCTTCGGTGAGATGAGAGGACTTTGCCCATTGCAAAAGAGTACCTACCAACCAGTGTACAGGCTGGATATTTTTTGGCGTAAAATTTAGTAGTATGATAATATCTAGACAGTATTACACACTAACAGATTGATCAAAGACATGACCTATGTGGTCTCACTTCATGTTGAGGATAAGATAATAAGTTGAAAAATGTAATAAAATAAGAGCTACTCGTACCTAAACCCACCAGCCGCCGCAACTGAAATAAACAAACATGTGTAGGTAGAGTCGCAACATTCAGAAGTTTCTATTAAATAGATACCTTTAACATACTCTTAGCTATTCGCATTTGTACCTTTGTCTAAAAACTGATTGCGGTATCCGAGCCGTTAATGAAAGCGGGCACGTTTCTGTCATTCTATTAATTAGAGGCCTTGTTTACCGTTCCAATGCGACAAAATAACCTCGCACGGATAAACTTTCACAGTAATTTGTTTAAACATACTTATTTTATGTATGGCTGGAATTGTTTTAGCAGCTTTCATAAGCTAAGTTAGCGGTTCCCAAACTCTTACGATTTATTCGAACCTTTTGGTATTTATGAAATATATCTGGGAGATGGGATGTTCGTATAGGTACCCATGAAGGTTGAATATTGTGGGAACCCTTTTTAATGGCAAATATAAATAAAATATTTTCTGTTGTAGGAACGTTTGTGGTTTGTAGTAAATATTTGAAAAGGTCAATTTACTTAAACAAAATCTTATCTTGAAGGTTATCAAGATACATTTTTTGTAATCTTGAATAAGGAAACCTAAAAATAGGTAAAATGTCAGAGCAAATGCTTTCATTCTTTTTCACATCTTTGGAGGAATTGTGTCATTGTTTCAACATGAGAAAATATTTCTCCTGGCAATCTTCATTCGCTTCCATCTTTCTTAAAACACACAAAATACCGTGTGAACTCCAAATATTTATAAGACTAAGCTTTTATCCTAGAGGCCTTAGATGATAAGTTCATAACTACCAAAATATACTAACACGTAAACTTGGGATTCTAGCAAATGCAGGCTAAATTGAAATTGACGATACATACACAATAAACCTGATCGTTCTATAATTAATTGAATATTAACGGTAATTACCTTGATAGTCTATTATATTAAGTACGTAGCAACATCATACATATGTCTAAGTCTGGGTTTACACCTAAGTACTAATTATAACAGAAGTATACATCCATATACAACCCCATCCAAATTAGACCGTTATTGATAAGGGTCGCAAACCGAAACTTTTTTGAATCAGCTAAAAAAAATTATATAAAAAAAATCGAAGCATCAAAAAGTTTAAAGCAAAACTCAAGAGCTTCATGAAATAAAATAACATGTATCTATAATATAATTATATTTCGAAGCACATATTAAGTTACATAATAAATAAATCCTTTTGGTAAATAATTAACAAATTAAATAGAAACATGAAGCAGTGGAGAGCGCGGTAGACGTCAGATTGATGCATGAGTTTGTGTTTTTCTTTGTGGCCGCGTCATCAATCTTACAGATCTATTAGCGTCGTGTTTAGCGCTGCCGCTAATTATCTCCCCAAACTTCCTCGAGTCCCGCGAGGTTATGTGGTAATCATGCAAAATGTCCCTTCTCCTATTCGTTTTCCCCGTTCGACCCGAAATCTTAAAACAAAACATTTGGTATTTTGACTCAGCGTTTTCAACATTCTCATGTAATTTAATAAGTTTTCGTTATATTTATATCGTTTTGATTTAAATAGATCGTTCCCACTCACGCCTATCGGATCCGGATTTAAATACGGTTATTTAAAAAAAGTTTTTCTTTAGGCCACAGATACAAAATCTGAATCTGAAAAGTTTAAAATACACCTTCCTATAAAATGTTCCGACCCCGAGACCGAGCCCGACACCCGACGAGTTGGAACAGGTTGAAATAGCAATCATTCTTTAATAATCGTAATTAACAAAATAAATGCATTTATGTAAGTCGATACATATTTCAAAATCCCCGAAACTTTCGGTTAGTAAACGTTCGTCCCAAACATTTCGCGGTACCCAAAACATTGTGAGATTTATCTAAATTTTACAGCATTGTTTACATAGCAATAACATTATCTATTCTCTCTGCTTGTACGGAGCTACGTAACATTGGTTGGATAAGAAGAATCCATTCTGTGAAACCCTAAAATCTTTGTTGCAATTGCGGGGTTTTGTCGCGCAAACAGCCAATAAATGCTCGCAGAGTAAGCCAGAGCCGAGATTGTCAAATACCCCCTGTATCGCGGTACCTACCTCCTGTCGATATTGTTCTCTACCTCTGAATACCATTATTATATTTTTCTAAAACGCTACACGTGTCTGTTATCAGTATCACCGGTAAAATATCACTGCATAGTATAAAACAAAGTCGCGTCTGTTTGTCTGTATGCTTAAATCTTTAAAATTACGCAACGGATTTCGATTTAGAAAGCTCTCTAAATAAAAAAGCTTAATTTTTTTTTTAAATATTTTAAAAATTATTTTATTCTTATATGAAAAACTTGTTTCAAGTAATTAACAAGTGACGAAATACCGCTGTACCAATTAATAAGCATACCGTTACATAATCTGTTCACTCGAATAAGTAGTCGTCTCGTCTCCGTTCATATTCAATTACATTGAGAACGAGATGGCTATTATCCATTGTTTCGATTCAGAGCCGCTACTTCCTACAATCCTAATAATTTAAATTAAACAATTCAGAAGGTACTCTTATCTTGAAGAGAAATAGTGCTTGTAATATTCTAACTTAACGTCACTCTTTAGATTATATCACAGCTTAGCCCCTTTGTGTCGGCTACTTTAGCACCCGCGCTCCTTAAATCAGCGCAATGAGGTACCAAAACAAATCTGAGACAATCTCCGGCGTCCCCGCTCCATCCCCGCTGCGTCCCCGCTCGCTCCGCCGACACAAAACCAACACTGTATAACGTCATCACACTTTATTCAATAGACATCATTTCGTCATATTTCCTAAAAGTCAACGAAAAATAACTACCTAAGCTACCTATAAATACACGACACGGGCCTCTTATAATCTTGTTTTCTAAAGGTTTTCAGGTGAAAGTTTACTGATAACGTTAACAACAACACCTCAAGATACTTAACTTATTTATTTGTCATTTCAAAATGACGGGAATATACAGTTAATGAAACGGGATAAAATATTTTTATCCTGAGGGTATATTTGGCTGGTGTTATTTACACCCCTTCTTTATATTTTAAAGGCACCATAAACAATATTTTTGTAATAAAAATGTTTGTTCTAGAAGGAATTTTCCGTCGTCTGATCTGAAGTACTCGTAAGTTTACAGTGCGCGGTCTAGAGCATAACTCATGCTGCTCAGTGAAATATAATGCGGATGTTCTCATAATGTACGACGCGCAACTTAATCCGGCCACGACTTTTTCCGCCACAGATATTTATACAAATGGCTGCCAGCGTAACGATCTCAGTAGAACAATGGTCCATTTATGCTAATAATTTTATAGTCCCTACTTGCTTAAGCCACCTAAGGTGCAATGCAAACATAAGAAAATCTACATAAGTAGATATCATAAAAGTAACTCTACCGCGGTGATTTTAAAATAGAGGTGTGTTCACTCATATAGGGGCTTAGAGATAAATGTATACTTTTACCACAAGATATGAAAGACATCATTTACACAGATGCTATTAGTTCTCCCTACAATAAAGATAGGCCTAAGCTTCCCACCCAAGTTTTGCGCTGCTCTACCACATCTAGTGCCTTCATTATGGTCATCAGTTAGACGTAATTCTGATGTATTCAATGACTGTGTTTGTGTCTAGGATGTGGGCGTGTTTCTTCCTTTGAGAAGTCTTCCTAGTACTTTAGTAAGTGCTATATGTATAAATAAGTATACATGTACGGTTAGTACACAACACATACATACATACATGTATGTGGTTACAGCTCAACATCACAATATTAAATCAACACACCAACACGTTTTCTTGCTGAACTCGGAATCCTCCCGAGCCTCGCTCCCCTCAGCTCCTTTGGGATATACCTAAATTATTATTTCATAAAATGACGTGGGTGATACTTTGACAAATATATAATTTACGTAATACAGTTAACATTGTTTCATAAAATGTATAAAGCAACTCTGAATATCAGACAAAAAATAACACTCGAAATTAAAAAGTTAAAGCCTGTATTGTAGGCACAATACTAAAGTAGAATAAATGAATTCATTTTATAAAAATAACAATTTATATAACCACTTCGAAATATAAATATTAAATACCAGACACGTTTACCTACACTCAACACGCGAATAAAATGTTTTGTTTCATATTGTATTCAAGTTTTTATTATACTAAAAATGATTTAAAAGCAGGTTTTGAATACCTCTTTTATCGCAGAAACCTCGCGATGTTACCTGACGTCTCCATATCAGGTCTGTTGTTAGATTAAATAATAAAAGGCAGGCGCTACCGGATGCGGCGACCTCGGTAACTCATACAGAGTTCCGGCGTAAAAACGTCCTAGTCGCGGCGGACAACGCGCGCCGACACAAGATAGCGTCGCTCTGTGTATATGTGCCTTTATTTACAACTACCTTGGTTTCCGAAACACCACTCACGATGTTCATTTCACTTCATTACTTAATTTTTATAAGAAAGGGGTGTTTTATTCACACTGAGTTAATTTTTTTTTAAACTTGTATTTTGAATAACCAACATTGATTTTTTCCTTTACAGCCAGTAGAAACCTACATATTGTATATGGTATCAAAATCCTTCAATTTCCTAAACAAAAGTTGAGGTATTTCAGGAGAAAGAATACCTAGTATGTAAATATAACAATGTTCTTAACCTACCTTCCCGCTGGGTGAGAACGTGTGTTGTGGCACCAGACACGTCCAGCTCATCACACGGTCGGCGGCGCTCGCCGGGAGCGTGCCCCGACATGCCATGCGTGACCTAGCATCAACATTTACCCGACTGCTTACTTCTAAAATATACATTGCACTTCACTTTTTTTAGAAAAAAGTGCCTTAAAAAACCTGCAAGGAAATAAGACAATTTGAAAAGAAAACCTAAAGTAAACGATATTTTCTTCATTTATTTCCGTAGTTAAATACCTAGTTAATGGTAACCCTAGTCTATAGCACCTTTATTTAGTAACACCAACCTGCAATCAACTATCAGAGTTTATAATCCAAAGCATATTTATTTAGTGATAGCGATAATAGCAGACACAATGGCGCGCCCGGCGCCCTATCGGGGGTAGGATACTCGTAGTAACTATAACAAACTAAATAATGTACATAAACCAAAGTGCGGCCGGCACGGGGTCGGAGCAACATGGCATTAATTATTATTATATTGAAAAGTCACATGCCGCAACACGCCCCTAGATAAACTCAATACCTACCGCTGCCGACTGCCGACTAACGAATTTAACCCACTAAATTCGTCGACATATCCCTTTCAGAATTAAATGTTTCAAAGTAACGTGAGCGTTCTAACAAGCGGCGACACGAACGCCAGACCCTTGACGTTTTTGGCGATTTATTTTAATTAATTTGGGGTTAGATAGAGTTTCGCAGCTTGTGCTGCATCTCCCCTCTATAGTAGCTCTGTCTCAAACTGCGCCCTAGATATGCCTTTACAAAAACTAATTCAACTTTGCGGACATGCGGGCCGGCTTGGTTACCAATTACCGCGGCCGACATAGCGCTCCAAACAGAGCAAAAACTGCCAACGGGATCAAACGAAACACCAATGTATCAGCTATACAAAATATGGAAATCACTTTTCAAGTTCTGTGCAGAGTTCTGTTCAATGGATTCATCGTAATTAATAAACGAACCGCTTAGTTGTAGTTAACCAAGTTTGCCCAAGAGAAGCTACAAAGTCTGTAAGTGGCATCACTTTAATTTACATTAGATCTAGTTTGGATGACTTTCCTGAACAAACACGTGAATTCTACAATCTAGCCAAAACTTTTCTGTAATTGCTGTAGGTATAGTAGGATGTTGTACCACTGAACTATTTCACCACTTATTCTATAGTTATTGTACTCGATATCGTAAGATAACTTTTTCTTATTAAGCGGGTACTATATAGGTAGAATAGAGATTTATTGTAACAAAGTTTAAAGGTATAAGATTGAATATTGCTGGGAGACAGATAGTAATTTAATAACTGCGGCGAGGGATCCGCAACGAATTGTAAAAGAATGGGTACCTACCTCCAGCATAAGTTAATTACACTAATGAACGAGGGAAGGTGCGCTCGAAAAATCCGCCCCAAGATCACTCCAAAGTCTTTAGTACGATGTTCTTCGCGCGGTTCATTAGCGCCTCTGACTCACAGGGCGGGTTACATGACTCCGCCAGATTTACAGATCACACAGATACATTAAAATAACAATTCATTAATACGTATAAAAAATCGACGCGCCCTTTGTGAATACAATTCCATTACACACTAACTACATACCTATATAGTTACCATTCATTTTAAAATAATTGAACGTTATGAAAATAACCGCACATACAAAACCTTAGCAACGTTATATTGGTCAAAATATAACCACAATAAAAGCTGAAATGCTTAAATTGATTTTTGTTGTTGTCGTGTGTCAACAGGCAGGCTTTGCTGCCGTTTTATTATATTGATACCGGAACTGCAATAAACTAGGTACCAGTTGTGTTAAAATAGTAAACATTTTATCACCTAATAACAGAACTAAGAAATAAATCGCATTGCCACAAATTTCAGACGACATGCTTCGATACTTTACTACTGGAATTTAGAATTTAGATGTTATTTATACGTAGGTAAACCAAATTCGGTACGCCACACCTATATTTCTACCTCACATTTTACAGGTATTAAACGTGTAGGTAGTTAAATGCAGGTGTTGTAGTGTAGGACTCGTTGAGATCTACCGAAGGGAGCTATAAACGTCTCGTTTGAAATGTAGCTTACATTTCATGGTATCGCGGCATGTAATCCGAGCCGCAACGATATAGTAGCTCCTTCATTAGTGGACCGAACAAGGAGGGGCTCATCTACTATAGACCACATTTTTTGTCCTTCCAAAACGAACTTCCTTGTACCTACGTACTTTGATAATTTAATGTCGTATTTACCTACTTTACATTTATGATTTGATACTTCCTACGTCTATGCCTATGGAGTGTAATTTAAAATATTTTATGGTCTTTACAAAGATGTCAAGAAACTTCTAATACTAGACAAAAGCTTTCATTCTTGGAAAGGGCAAGTTAATATTTACGTTAATTCGAAGTTTTAATAAATCTCTAACAAAGACGAACTACAAAGCAAACCGTGCAAAAATATTATTTTAAAAACTCCAATCTAGTTTGATCTAGGACATGTTTTAAATAACAATTGACGCGCGAACTATTTTTAATAACGGGCCAGTCGCTGTTATAAAATCACTTTATTTCCCGAGCTATTTGTCAGAGCAAAGGGACGAGTACTGGCTGTAATCCGTCCATCATACCATGCAAATTGAATCACGTCTCTCATCTGCTCGCATGAGAGTGTCTTTCTCGTTGGAAAAGCGTCGTTTCACACGAAACATAAAACTGTACAATGACAATGTGTGTTATGCATAATGTAAATGCATCAACTCAGTATTTTGAAAATAATAATGATTAGATACTACAGACTTTTAAATATGTTGACTTGGTTTTAAGAATTTGAGTTAAGCAATGTGCTGTGCAGCTTAGCCACTTGGATTGGGCCGTTATGCGTTTCTATCTGAACGCCACCGCTCTTCGGAAAGCACGTTAAATTATCGGTCCTTGTGATTGGTTGGAATGGAATGGTTGGACACAAGACATAGAGAAGTAGAGATAGAAGGGTCTTCTGTGGTTAAACCATATAGGAGGTCCTTAGGCGGTTTCAAACCTCTAACACCTTCAGTAGGTTAGTGAACAACCCTGTAGGTTACTCAAACTTACTCTTTAGTATAATAACGGCAACGATAATCAGGACAAATTCTAGAATAGGTAAGTGTGCTAAGTTATAATATAAGTAGTTTTCGATAACCACGTAACCACCGAGCCACCTTAATTTAATAACAACTATCAAAGCCGTTGTATTGTAGCAAAATATAAGCAAGCAGTGATATATCGTACCAAACTAAACATTTCGTGTGTGAGTAGAAACCAATAGTCTGATATTAAGTTTGTCGAAGCAAAGGTCATAACATTCGCAAGGTTGTATGCTGAAGAGACCCAAAGAAAAGTCAACGAACTTCTACGTTATAAAGTGCAGTTAAAGTTCACAATTACTCATTTTTGGACATCTTATTTTGTAGAACATGAAGTTGAAAGTTAGAGGAAGTAAAACAAACTTATACTAAGTATTGTAGGAGGCTTCTTCAAATCGGTCATTATAGGTGTACGAAGACCTCAGGAACCATGTCACCGCTCAAAAAAATAATGTTTGTTCCAAAAATTAAAAAAAACTATTGAAATAAAAATAATTCTAGAATCTTGGACAAACATAGGTATATTAGGTAACACGGTTATTATCTCTAGTTTCAGACTTGCCTATACTGACCAGTTTAAAAAAGCCATCCTACAATATTAATTCGGTACGGGGCGGCGAAAGGTCGTGACTAAAAATTATAATTGTTGGAGATATACATTTTTTTTTTTTTTTTTTACTAGTTTTCATTTCTGTCTACTTTAATTATTCGTAACCCATCCTAACTGTGTATAAAAGAAATAAGAAAAAATGTTTAAAAAACTGCATCAAAATCCGTTGCGTAGTTTTAAAGATCTAAGCATACATATGGACAGACAGACAGACAGCGGAAAGCGACTTTGTTTTATACTATCTAGTGAAGTATAGGCACTACAAAGGTCTTATTTAAATATCTTCCCACCGAACGTTCGATAGTTAACTGTCAATTAATACTTACCTACTAAAAAATTAACCTATAGGTAAGGTAAGGTGAAGATCTCACTCGTTCATGCAGGAGTCCGTTTTAAGTGGCAGTTAATAAGCAGTTGTATATAGGACTAGGTCACAAGGTAGTGTTTAAAACGCACCTGGGACGAAACAGGATCGCGCAGTCGTAAGGTGTGCCGTGTGAGCACACCTGCCGCGGTCGCCTCTTGCCTTTAAGCTCTTTATCTGATCTTATTAAAAGCGCCAGGAATCGTCGATTCCGATCACGTAGACAATTATTCGACTAAAGTGTGCGGACTTGAATCACTAACCTCAGCGAACGGCCAACTTTTACAATAAATCCATCCTGGTCTCGACACTTAATCAGTCCTCCGATAAAAGCTTTAATCGTGAGTTAGAGGAGTACCTATGGAGCAACTGATTTTATTCCGATGTTAGACGAACTAAATTACAAGAGGGAGAGTTCCGGCCCCGTTATAAACTTTATTGTACTTTCTTTATGAAGACGTTTACGTACAACATCGTAATTTATACTTTCTTACTAAAACGCAATCTCACAATACTCATGTAGGCAAAGGTTCAATCATATTATAAAGATTTAAGATAATCCATTCTCAGCAACATCGTTTCATTACTATTTTCCGATAATAAATGTCTATTCGTACCAATTGCCTGCGCTGCTTTGATTTGGTACAAACTTTGGGAAGTATCGACCATTGAACAGTTTCCTGAATTAGGGCCTTCAATATAGGACTGTATTTATAGGGAGATCAATGCGGAGTACCTATTGCCTATTGCTTCCAGGAATACATGAACAGATCGCCGCGCTGTGCCCGTCGAAGTTCGAGTCCATTTTTGAGTTTGAAAGTTTTATGGCGAACCTTGTCCGTTGCACATTGTTTACGAACAAAGCGAGATCTCGTTCTGTTCCGATACCGAGGATCGAGTCCGCTATTCGCCTTCAACTTATCCGTCTTTGTTCCAACTATTGACGGTTGCTTGATGAAACTTTGCTGGTACAAACCGATTCCTAGTTATTCAATGGCTGTAGTTATTACAGACTTGGTAGATAAGTGATTACATGGGTAGGTTCCTACTTGTACATAGTTATTCTGCAGACATTAGATAAGGAAACTTGGCACGTTTCTTAGTATACCTACGCGACAGCATTCGTTTCTATCAGATGCTAGTAAGAATAGCTTCATTCGCATTTCTATGTGAATCTTCTGCGGATGAACCAAGTGGCTACAATGCAGTTGTCACGTACCCGCTCGAGTGGGCAGAGGCTCTCGCTCGCTTCACAGACGACTAATGTCGTTTGTATTTAAATTGAAACAATAGATACAATCTATACCAATACGTGATTCAGGCGTTTATTGATATCAAATAGCCATTAAAATGTAATAATAGAAACCAGACTGTACGCAAAAGAGGATACGATAACTGTGTCGTTGTTTTTCAATTAGAACCATATTGTAAATATCTGATTTATTTGCAATTTCTTGTCATACCTAACTCTAAGGATCGTAAACTAGCCTTGGTGATATTAAGCGATGGTTAAGTACCTATCAATAGGTCTTAAATAAATAATCAGAAACAAGAGCGGAAGAGCCTAAGTACGGGACATTAACCTCTCATTCGTGACAGAAATTTTCAAAAAATCGATTACGGGCTCGAGCGCTTGACAGATTATGACGTAATGATGACGGCGGCAATACCGCGCTGTCTATAATTTATAATTACTTTACAATCAAACCATATTTTTTTATTCTGTAAAAGGCAATGTACTTATTGATTTATTTCCTAACTATGATGCATGA
Organism: Cyclophora punctaria; assembly: GCA_951394245.1. NCBI lineage: Eukaryota > Metazoa > Arthropoda > Insecta > Lepidoptera > Geometridae > Cyclophora > Cyclophora punctaria. The sequence continues at coordinate 7,438,544 of OX596174.1, read as the reverse complement.
AAATAAATTCGTAATACAAGTATTTTATTATGTAATTCATGTTCAAACTTTAGAAACCATATTGTGGGCGGCTACACGAAAAATAAATAAATACTCAAGTATAATCAAAAGAACAAGGATCTATTCTACCTAAATATATAAACAGTTTATCTAAAGAGCTCATAATGTTTACGATTAGACCACTTGAAACTCGACGCCATGAACCATAACAACAGCTAGGGATGTCCCTTGACTTTGTTATGATTTTATCGATAGTAGTTTTACTAGCCACACCTTAACTATCCGCGGGTGAAACCATGGTGTACCAGTTCCTGTGGGAATTTTGGGATAAAATGTATCCCATGTGTTATATCTGATTATAACGTATATTACTGTAAAATTTCAACCAAAACCATTCAGTAGTTTTTACGTGAGAGAGTACAAACATACATACATACATCCATTATCACAATCTTTGGCATTTATAATAGTAGTAGGATAAATTTATTCACCAAAATAGGGTATATAATAAAAAATCTAAAATAATTTACAAGATACTACGAGTAATTATCGACAACAACAAAACTATCGCATAACTCTCGACACACTGCCCGTCCCTATCGACAAAATGGTGACAGACAAAATGTGCCTTTAGCGTCATACGAATAAAGACCAAAATGGCCTATGTGATTTTGTAAGACAAACCGCCGTTATTCATACAATTTGAATTGATTTTATTTCACAAAAAAACTAATTTATGCACTGTTTTATCGCTGTGATAACGATTGTTATTGCTTTTTATACTCTTTTCAATGTAAATACAAACAAATATCGTTGTGAAATACTTGAAAATCGGCAGCATACTAACGGATTTTACTAAGACTATATTTCTAGTTTTTACGATGTATTTCTTACAACTAATTATCTAGTTAGAACAATTCACTCATAATAAACAGTATTTACATAAACAAATCGGTACTAACCTTAGATAAATCCAATAAAATCACAAAACAATGCTCCCAAAACACTTGCACACCAGCGTCAAATGCCGCGAATTGAAAACTTAACCAAACAAAAAACGGCCATAGATCATGCTATATTTTCGTTTAGAATGAATGGAAATATATCAAAGAACGGAACTAATCAAACTTCCTCATACAAAAGTAGTCTGTAACATTATTGAAATACGGCGTAAAGTAGGTCGAGTGGCCGCGGTCTCATGAGACCGCTTGGGGATTTGGAGTATATCGCAGTGACGTCACGCGCGCGGTCTCATGAGACCGCGCGGGGATATAAGAGTCAAGGGTCCAGTCCAATTTTCATCCTGTCTGGCTTGATATATTGAAGGCCAATGTGAGCCGCTCCCGCCCAGCTTTGACTCATCTAATTTTTTCAAAAAAATATTTACTTAACCTAAAGAAAAAAAATCCTTCATTGATTTTAATAACAAGTTTTCAAGTAGGTATTTATATAATATTCAAGGGTAACAGAGGTTTCTAGGTTCCGTATCTATAGATAAGCAAGTGTAGCCGAAACGTTTGGTAGAACCTAAACAAAGAACTCAGGCTATTATCACACTGCCACGCATCAAGATGCATGTTGCGTGTCGACGCATCTACGCGCTTACTTACTGAAGTGCAGATCTGCATCATCGTGCGGGTTTGCACTAGCGAAAAGCTTAGAATGAAATGAGTCAGAGCCGGTGTGATCCAAAAAACGCAACTACGCGCGTGAGTAAAAAACTTGCGTGGCAGTGTCATAATCGCCATATTTTAAATATAGATACCTAGGTACTTTTTGAGTCGATATCAAGATAGCTTCTATTTTTATGTATTTACCTACCTAACTGTCTACTGTTAGACAAAGAAATGTAGAGATCCTAAATATTAAGAACTAGCAGTGCCCAGCGGTTTTACCCGCGTTGTGCCCATTCCCGTAGGAAATCCGGGATAAAATGTAGCCTATAGCCTTCCTCGATAAATAGACTATCTAACAGTGAAAGAATTATTCAAATCGGTTCAGTAGTTTCTGAGATTAGCGCGTTTAAACAAACAAACAAACAAAACAAACTCTTCAGCTTTATAATATTAGTATAGATATTCTCTAAATTATTATACCCATAACGGGTAAAAATCCCAGTTCCATTCACTTTGTAATAAAACTAGGAGCAACGTAAATGGCTTGGATGAAACGTCGCGCCGAGATCCGAGACAAACAAGCCTCTCTTTAAAAATTCAGTATGTACCTATCTACCATACCAGCACTCCTGCATTTTTCGAGAGTACTAAAGCCTGCTTCGTTTATATTAAAGACCTCTATCTATTCGTTTTATCCACCACGAAATATGCTTTCACTCTCGTCGGCTCTTCATTCCGCGGGAGTCTTTCGCTCGCTACTTCCATTTATTTCTGAGGGTGTGAGGCAAATCACACGTTACATTTATGAACATACTACTCTGTGTTATTACATAATGCAGTCATGTATATAGTGGTCTGCCTTTACATAACTTGCTTCATCTTTTTATTAGTAAATAACAAAGGATAATATTTCTTAGTAGTTACCTACTATTATACAATGTGGTACCAAGGGATAGTTATGAATAATTTTACATTGTATGTAAACAGGATTGATGATTTCAAAGATAAGTTATGTAAGTACCTAAGTAATTATGTATTGTGGTAAGTACCTATTAATAATAAGCAGGCAGACCTGTAAGAATACAAATTAAAAATAGTTGTCCGGCCATCACTAGGAAGGATGGATCTATAGCTGCCTACACTATTGAGTACCTACTTTTATTTGTTTCTCGCATGGAGAGTGCAATGCCATGTAACGGATGTAGGTCTGTTATGTTACATCCTGTCGGTCATGGTGAGAAACCAGGTTCGATTTTATTCCAGAGTCAAGGCCAAGGTTTTATTTTGAAATTACACGTTCAATAGGATAGGATAAGCGACCTATTTAATATACCTATTGCCCAGGTTTGTTACATTTTGTTTTTTTAAGTGTTTAAGCCAATAGGTAAATAAATATTACTAAAGTACCTACCTACCTACAGATTAAGTGATGATAAAACTACGTTGCAAATGTTATGTCCTGGGCCTGTATTTTAAAACAATCTTTCTAAATTCACACCTTGATTATTCTTAGCGAAGTCCGCTGTCCAGTATCCAGTCCTTATCCTAATAATTAATTTCGAACCTCCATGGGCTTCAAAGTGCAGCTTCCTTGGTGAAATTTCTCTTTTGGCCTATGATAATAGGACTGTCTATGCTTTCAGCTGTCAACTGAGATATTTATTGTCAAATGTCAACGTCAGCAAACTGTCAACAAAAAACACTTCAAGCCAAGCAACCAACAAGAAGGAAGAAAGGAAAGAACGGAACTGAAAACGAAACGAATGAAAATGAAAGGAACAAATCGAAGCCATTTTTGAATTCGTATTTTGTTGCTGGATTTTACTTATTTTATTGCACCAATAATTTCTAATAAAATTATCTCGAAACAATGGAAGAAGAGGAAAGCACTCCGGTTCTAATTTCTAACAAACCTTTGAAACCAGAATTCGGAAATTATCAGAAAATTACCATCACATCTGACGAAGTAAGTTATCACATTGGTCAGAAAAGTTTATTTGTGTACGTTACATTTATTTACAAACATTTTTGAATTCCATACTAACTATTTTTCAGTTTACCATTGGCCGTGGTTTACAAAATTCAGTGGTTGTTCCATTCCTGGCGATATCGAGAAACCATTGTGTATTCAGAAAACTTGACGACGCAGAATGGTCTATTGAAGATAACAGTAGTTTTGGAATTAAAATTAACAATGAGAGATTAGGCAAAGGTACAAAAAGGAAACTTACACACAAAGATGTCATATGCTTGGAGCCATCTGAGGAGTTTGTATATAAATTCCATCTTCCAAACAATGATGTATTTGAGATTCCTAGAAAACGGATGAAAATGGGTTCTGGGATTGAGAATAATATGATCAACAATATGAAAATTAAATTTGAAGCATCACAGTGCAATGAAATCAAGCACATAGAGGAAAAAATCCTGAATGCTAAACAGATGCAAACAACATCGAAGATTCTCAAAGAGCAACTTCAACTAGACATGGATAGACAGATACAAAAGCTTGAATCTGATTTCGCATTGCAAATAGAGAGTTTGAAAGGTGAAAAGAATGAGGTTGAGATGCAGAAAGCTTTGCTCATTGAAGAGCGGGACAATCAGCTGGCCAGTGTCAAGAATGAAATGGAGGGAAAAATATCTGAATTAATGGTGAGTATTAGAATGAAACAAATTATTATGGTCCTATGATCTAAATGTAATTAGACATAGTCATCCTAAGATGATCTGTTCCAGCCACATAGTCATTGGCTTTAACAACTTTAAAATGTAAGTAGTGAGTGTTATAACAGTAAATTCTTAGCATATTGCATTATATTAATTTGCAAATATTGTTGGTTTATAACAGTTAACTTTATCACAGTTTGTGTATCTCTTCCCATGGAAATTAAGGAAATCTTATAATCCATATGAGTTAATCAGTCCCACAATTATAATATACCTAACTCAGGAGTATGAAGTATCAAAAAATACATTTCAGGATCAAATTAAGAAACACAACGAAACAGAGTCCGGGCTAATAGAAGAAAACAGTTTGCTAAAAGAGAAACTTTTGAAAGAAAGAGAAGAATTCTTATCAGAATTGAGTCGAGAGAGTACATCCAAACAGGACATGTTGGAGAAGTTAGAAGCGAAGATAAGGGAACAGGAGGAAGTGAGAGTGAAGGAGAGACGGGAACTAGAAGACATGTTGAAGAGAGAGACTGAACAAATGAGGCTTGCAAAGGAAAAGGTAATATCATATCTGCTTTATATTTTGCTTAATATACAAAGCAATATCTTTCTTATAAGTGTTTTGAATGTGAATCAAACTAATCCCCAATACTTAAATATTCCTCAAATTGATTCAATACAATATTAACAAAAAGTTCTTGAAAGTGAATGAAATTTATTATAATATTGATTAATACAAAAGAAACACTGTACCAAGATATCTGGGAGGCCTTTGGCCTACAACGAGACTAGTTAATAACTGATCAAGGTAATGTTAATATTACCTTATTTCTAGGAGCTCAAAGAATTGGAAGAATTGAAACAACAAAGAGAAATAGAACTTCAACAGGAACTGGACAAAATAAGGAAGAATCTAAAAGAACAAGTTGAACAAACAGAGCAACAGAAAGTAATGGCAGAACAGAAGCTCAATGAGCAAATGCAACAAATGAAAAAACTCAATGATGAAGAGAAAAGCAAAATGGAGCTATTAGTAAGCATCTTTAAGATAGATTGTCTTGTACAAATGATCTTCCAATATATTTCAATCTTGCAATCTTGGATTATTTTGCTTTGTGACCAAAAAAGTAAATATAGCTCAAAGTAGGAAACACTATTTATATGCAGCTCACAATCTGGTACCTCATGATTTAACAAAGAGGAAACTCAACAAATTCATATAAAGGGTGTAAATTTGTGGAGCTAGTTTGCTGTGACCTACGTATAGGGCATTAACTTTGACGTTATCTGTATAACAGGTCAAAGAGAGAGAAGAAATCCAACACAAATTGACTGAAGCTCAAGAAAACGCTGAAAAGTCTTTAGAAGAATTAAGGGTATGTAAAAAACCTAGTATCAACCACCCATTTCAGTTACGTTAAGTAAGGAGGATGTATAAAGTATCTACTTTATTTCAGAAACGAGTCTCAGAAAGAGAAACGGAATTGGCAGCTCTGGCGGCTGAGAGAATTCAGAAACAAGCTGAACAGTCCGGGGAAGTTATATCCACATTACAGGAACAGTTAGAAAAGGTGCCTATAACATATTTTTAAATCTGATTATCACTGTTTATCACTTCTCATCTCGGCCTTAGTGACAATGAAATGATTTCTTTTTTGTGTATGGTTCTTAGTAGCGAACATTTTCCTCATCTAATTTGCTATACTAGCTTAAACCGCCAATACACGTGCGTTTGTCAACTCTAACAATAAATAGAATGAATAAAGCCTTAGAGCCTGTCCAGATGAAGCGTTTTACGCGCGAGTGGACTCGCGCGTATCAATTTTACACTGCGTCCAGATACCGCGTTTTACGCGCGTTCTACTCTGGGAGGTATTGAAGTTGTCACGCTCCATCATCGCAATAAATACGTCCATACGCCACGCACTCGCGCGTAATACTGGACGCAGCAATGGCGCCCGAGTATCTCGACTCGCGCGCCGCTCGCGCGTACGACGCGCGAGTCGAGAGTCGCGGTTATTGCACGCGTTTTACGCGCGAGTGATGACACGCGCAAAGTCTTCTGGACGGGATATATGTAGCTCTAGTACCTCAAGAACGCGCGAGTGTATACGCGCGAGTGGACTCGCGCGTAAAACGCTTCATCTGGACAGGCTCTTACTTCATAGTTAATCAGTAGTATTTTAAGGCGTCCTTAATTTAAAATGAAAATACGATAACTTCATTTGATGACTGCGGTCTCTCTATCTGTCTATTAAAATTTATTGTAATAAAATAATCTATTCACCAGGCAAAAAGTCAACTGCAGTCAGTAGAGTCAGAGAAAAATTGTCTGTTAGAAAGTTTATGTGGTGGTGAGGCTGTTGGGGAAAGTTCAACCAAACAGAACACACTCACTGAAGTAGGAGAGCTGATGGAAAGCGAGCTGCAGTGCAGCATCTGCGCGGAACTATTCGTAGAAGCAACCACCCTCAACTGTTCACACACATTTTGTAAATATTGCATCAGTATGTGGAAGAAAAAGAAACGGGACTGTCCTATATGCAGGTAAGACGCAAAATATTATTGAACTAAGGTAACAACATGGCATAACGTCTTTTTGCATGTATTCTCGCTGTCCTACTGCTGGGAAAAGGTCTCCCCCAATTCCTTACGTAATTCTCTTTTATGTGCTAACTGCCTCATTTATACATAGAAATATCATTTATACAATAAAGCATTAGGTATATAGTTTTTATTGAAAAAAAATCTTAATACTTGTGTAACAAACATGTTCGTATGCACGCCTGTTTTGTTTATAAGTGAAGGAAGCTAAAATTAAATTATTTAATTATAGGGCCACAATCACGTCTGAGTGCAAGAGTTTAGTTTTAGATACGTTTATTGAAAAAATGGTGCAGAATCTCACAGAGGAAATGAAACTTAAAAGACAGGATATTCTCAAACACAGAGCAGGTACTGAAATTTTTAAAAGTAAATATTTAGTGAACAATGCAGCTTCATAAATATAAAAAACGAAATGAAAATACTCCTCCATTTACAATAATATTAGAAAATAGTAATATTAAGTACCTAGTTGTTATATAACAAAATGTTAGTAAATGAGTACTTTTATGAAGCTGTATTGTTTGCAGAACTCGTGGATGAAATGACGCGACAGACCGCCGCGGGATCCAGTCGGTATGCTTATTTCTATAGTTTCATATTATTTTAATGTTTTTAAATTACTTTATTTTACATTAATAGTTTAGGCTCCCTTTTGAGAACACCAACATAATTAATTATACACCCCTCAGTGCAAATGCTCTTACTGGATCTCATAAGAATGAAATCGTCGTGTAAGGTTTGCCTTTCCACCCGAACTATGTTATGTGTGGCTGTCAGCATACATTCGTTGTTATGCTTCTTTTGATTGATTGGATACCACTAACTATATTTGTAATAAATACAGATCATTTATTTCAAGCAATAGTTATATTGACGTTAATTTTTGACATGATTAATTAATAACATAATAATTATGTTAGTAATCGCAGCATAGCTCCGATGGAAAGGCACTCTTCATTTGGCGGGGAAACACAGACCCATATTTTATACAATTTTTATAGTCAAACAAGTTTTTGTATTTAAATGATTAATACTAATGAATTATCAGTAGAATGCTAATACATAGCAATGTTACGGTGTGATTGTATAGCGGAGGTGTCGCACATGATGACTCCGAGGCCAGCTACGACGACGAGTTCCTCGAGGAGGAGGAGGACTACGACGAGGACTACTTGTAAGATTTCAAGTTTCTATTTTATGTTGTGGACCTACATTACTTTTTAATAAACTTTTTGTAAAAAATATTAACGATTCCCCCGCCGGGTATGTGTAATCGCTATAATCTCAAAAGCTGCTTAACGGATTTGCATCGTGATTTCACGGATAGACAAATGTTGGTGACTGATAGTTAAAATGACACGGCTCTATACACGGCTATGCTCATTCCGATATTCCCAACGTCGCAGTTATAAACTACATTGTGGTATTCACCTACAAGCTAAGTTTGGATCCAATGAACTGAATGTGAATGAATTGTACACATATTTATCTATTTTCACAGCGAGGACGAGGACGCCAACATCCCATGGCGCTACAGGCGGTGGTACGCGGGCGACAGCGACGACCAGTCCGATGATTCCAACAGTGGATCTGACGATAATACCGTCACCGTTCCGACCGGCGCCGCTCCCAACGCCCTCCCCAATCATGCTGGCGGAGCTGGTGCTCAACCAACTACATCAACTGCAGGGCCAAATACTGACGGTGGAAGACGGCGGCGAGGTCGTGTCGCAGGTATACCAGGCGCCTTCTACGGCGGATACGGCCGCTGTTACAGCTGCGGCGCCCGCGGACACTGGGCCCCCGGCTGCCCCTTCAGATAATAACTAGCCAGCGAAGCTCTTTAACTTTGCGATTTAAACACGGACAATTAATGGGTTTTTTCGCAGAGTAAAGTGACTTTTACTTATTTAGCCGCGAAAAAAAATCCGCATTTATTATAAATATTATAAAAATCAGCATATAAATGATTTATATGCTGATAGTATGTAACTTGCGCTCCAACATTGTCACAACGTGCCATGACACATTCCAATCAGATCATTGCTATTGGTATCTTTTTGAAGAAAATATTTTTATTTACAGCAGAAGATATTTTTGTTAAGATTTTTAATACTGTTATTGATACTAATAATTTGTCATCATTTTGAAATTTTGCCCCCCCAAATATTTTTGCGGCTGCAATGGTATGATTCCAAGGTTTTGGATGGAATATTTGTCCAGAATGTTAAAGCTCACATTGAGCTGTTTGTAGTTATATGTACATTTTTATTGAATAAAATATTTTTATTTTATGTTTTGTATTAATTCGTTTCAGTCGAGTCAACGAATGCACAAAACTGACTTTAGTAAGAATTTTACAGTATTGTCCAAGATTCAGTGTACAGTTCGGTTAACTAAAGCTGGCACGTTCACATTACTCACACTCAAGCAATTTCACTATAAAGTATGTTTTAGAAATTAAGTTATTTAAAAACAAATTAAACCGGCCTCAAAATCATAACTTACTAAAATAAGTTAAGAAAGAATACAATACAACTAAAAAGTAACAGATTCCTACAATTGGGGCTCGCACCGACCTCAAAAAATTGTTAGTAGGTACATCTGAGTTAAACACCCTCACTACATTTAATTTTAGATTTTCTTTTAACAAGTTATCGTTTTTATGTTACTTTTTAGTTGTGTTGTATTCTTTCTAAACTTGTGATTTTGAAGTCAGTTTAATTTATTTTTTTATCACTTTTTATTTCTTATTTTTTACGTAAAGAAATAAGACCACGCTGTAGATATAAGCAGTAGCAAAAGCAAACCAATAACTGTCCTTTTCACACTCATAAGAGTTGAACGTGCCAGCTTTAGTTAACAGACCTGTATATCCGACCTATTCTCCGACGACGCGACGTCCTAAAAAGACTAAAGGGCTACCACACATTTCCGGGTCAGGGCTATCCGTGTTCCGAGTAGATCGTTTCAGTGTTCCCGTCAGGTACGTGCCATCCGTCACCCGTGTTCACACATATCAGGGAAATCGGTATCAGTGTAATCTGTGTCGTTAGCTGATACGCACACAACACGATGTCGATGTGGATTACGAAGATCGTAAAGTATAGCATTCTGCCGTACAAGTTCTATCAACCTTTCTGTATTCATGTTGCACTTGCAGATAAATCATTAACTTTAACAAAAATCGGATAGCACTGTCAGAGCGACCGTGCGACCGAGCGTGCTCCGGGACACTGACGCCTGACACGGAGCTGTGTGAACCAGTTCATACAATTTGTACGTAACCGATTTTTTCCCCGTCCCTGACGGAACACGGCAGGGATGAGTTCCCGGAAATGTGTGGATAGCGCTTAAAGCGCGTGTCAGGCGTCAGTGTCCCGGAGCACGCTTGGTCGCACGGTCGCTCTGACAGTGCTATCCGATTTTTGTTAAAGTTAATGATTTATCTGCAAGTGCAACATGAATACAGAAAGGTTGATAGAACTTGTACGGCAGAATGCTATACTTTACGATCTTCGTAATCCACATCGACATCGTGTTGTGTGCGTATCAGCTAACGACACAGATTACACTGATACCGATTTCCCTGATATGTGTGAACACGGGTGACGGATGGCACGTCCCTGACGGGAACACTGAAACGATCTACTCGGAACACGGATAGCCCTGACCCGGAAATGTGTGGATAGCCCTTTAAGCGCTATCCACACATTTCCGGGAACTCGTCCCTGCCGTGTTCCGTCAGGGACGGGGAAAAAATCGGTTACGTACAAATTGTATGAACTGGTTCACACAGCTCCGTGTCAGGCGTCAGTGTCCCGGAGCACGCTCGGTCGCACGGTCGCTCTGACAGTGCTATCCGATTTTTGTTAAAGTTAATGATTTATCTGCAAGTGCAACATGAATACAGAAAGGTTGATAGAACTTGTACGGCAGAATGCTATACTTTACGATCTTCGTAATCCACATCGACATCGTGTTGTGTGCGTATCAGCTAACGACACAGATTACACTGAGAGCCTTATCACACTTGCGATTTACAAGCGTATTTAAAGCGAAACGTACGCGCGGCGTGTCCGTCGCGTTCCCGTAACCAATTCGCCGCGAGTGCGTCGCGATTTTGCCGCGATTGCGTAACGAATACGCTGCGCAGCCGTCAGTAAATCGCTGAGACTGATCCGAGTCTTGGACAGTCACTTACATAATGGATTCCGACGAGGAAACACTTCTGTTAGCTTTATTGCTTCAAAGAAATAAGATACGGAAACAAAAGCAGAAACGGCGTGTTTGGGAGGATCCATTTTTAAGTAATCGACTGCAAGAGAGCGACTATTATGTGCTGTTTCGTAAACGAATCAAAAATAATCCCAAAAAATTTCGTTCCTATCTGCGCATGTCAAGACTTACATTTTACGAGTTGTTAAATGTGATCCAAAATGATATAAGACGTGAAAACTCGCGTTTAAGATTGTAAAGTGGGTAGAAATGAATTTCGATGACGAATGTACGGCATGATGTCTAAACTCTTGACGCGGCGAACTCGCTGCGCAGTCGCGGCGTATTCGTCACGCGGCCGCGGCGTAATCGCGACGCCTTCGCGGCGAATTGGTTACGGGAACGCGACGAACACGCCGCGCGTACGTTTCGCTTTCAATACGCTTGTAAATCGCAAGTGTGATAAGGCTCTTATACCGATTTCCCTGATATGTGTGAACACGGGTGACGGATGGCACGTCCCTGACGGGAACACTGAAACGATCTACTCGGAACACGGATAGCCCTGACCCGGAAATGTGTGGATAGCCCTTAAATTGTCACCAAAAATGAATAATTTTGTAAACGGGTCGAATTAAATAGAAACAAAATACTTTTATATTTAGAACAACAAGTTTATTATACTAAAAACTATTTGACATCGGTTTTAATTAACTAGGTAAATAATTTTATTTATACTATTGTGCTTTGTACGAAAATAAAATGCGTAAGTGAAAACATTAACGAGAATAATATGTAGGTATCATGAATTGATTAATTTATGGGTCGAAGACCCGGACAGGTACAAATATTTTATGAAGTCAAAATATGTTAAAAATATTTATTATATTAGCAAGTCAAAAACAATTTAAAATATTCCACTGAGAATTGTACAATTACTTTATTATCACACAACCATCACAAAAATAACAATAGAAATACAAAATGTACACTTATTATGTAAAATATTGCCAGTTAACACTCACACAATTTTCTGGCGGAATACGGAGATAACTATATTCATATATATTCATAAACTTGCTGAAATAAAACAATTACATACTTAACGAACATCGGAAGAGCTTAACATAAAGTTAATATTTTTAAGAAGCTGACGAATATGGTCCATAAATTTCTGTTATGTATTGCATTGCCTTTACTGATGGCATTTCAGCACAGGCTTAGATGCAAAAAAAAAGATTTTTACTATAAATAACGTTCATAAAAAATTTACCTTGGACAGTCGGCTTTGTGTTTATAATACTTATCGTATCATGGCGTAACAATAAATACCCGCGCGCACCAGAAAAATATTACCTAAAGCCACTCAAGACATACCTTACAATAAATTTCACTATTATTATCTAATATAATAATTTAAAAAGAGGCTCTAACATTCCAAACACTCTGCAATCCAAAATTTATAAATAAATAATGACATTATTTAATAAAAAATAATATAAAATACAATAGTTGAGGAAATTTAATACAATTTCAATTATTATTTAGATATAGAAGAAACTTGTAACGTAAATATTCATGATTTTAATGTTAATCATTCTTCTTATCAGTTTGTTCTGTCTGCGTTATTGCCGGAGCACCATTCTTAGCTAATTTCTGTTGCTCCTCCATTTCGCCAGAGAAGCCGAATTCGTTCACGCGCTTGTGATCGACCTTGTAAATCCAACGTTGGTACAAAAATATGAAGAACACAATATCTGAAATGAAACAGAAGACTTAAGTCACAGAATAACAGATACTTTAGCTATCATGATAATATTTTTGTTCCGAATCTAACAAAGAGTCATGAAATTGATATCTTATCTAATGCTGTCTTCAATTGTCTGTAAAGTAAAGTATTAAACTAACATTGACCTACTCTGAGATGATTAAAACCTTAGTTAAGAATTTGTTCCACTTCTTGACTTAGCTGATGAACCGATTTTGATGTTTTATTCCTAGCTAAGTCCTGGAGCCCTAATATACACAGGATATTTCTATCCCATAATCGATACAAGTATGATTGGGGTACACTGTGAATGGAACCAGGAAGTAGATTTTTCCATTAATAGGCAATTAAAACTTACCATCTCTGAAACAACCAATACGATACATTGTCGGCATTTTTATAACAAATGCAAATATATCATCTATGAATGTATTCAGGAATTTGTAGGTCATCATACGCCAAGGAAGATGAGCTACAGACTGCAACTTGTAGTTGATGAATAACTGCGGAGTCATCATGATGAAGCCAAATGTAAGCAAGTATCCATACATTATGTTTAGTACAAAGGAATACCATCCTTTGTGCTCCTGGTAGAGCAATGAATACACTCCATATCCAATCAAAAGCGGGAAACAAGCCCAACTCAAATAGCGGAAAGCTAAAGTGTCATACTCTTTGGTACTGGAATGAACATAAGAACCTTTATCAGTAAAAGACAACTTTGGTATACCAAAAATTCTCTCCTCTCTGTTAATTTTCACATCCATTACTTTATTTATCTTCCATATTTCAATCATGAGACCAATGAAACATGAAATTCTGACCATTACATTTGTTTCATTGTCTAGGACATAGAGAAGGACAACTGTAGATTGGAAGACATTGAAGAATACTGATCTAACGGAGAGTCCTTCTAGTGATTGTCTATTGTTCCAGAATTGGATGTCGTTTTTGAATGCCAATAGTTCAAATATAGAATGTAATACTGAGACACTAATAGTCAGACCCAGTAAATAGGGTGATGTGTCAAGTAGCAATTCTTTGACAGTGTCTTGTTCTTCATCCTGTTCCTCTGCACCCAGTGCTGAGAACATGCTCAGTTTATCCCTCATTGCTTGTGCAGTATAAAGTTGCCATTTAAAAAGACTCAATGGTTGGTAAGTTAGTTGCAATTCAAGCACAGAGCTTGTCCTATTGATGGGTACATAGTCTCTCATCATGTTCCAGTAGTCATTTACAAATACAGCAGGTTTGTACTGTTTACCATCTGGTAAGAAATAAATGAACTCATCTAGAGGAGGCGGTACACTACCCTGCATCCAATTAGTTTGATCGGTCACCAGGTTGACAGTCAAATTAGGGTGCCAATGAGACACAATTTCTTCTTTTAATGTTTCAGCCTTTTCTATTTCTTCTGCTGATTTCTCAGTTTGGCCAGTCAGAAGATTATGAGTTTTTTGATAACGCAACTTTTTGAATTTGTTCAACATTTTCTTCCCATAAGTGACATAAGGTCCTGCATGATTTTCCTTGCTTCTAGGATCGGGTGATTTACCAGCCTTTACAAAATAAACATGGAGGTATATAGACCCATTGTTCTTCAATGAATGTGATGGAGTGATGGTTGTTGCAAAGGAGAAGGTACCATCATTAGATGACCCTCCATACCAATCCCCATAAGTTATACCTGTGTGTTTCCATATTAAGTCTGACTCTTTATAATTATCATAAAATTCATCTTCAGATACATAACAGTACATATCTAATACAGTCCCATTAGCAAACATATTTATTGATGGAGTGCGGGTTGCTCCAGTTGGGTTTGCAATATCTTGCTTAGGAGCAGCTGGCTGACGGAACATAGATGTAATGAAGTACACTACTAAAGCTCTTATAATTAGTGACTTTGTAATAGCAAAGAATGATTCTAGTTTTGTTGGTTGCATTCTCCTACGTTGTTCATCAATTTCAGCATTTACCTGAAATGCAAAATATCAATAAGCTTCTCCAATCTGAAACTTATCAGATCATATACATCAAGTCTCAAGTTTTACATTTCTACATAGCTTCTATGTTATTATAATAATTCCGACTAATTGCTGAACTAATTTGGACGTATATGCGAAGGCCATTCGAAGGCCTAATGCCTACATTATAAAGTTGTCAACTGGCACCACTGACTGAGTCTAATATAAATATGCGGGTGCGGGGCGAGTCACTGTAACTGTACAACTTTTTGCTAAGCTACTCAAAATTTTTTTTTTGTAATTATTCCACAAAATCTCATAAAAACCATAAAGATAAAACACGGGATAGTAGTAATTAAAATATATCACTTACGTCGACATTCTCATCCCCCGGCGGCCCGTTCGTCTCGGCAACAGTATTTTCATCATTTTGTTGGTTTATCGATGTCGCAGTATCATTTGCCATGATGATTTTTTGCAGTTGGTTGGTTAGTGACAGTTTGCCCTTTACAACTCTAATGAAACCATTTGGTGTAAACCTGCAGTGACCCAGTAAATTTACATTATATCACTTATTTATTCACTTTCACAAAGGCATTCAATTTCAGTAAAAAATTGCAAGCAATGAACTGTAATATAGAAAACGCTCACCTTTTGGAAAATTATTGACTCACGAAGAAAAATCTGAAATAGCTACTTATCTGTAGCTGTAGCACATCGGTGAACGGAGGACCGGAGGACCACAGACAATAATTAATGAACCAACGGAGGACCAAGACCGAGAGGCGAGGGCACGGCGAGGGGCACAGAATGACCTGAACGAACGAGCCACAGAGAAACTGCACTGAAGAAAGGAGCAGGCGTAGAATATCCATAATGTTCCTTACAAGTCGAAACTAAACCTCAACTTCGACACCACACACCAGTCGTCCAATAACCTACTCGAGCCATCATCACTATCACTACATATAATAAAACAAAGTCGCTTTCCGCCGTCTGTCTATCTGTCCCTATGTATGCTTAGATCTTTAAAATTACGCAACGGATTTAAAAGGTTTTTTAGATGGAGTGATTCAAGAGGAAGGTTTATATGTATAAAAATTTCCGAAATTCCCACGGGAACGGGCACAACGCGGGTATATGTAACCCAAGGTATGAAAAACATGCCTAAAAAAATTGGTTATTGGCGTGCGCTGCTAAATCTATTGATGATATCAAAAACAATGTTCTACATAATCAAAGTACATATCATTGCGAACAAATAAGTTCGCGATGTCATATGTCTAACTATTATAGTTAGCTACAATAACCGTTTTTAGTTAAAATTAATAAGTTAAAAAAGGAGCTTCATGGGAATGGAAAGTGAAATGGAATGAATGATCCTTGCTTGCTAACATGTTTGCTTGCTTTGACTTTACATTCTTCTTTGAATATTAATTATTTGCTATCTGTGGTAAGATCAGTCCATTTGAACCACAGACTATAAACCCAGCTGGCGAATGATAAAGGCAAGGATTCAATAGTAGTAGAATAAATCTAAATAAATCCATGGTTATAGAATAACTAGCAGCGCCCCGCGGTTTTACCCGCATTGTGCCCGTTCCCGTGGGAATTTCGGGAATTTTTTTACATAAAAACCTTCCTCTTGAATCACTCTACCTATTACAAAAAACCGCATCAAAATCCGTTGCGTAATTTTAAAGATTTAAGCATACAGACAAACAGACAAACAAACAGACAAAAATAGCGACTTTGTTTTTACGTGGTTTTATACCACAGACCAAGAAAATGATGACAATAGAGCATGCGTGACACTCACAGATGACACCACAGACCAAGAAACAAGATGACACTGACTCAACCGTAGATAAACAACACAGGCTAAATATAACATGTATTTCTTAAAACTAATATTCTAGAATATACTAGAAAAACCGTTGGATATATCCAAAATACCCAGCAATAGTATTTTTAAGGTAAATATTTCTCAATCCTCATCTTTCCTCTTTATTTACGTTTTCCCGTATTCACATTCCGCTTGAGTAACGAAACCCCACGTAGTGATTAAGATACAATTGTGGGTAAGCATAATGATAATATTGTGAAAAATCTTTGTGTCTACTTTGCCTTCTACAAAATAAACTGTAACAACGTAAAAAATTATTTCTGAATATGTATATATGTATTAGATCCTGTTGAAAAATCCCATAGATAAAAAAATACATTGACCTGACCATAGACAATACATAAGCAAGCTTTTTCAAGCTTCATGAAAACAACGGATTAGTATGTATGGTAGTGCGTTAGATTGATTGCGCCGCAAATTATTTTATCGGGTAAGTTGAATCATTTTAGTTATTAATTACTCATTATTTGTGTTCCATTATCGAAACTAAAAGTAATCCTTTCGTTCAAGTAAACCAAATACCGTTGTATCCGGATAAATTGCGACTACTGTGCGGGGTGTGTGCTATAAATTTTTCTATAGTCGTTCAGTACAAACGATGAAATAAACCAAACTAAAATATCTTTTCAATATCTTACAGCATAATAAAAGCAGTATCGGATATAAAATGTTTCATCTTATTATTATTAGAACCAAGATTGTTGACTTGTCCAAAAAATAAAGAGGTTAGTTTGTGTAGGTAAGTATGTTATTCCTAATACAATATTTTTCTGTTTCAGTGTTGAATAAGGTGAGGAATGAATGTGAATAAATCAATCTTAATTTGATTTATAGTAAGGAAGCAAATATACAATAAGTTGTAACAAAATCAGAATGGCAACTTTGGAGCAACAAGCTTCTAAACTTTTGGACTTCAACCAGAAGTTAGACATCAACTTGCTTGATAACATTGTTGGGTGTTTGTATTCAACTGTCGGAGAGCAGCAACGTATTGCTCAGGACATTCTGACAGCCCTTAAAGAGCATCCTGATGCTTGGACCCGCGTTGACACCATATTAGAGTACTCACAAAACCAAGAGACAAAATACTATGCCTTACAAATACTAGAACAAGTTATACAAACAAGATGGAAAATATTGCCCAGAAATCAATGTGAAGGTATCAAAAAGTATATTGTTGGTCTTATCATTAAGAATTCATCGGATCCTGTGACAATGGAAAACAATAAGGTGTACTTAAAGAAGCTGAATATGATTCTGATCCAAGTGCTGAAGCGCGAGTGGCCTCACAACTGGGGCTCCTTCATCAGTGACATAGTGGGTGCCTCCAAGACCAATGAAAGCTTGTGTCAAAACAATATGGTTATCCTTAAACTGCTTAGTGAAGAAGTGTTTGTGTTCAGTACTGGGCAGTTGACACAGACAAAAGCCAAGCACCTGAAGGACACCATGTGTAAAGAATTCAACCAAATATTCCAGCTCTGTCAATTTGTGTTGGAAAACTCGCAAAATGCTCCGTTAGTGGATGCCACCCTTCACACCTTGTTACGATTTTTGAACTGGATACCTTTGGGATATATTTTTGAAATGAAATTGATAAGCACACTTATTTTTAAATTTTTGAATGTGCCTATGTTCCGGAATGTCACTTTGAGCTGTCTGACTGAAATTGCGGGAGTCACTGTGAGTAACTATGAGGAGCAGTTTGTGGCTCTGTTGGTGCAGACCATGGAGCAGCTAGAGGGCATGCTGCCCCTCACTACCAACATCCGTGAGGCATATGCAACCGGCAGTGATCAGGAACAGGTTTTCATTCAAAACCTTGCTCTATTTCTCTGTTCATACTTAAAGGAACATGGACAGTTTATTGAGAGAAGAGGACTAATCAACACTCTGATGAATGCATTACGATACCTAGTTTTGATCTCTGAAGTGGATGATGTTGAAATATTTAAGATCTGTTTAGAGTTTTGGAATGCTTTGACAGCAGATCTGTATAAGATTGCACCTTGTTCGCATTCTTCAAGCTTGTACACTCTTGGGAAGAGTATAGGCAGGAAACAATTGTATGCAGATGTACTGAGTAGTGTCCGTTACATTATGATTTTAAGAATGGCTAAACCCGAAGAAGTGTTGGTGGCAGAGAATGAGAATGGTGAAGTTGTAAGAGAGTTCATGAAAGATACAGACTCAATCAATTTGTATAAAAACATGAGAGAGACTCTGGTCTACCTCACGCATTTAGATTATCAAGATACTGAACGCATAATGACAGAGAAGTTGCAGAACCAGGTAAATGGCACTGAATGGTCTTGGAAGAACTTGAATACTTTGTGTTGGGCTATAGGTTCCATTTCAGGAGCATTGTCAGAAGAAGATGAGAAGAGATTCCTTGTGGTCGTAATCAAGGAGCTATTGGGTCTCTGTGAACAGAAAAAAGGCAAAGACAACAAGGCAATCATTGCAAGTAATATCATGTATGTTGTTGGACAGTACCCTAGATTCTTAAGGCTTCATTGGAAGTTCTTAAAAACAGTAGTAAATAAGCTTTTCGAATTTATGCACGAAACCCACGATGGAGTACAGGACATGGCATGTGATACATTTATAAAAATTGCTTTGAAGTGTCGGCGACACTTTGTAACGGCGCAAGTGGGTGAAGCATGCCCATTTATTGAGGAAATATTGAGCACAATAAGTTCAATTATCTGTGATTTACAAACCCTTCAAGTACACACATTCTACGAGGCTGTAGGGTACATGATCAGTGCACAAATGGACCATGTGGCACAGGAACAACTCATCGAGAAGTACATGCTTCTGCCCAATCAGGTCTGGGATGACATCATATCTCAAGCTTCACACAATGTGGACATTCTTAAAGACCCAGAAGCAGTGAAACAACTTGTGAGTATCCTTAAAACCAATGTACGAGCCTGCCGTGCCTTAGGTCACCCATATGTCGTTCAGTTAGGCAGAATATATTTAGACATGCTCAATGTTTATAAAGTCATGTCTGAAAACATTAGCCAAGCTATTGCCCTGAATGGCGTGGTTGTGACCAAACAGCCTCTCATCAAGAATATGAGGATTATAAAGAAAGAAACCCTCAAATTGATTGGTGGCTGGGTGTCACGCTCTACTGACAATGACATGGTTTTGGAGAACTTCATTCCACCTTTGCTAGACGCCGTACTGTTGGACTACCAGCGCACTGCCGTCCCCGACGCGCGAGAGCCCGAGGTACTCTCGTGTATGGCCGCTATTGTCTACAACCTCAGTGGGAATATCACATCTGAGGTTCCGAAAATATTCGACGCTGTATTTGAGTGTACACTCGAAATGATCAACAAAGACTTTGAAGAATACCCTGAACACAGGACGGAATTCTTCTTGTTACTACAAGCGGTGAACACTCATTGTTTCAAAGCATTCCTGAGCATACCTCCGGCACAGTTCAAGTTGGTTCTGGATTCCATTATTTGGGCATTTAAACATACTATGAGAAATGTGGCAGACACTGGTCTTCAGATACTGTATAAATTACTTCACAATGTTGAGCAACATCCGCAGGCAGCACAGAGTTTCTACCAGACATACTTGTGCGACATCCTGGAGCATGTGTTCAGCGTGGTAACGGACACGTCGCACGGCGCTGGCCTGACGATGCACGCGACGATCCTAGCTCACATTTTCTCCTTAGTGGAGGCTGGACGCGTCACGGTACCTTTGGGACCGACACCGGACAATATTCTGTACATACAGGTAAGATAAGAATACATTAATAGAATATTATCACATGAAGTCGAAATAAGTGTCATCAAATAAACTTTTTATTTTCTATTTGTTTCAGGAATATGTTGCAAACCTATTAAGAACAGCATTCCCACATTTGACAGACAATCAAATAAAAATAACAGTACAAGGATTGTTCAATTTGAATCAAGATATTCCAGCGTTCAAGGATCATCTACGAGACTTCTTGGTCCAAATCAGAGTAAGTAATTATTACAGAGATTAAAATATGTATTGTCTTCTTAAGTAGCAAATCTCTACCATTTTAAGAATGTTGATATTGAAGTAGACTTCGTCTTACATTCCCGTTTCAATTCCGTTGAAATTGGTTCATAAGTATAGTCATGAAATCGTAACAGATGGATATTCTATTGCATTTCTAAAGTTTATCGTTATAAATATTGCCTTAAATAATTAATTGATTAAAATTCTCTATTAATAATACTGAATACCTATGAAACTAGTAATACCTACCTAAAATGAACGTAGTGAGGTTAATGAGTAACCCACCAAAATTATCAAATTAAATATAATATTCATTAACTTTAAGGAAGATGGAAAAATCTCCTTAAGAGCGGCCAACCCGTCTTACTTTTCATACAAACGCTGTTACGTGATTACGGCGTTGTTATAGATCTTTCTTTGAAAATTTTTAGCTAATAAGTATCTTATGCACTATATCTAGGTTTCTATCATAAAAGAAAATCAAAATTTTTAGAAACAAATTCAGTATAAGCCTCCGAAAACCGGCTTTTTTGCACAAATTTTACCTGAACTTTGGGCGGTCATATTGTACTTATAAATTGTAAAATTAAAGAAAATATTATGATAGAAACATCGTAAATATAATGGAGATTTTAAATAACAATCATTTATTTTACAAACATGCAAGGTTTATTAATAAACACGTATATCCTGGAACATGTTTTATGAAGATTCCGCACACTATATTTTGTTCAACGTTATCGCGGTCTCTCTTGCTGGTTGACAAGTGACGGAAAGAGGTATGCGGGGGACGAGTCTATCTATGAATGGCGCACTCGCTCGCTAGCTCGCTAGTTCGGTCGCTCGCTCGCTTTGTATATAACGTTCTTCGTTCTTTGTATTATTGTATTGTGCCTACGATATATTTACTAGCTGCGCCCCGCGGTTTTACCCGCGTTGTGCCCGTTAACGGGGAAATTTAAGAACCACTCGACCGATTTTGTGCAAACTTCACATAAACCATCTACTAAATAGTCCGAACAAAGCCTAAATATTTAGTTTGGATAGGTCAGCCCGTTCACGAGTTATAAAATTACAACGAAAAGTGGCAATGATTTTTGTATACCTATTTCCATAATATCCCACACGTATGTTCTCTCGAACTTATTTGTACGCAATAATGAGTACTTTGATTATGTTGAACAATGTTTTTATATACCTATCATCAATAGATTTAGCAGCGCACACCAATAACCAATTTTTGTGGGCATGTTTTTCATACCTTTTGGGTAACATTATTCCAATTTGAATACGGATCCCTTTTTTAAAAAAAAATACCTCGCCTATGTCCGTACCTAAAGTGTACGAGTACTTTACCAATAGGTGAAAGAATTCAAACAAACAAACAACTATACAAACAAAGTTACAAACTTTACATCTTTATAATATTAGAATAATAGCAATGTGCGTGAAGCGAGTAGCGAGTATCGGTAGTAGCGAGGTAGTGAGGCGCGTGTACTAGACCATATCACAGTTTAAATTAGTTTCCAGTAGGTATTAAATTAATAAATTTGAATTTGAATTTATATATGATTTTTGAAGCAGCGTTTTTTGCATTAATCGATTATATTGTGCTGTTTTTGGTTGTTTGAGTTGTTCATTAACTCATTCAGAGATAAAATTTTATAAATTACCGGGAATAATTAAATCTACTTATGAAAAAAACAGCATGCATATTTATTATACACTTAATGTTTCATTTAAAATTAATTTTATTTGATTGAATAAAAAATACTCACAATCAAAAACTAGAAGAAAATATCAAGTAGGTGTAAAAAAATATCAAGATGCAATTAAAATAGTCTAGGCGGGCAGCCCTATCGCATCTGTGCGTTCAGCGCGTGTGTAGGTATCTAACTGAAGAACAGAGCCGAGTTACATTACTGGTATTACTATACTGTGATATTATCATGAATCTCATCGTACGTATCGTCAACGGCCGTCCGCCCCGAGTGAGCGACGAAAGTTATCGAATGCCAAACGAGCGCTCAGGCGCTTTCTCTCTCTTTTCGCAGTGCCTCTTTTTCCGACATTGCGCTAGTTGAAACAACAAGCTTTTCAATAATGTTCGCGTTGGAGATAGACGGCCCGGGAAGGGCCCTCTTAATAACCCGAAAGATTTAAACCAACGATTTTAGAGCCTAATTAGAGTATATAAAGTTATATAACGTATAGTCCAAAAACCCATATTTTAAGAGATATTAATTATTTCAAGTAAACCACAAGTAAGAAAATCTCAATTGTAACACACCCTAAAGGCGTGACGTAGCCACCTACTACTTTTACACGCAGACGCACTAACCGCATGGTTGATGCATCGTATGATATCGGAGTGATTCGTTAAGTGTCATGCTCGCTCCTTGTTTTCTCGCTCACTCTGAAGTAAAGGTTTGTTTACAAAGAAGCGATCAATTAATATGATTTAATTTGTACTGAAATAGTAGTTTAATTAAGACAAATAATTGGACCCATGTTGATATAGCATTATTTACTCGTACTGTCGTCACAAATACGTCGTTTAAATCTTTCGGGTTATTAAGGCTCACCGTGTATTGTATATTCTATAAATAAATTGTGACTAGCAAATTTTTCGGTACTTTCGTTTCGTGTATTGATTACTATATTAAGCATCAATTGTACTTTATACATTTGATAAAAGTAAAAAAGTTCCACAGTAATTGCCAATATATCAATAGTTATAAATAATACTCTTTTATCACATTTGTGAGAATATTGTGTGATGAATGGATACTTACCCGCCCTTTTTGCTCTTATTTGAAGTTATAAAAAATCCAATGATTACAACACTGTTTAATCAGTAATATTGCAAGTCATGTTATCAAATGTTCCGTCATTACAATATGAGTTCGATAATGTTTCCAGGAATACACCGGAGAGGACGACAGCGATTTGTACCTCGAGGAGCGTTTGTTCGCCCTCCGCCAGGCGCAAGAGGAGAAGAGAAGAGTGCAGTTGTCGGTCCCGGGCATACTCAACCCACACGAGTTGCCCGAGGAAATGCAGGACTAATACTACACCCTTCAATTCATACGTTTGTAATGGCAACAGTTCACATACATTGTTAGAATTCAATATTATGTTAACACCTAATCTGTTTACATCATGGACAGACTTTCCTTTAAGTTTCATCCTTTATAGCCTGTTTTGACAATATGTTTATGAAATAAATATTAGTTACGACATTGATTCTTATATTTTCATGTTAATTTTCACCTTTCTGCTTTTGACTTCTGTTCAGTAATTTACTTTTTTATTAATTTGAATAGTGCAAATGTTCTCTAAAAGTACTTTATTTGATGATTTTTGAGCAGAAAAATATTTGATAAACGTAGCTAACACCAAATTACTGTTGATTTCTTCATTTTTGCGATAGGTATCATATAATGATAGAACATCATAATCTCAAATTATAATTCCTTGTAATTTTAAGTTGTTAAGGGTAACCAGGACTTATTTGCTTATAGTAACTGTAAATATTTAATAATAACTTCATGTAATATTTAATAATGCTAACAAATTAACTGTTGCGGTAATAATATACTATAAATTATTATTTACATTGTATTTTATAAGATTAGCTTTGTGAGCTGTTGCCACGCACTGGGTCTGCTCTGTTTGTGAATATACCTTCCTATAGTGTGGACAGACGAACGCATGGACCGTGCAAGGTGATGAATGGAAGAGAATAAGCACATTGATTAGTGAAGGGACGGTTCGCAAGCACGAGCCGACGCGGGCCCTCGGGCGGAGACCGTGCATCAATTTACATTGCTACTATAGAAATATGTAATTATTTCTAAGTAATGTTCAGTAGATAATGAAATCTCTGTGATGGAACCAGTGTCGTATGTTGAACATTGCGCTACAGAATCTTAAGTATTACCGTGTAGATTCTAGGTGAACTTTATGAAGTGAATTTGCTGTTAGTAATATTTTTATGTTTTGTTTAATGTTGTCAGAACTAATTACGTGATGGTTTGGGAATCTAAACGTTTTAAAGTAAGGGTTTCCAAGAGCATTTTGGATCCGAATAAATGTCCAGACTTTCAATTTTGTGTTTCAAAATAAACCAATAAATAATATTACTAGTTTTTATTTTGTACTGTCGTGAAGTGATCGTATTTCAGTTAATAATTAGATACACTACTAATTAATTATAACAATAGTATCGTGGGACTCCAGAAAACCCGTATTATAACTTTATTTACTGTTGCCCCTATCTAAGCCTCGACTATTTCCGTTATATACAAGCAACTACAGTAATCTACATACCTACATTATTTTAACTATTTTTAGCTTATTCCATTCAAATAGATGGTTTATTTTTTAAATAGCAAATCTTTGGAATTTACCTATTCCGTACTGCAAAGAATGTATATTGTTATCATTATCAACAATCGTCATATATATATATTCATAAAAGGGTTACTTATTATGTTTGTTATGTATATCAATAGACGCTTGCTGAAGAAGTAACTACCGTTCGTTCTATAAAACGAGTAAATGCGCGTTGTCAAACAGCTGTTTGTAAATATGTACAATTTAAAATCCTATATAACCCATCATTGTAATTTATAAGTTATTTTCGTGAAGTATGTGTACTATGTGACATCTTTGTACTTCCTGTCTATGCTTGCAAGGTTTTGCTAATATATATTCGAAAAGCCACATTTATCGCCCGCAGTTGGCCAATAAAATAAATGCTGTCATCAAACTAGTAGTTTAATCTACTCAAAGTTGATTAGTTCATTTTAGGCGATTGTTGTACTAACTACAGTGAATTAATAGAAATGTCTTCGTTGATTAGTATATTCATATTATTAGCAGTTAAATTACTAAATGGTAAGTAAGTTTTGATGTTATTAAAACTTGAAAATGGAATGTAATAGATTTAGTGCAAGGTGTTGTCGCCCTTATTTCATATTGTCTCCCTTCATTCGGAGATGATTTTACTGTTCGCACATCAATTTTACTTTGTTGATAATATTTCAGTTAAATGTGATGGTAATGATTTGTACGATTTTAATTACGGGGATGGCTATGGGGAGGAATGGATCTACTTCCCCGACGGCGATGAAGTGCCTCATCACGTATCCCTGGTACCTACTGAAGATGAATATTTCTTACTACCAAGAGGGATGGTCAGTGAAATAGAGTACAGGCTTTACACGAAGTGAGTTTGTTTTAATTTTCAATAACAAATTTTCATAGTCAAAAAGACTTCAAAGTGGATGGCAGTTAGAACTTCCATATTTTTGGGAATTGGTTAAAATGGTTTGTGACTAGAGTCATCTCATCAAAAAAAAGTTTTTAAAAAAAGTTAAGATTTTTTTTTTCAAAATGTTTTCTTTACAGTATCATAATACTGTAATGAAAACATTACATTTTTTGAAAAACTTTTTCTTAAACGGCGGATATACTTATGATACCACTTGTTCGTAAAGTCGGTTAAAATGACTGGAATATCGATCCCGCTACTATTAGCTGTCGAAGCAGAGTGTAAATGTATCAACTCATTGTAGTCTGCCAGGCAAAAGACCCGCAGTGGGTTGGTATCTCCAATATTTAACCTTTCCTAAAATATTACTGACATCTAAGTACCTACGTAATTTTGAAAGCACTACCTTACCATAAACATTTAATAAATTGATTTGTGTCCCTATATGAACTATTTTTAGTGACAAAGAGAACTATACGATACTGGACGAGACTGCAGAACCAACAAATCCAGTGGACGTGAACTATTCAAAGCCATTTAAAATAATCACTCACGGTTGGAGATCATCCATCGAAAGCGATGCAGTTGCCGGCATAAAGAACGCGTACATTGATGCGAAATCAGACGTCAATATAATAACAATAGATTGGAGCTACACGGCCGGATCCATATTCTACCACTGGGTTGTGAACCAAACTCTAAACATTGGCACAGAAGTAGGATCATTCATAAAGTCGCTAAGCGAAAAGCATAAAGTAACAGGACATAACATTCATCTGATTGGACATAGTCTCGGTGCTCATGTAATGGGCATTGCTTCCTATTATTCAAATTTGAAAGTAGATCGGATCACAGGTACTAAGAATTACATATTTGAATGTTATTACTAATATAAACACCACTCACCTACTCTTCACTCACACCTTTTTTGTAGTCGGTTAAAAAGGTTGCGCGCACCTGGACTGAAATATGTAGCTTCTATCTTAACCAAGCCTCGGAGATTTTATACCAACTAAAACCTAAATTGACCTGGACATTACACCGATAGTACTTACGTTGTGAGCATTTTCAGGGTTAGATCCAGCCAGACCTTTGTTCGAATACCCCCACACTCGAGACGACACGGCGAAACTAGACATTTCAGACGCTAAATTCATAGACATTATACATACGTGTGGAGGTGTCCTTGGCTATGAAAATTCACTAGGAACTGTAGACTTCTACCCTAATAGCGGCATCCCACCCCAACCAGGCTGTAATACTCTCCCAAAGATTTTAGGTGAGTGCTTTTTTCTGTAATTAGTACCTACTGGAGCATTTTTTCCCCCTCCCTAATACTCGTATTGTAGAGGTAACATGTATCCTACTTACGACAGTGTACTTATTTAGGATTGGCTATGTATACTAGGTATACTTTATTGAAACCAAACTAAAGTAAATAATTAACGTATTGTTGGGTGGACAATGGCCTGGTGGGTAAAGAAGGATTATTGGTAGTAACAAGCTGACAAACTTTGGTATGTTTTACTAACCGCGGTCCGCGGTGTTACCCGCGTTGTACCCTTTCCCACGGCCTTGGATAAAATGTATTCCATGTGTTATTCTGATGTACATTATATATTAAGTACTGTAAAATTTCATCAAAATCCGTTCAGTAGTTTTTTCGTACATACATACATCCTCACAAACTTTCGCATTTACCTATAATATTGGTAGGTTTATATAATAGCACAATGAGGGAGATCTGACTTTTTCCATCTCATCTTTACAGAAGCTTGCAGTCACGGTCGCTCATACCGCTACTACGCGGAGTCCATTACAAACCCACGCGGCTTCCCCTCCTATCAGTGTGGTAATTGGACTGATTATTTAGAAAATCGTTGCCAAGACTCTACTTACATGGGTGAACATGTTGACAGAAACATCAATGGCAACTTTTACTTGAAAACTAATTCGAGAGAACCTTATGGAAGAATAGAAGGGTTGCTAAATTATTTTTTCTTGTGAAATTATTGTGCAATGTACGGTCACTAATAAAATAATGGAGTAACTATTTTTTAAATGTTTATTACTCAATTGTATTGCTAGTCTGGGGTCAATATACAATTATTTAACGTGTGGAATATATGTAATAAAACATAGGTATTTATAATTATACTTTTTAATATACTTATTTTTAAAGTGAAATATTATAAATGTGAGTTATTGTATTATCTTGTATCATCAAGGCTGTTTCTTTTTTTAGCTTTTACTTTTCCTCCGTTAGAAGTAATTGGTTCATTTTTAACTCTATAGTATGATTGTGAACTTTCCACATCATTCTCATACTCTAGTAATTTGTGGAGTAGAAATCTTCTCTCGTCTTTTACTATGTTGATACTTTCTTGTATTTTTGCGACTTCATCACAGAGTGCTGCATTTTCCTGAGTACAAATAATAACATTTTAGTTTATATCTGTTTAAGCTTAGTCTTTTTTAAACTTACATGATTTGAACACATCGTTTAAAATAGTGTTTAAGTTTAGTTGGTACAGATATCTATTTGTTTCATTATTTAATTAATTATGAAACATGCTAAATACTATTCTCTTACTGGTTGGTATTCACAGTAATTACAAGTTAATATAAAAGCAATTGCCTTAATCTCATAAAATAATAAACACTTACCAAAATAAGACTCTTAATTCTTATCTTTAGAACATTGTATTTTTTTCGATACCGTTTATTTTGAGTTTCATTTGGTATAATATTCATATTCACGATGAAGTGTCACAGATATAAGTTTAAGCTTTATTGGTTAAATAAGGCCACAAAAACAATCGTTCGTATAATGCCTTTGTGTTGTGACTTGAGTACCTAAAATGAACACAGTTTTTTTGGTATGACTGTTATATGAAACAATGTGTAATAAATCATATTTACAAAAAAAAATCACATGAAACTTGATGAAACTCGTTTTATAAAATTAACTGTGTAGGTATTTTGTCAGTGTCCCAAAATGCCAAGTAAACTATTACTGAAGATAAATTTATATACCTATAGGTATTCATCAGACTTTATTTGTAGCTATGCAAAGTAGAATTTACTATTTGGAAAAAGATTAAAGAAACACATACATAATAACTTTATTTGTAATTTTTAATATGTACGTAGGTACATGATACATAATTATCATCTAATTTGTATGTATTTGTATATTTTTAATTCTATTTGACGGGCGTGCCTCTTGTAACGTTGACACTGACATATGTTTCGATTAGACAGAAAATATAATCAAAGCCAATACTACCAAACAAGCCACGAAACAAGCTACCTCCATCAATAGATAGTACACGATTATTAGCAAAAAAAAACAAGTGTTCACTGTGCTTATCGTACGTCCTAACATGGTCCTTAACTCCTACTGCATACATAAGTACCTACATACCTATATTGGTTTGATAAGAACCTCCTCCTTCAGTTTCAAATAGGAATTCACCATGTGGTCGATTCAAATCAACTCAATCAGTTAAAAAGTCCATTTGGTAGGAGAGTAGTGGCAGTGGCGTTTGAACATTCATCGATAACGATTTGCTTTAAGTAATTCGAGCGGACGAGAGATATATATTTAATAAGGTCGCTTACAGATAGGTTTCAGACAGGGGCGTAGCTACTGCCGTATCTGCCGTATCAATTATACAGGGCCCCCGGGCCACGGGGGCCCCCAAAGTGTGTAAGGAAAAAGAAATAAAAACTTCCCAATTTATTTTATTTTACAAATGACAAAATTCTATAAAGCAATTACTTTTTATCCCGCCTTAGGCCCATCGCAGACGACAGACTATCCGTGACGCACTTTTTAGTCTGTGAAAATAGAACCTATGTAATTATATGCAGTAACGCACACGACGCGCAAAAAGTCCGGCGCACAAAAAATCCGTGAATTCGGGCAGACCGCACCGCGCCGCGCCGCGCCGCTCCGCGCAAAAAGTGTGTGAAAAAAATTGATGATCTTTCCGAAGGTATATGATGTACCCAAAATGTTCTGTTTCTTCTTTTTTTTCTGTACTTCATGTACATAATGATACTTCGCGATCTCTGCACGATTTCCATAGCATCTACGTCCCTACAGCTCTGCCGACAGAATCACAGATTACTAAATAGTTACTACGTGAAAGATGTGCGTCGTGTGCGTTGAGTGTGAAAAATCCGCGACCGACTTTTTGCGCGCCATGCAGACTTTTTGTGCGCCGCAGACTCGATCGCACAAATAGTCTGTCGTCTGCGATGGGCCTTAGGCCCAGCGCAGACGACAGACTATCCGTGACGCACTTTTTAGTCTGTGAAAATAGAACCTATGTAATTATATATGCAGTAACGCACACGACGCGCAAAAAGTCCGGCGCACAAAAAATCCGTGAATTCGGGCAGACCGCACCGCGCCGCGCCGCGCCGTTCCGCACAATAAGTGTGTGAAAAAAATTGATGATCTTTCCGAAAGTATAGGATGTTCCCAAAATTTTCGGTTTCTTCTTTTCTGTACTTCATGTACAAAATAATACTTCGCGATCTCTGCACGATTTCCATAGCGTCTACGTGCTACCCTACAGCTCTGCCGACAGAATGATCGAAGATGTGCGTCGTGTGCGTTGAGTGTGAAAAATCCGCGACCGACTTTTTGCGCGCCATGCAGACTTTTTGTGCGCCGCAGACTCGATCGCACAAAAAGTCTGTCGTCTGCGCCGCACCTTAAGCGTGCCTTCAAAAGTTGGCAACACTCTACATCGTTATGGCGAGCTGCGGGACTTCCCCGTTTTACTTACTTCATCTGCAACTCAGCGGGGAATCCCTCAATTATAAAATCGATATCGCGATGTACGTGTACGAAAAAAAGGCAAGGAGAATGAATATTTAAAATTTGATTTTTATTTGTAAAATGGTTAAATTATGTTATAATAAATAAATATTTCTTTTCACAATATTTTTTTTCTTTTGTGAAAAATCTTTACCCCCAAACAATATAAGGGCCCCCAAACAATTTTTTATACGGGGTCCCGCCAATGCACGCTACGCCACTGGTTTCAGATAAACACGAAGGACGAAGGAGGTAAGCTCTGGTAACTGCGCAGACTACCAACTTTCCATTTTTTTTTAATGACAGGCATAATATAGAGCGTCGATAGATCCAAAAAAGAGTAGGAGTTGAAATGAAAGCATAAAATTAGATGTTACATTTATTACTTCTACCCTGTACAAAATACAACTAAGTTAGGCACTTGCTTAGCAAGTATAAAAATAACATAGCCACATAACAGGGTCTCTGGAAAAATAGAAGTAGGTGATATAGAATAGAATACCAATAAAAATCGTAGCAACAAGCAACACTTTAAACAGAATCCATTTATATGCTAACAAAAACAATTTTAACAAATAGATTCAAGCAAATGAGTTGATGTAAGGGCCAGTACACACTATCGTTTTTGGCGACAGTTTTTCGGTGGGACGCGACGGGAAGTCGGGAACGCAATCTCTTCACGAATTTATGGTATCTCTAGTTTAGGGTTGCCAGTCGATCATTTTATCCACTTCAAGCATATAGAGCAATCTAACTCCCGGGCCCCGGCACCCGATCGTAGTACATACTTCGAGCTGTACTTACTTCGAGCAGCACGAGTGGTTGAGCGGACTGAGCGGTACTCAAGTGCAACTTGAACCTGAAAACAACTCAGCAATGATGACCGGGAGCCAGATGTTAGATGACAAATGAACCTTTCGCAGCCGTGACGCATCCACGCCAGACTCTCGTCCCGTCAAGAAATCGCCGCACAAACTCTCAAGTGTGCACGGACTCTAAAGAAGGAAAATCAATTGCCAACACATTTGGATGTTCACGATGCAATAGGCTCACATAATTTACAATAAACATTTTTAAATATAACAACATTTTAAAATGAAATCACAAATATGTTACTAAAATAATCACAATACATTTTAAGCTATTGCATAGCTTCTATCGCGGGCCTTGAGCGCGGGGACCAAATCCAAAAATACCGTAACGAAAAAAAACCTCACGCTTACCCGATCCGACGGGAAGGAGGTGTGGCTTGAAGGCCGTGCATCGTCTAACGTCGTTTCAGTTCGGCAGTCTTCGAGAGAGGGGGGCGAGAGAGGGGGGCGAGAGAGGGGGGCGAGAGAGGGGGGCGAGAGAGGGGGGCGAGAGAGGGGGGCGAGAGAGGGGGGCGAGAGAGGGTGGGGAGAGAGGGGGGCGAGAGAGGGGGCGAGAGAGGGGGGCGAGAGAGGGGGACAAGAGAGGGGGCGAGAGAGGGGGGCAAGAGAGGGGGCGAGAGAGGGGGGCGAGAGAGGTGCGAGAGAGGGGGGCGAGAGATGGGGGCGAGAGAGGGGGGCGAGAGAGGGGGCGAGAGAGGAGGCGAGAGAGGGGGGCGAGAGAGGGGGGCGAGTGAGGGGGGCGAGAGGGGGGGCGAGAGAGGGGGGCGAGAGAGGGGGCGAGAGAGGGGGGCGAGAGAGGGGGCGAGAGAGGGGGCGAGAGAGGGGGGCGAGAGAGGGGGGCGAGAGAGGGGGGCGAGAGAGGGGTGCGAGAGAGGGGGGCGAGTGAGGGGGGCGAGAGAGGGGGGCGAGAGGGGGAGCGAGAGAGGGGGGCGAGTGAGGGGGCGAGAGAGGGGGCGAGAGAGGGGGGCGAGAGAGGGGGGCGAGAGAGGGGGGAGAGAGGTGCGAGAGAGGGGGGCGAGAGATGGGGGCGAGAGAGGGGGGGCGAGAGAGGGGGGCGAGAGAGGGGGGCGAGAGAGGGGGGCGAGAGAGGGGGCGAGAGAGGGGGCGAGAGAGGGGGGCGAGAGAGGGGGGCGAGAGAGGGGGGCGAGAGAGAGGGGCGAGAGAGGGGGGCGAGAGAGGGGGGCGAGAGAGGGGTGCGAGAGAGGGGTGCGAGAGGGGGGTGAGAGAGAGAGGAGGCGGAGGGGTGAGAGAGAGAGAGGAGTCGGGAGGGGTGAGTGAGAGAGAGAGGAGTCGGGAGGGGTGAGAGAGAGAGGAGGCGGGAGGGGTGAGAGAGAGGAGGCGGGAGGGGTGAGAGAGAGGAGGCGGGTAGGGTGAGAGAGGAGATATCAAATATATCAAATATAATTGCATAAGTTGATACAAAATGCTATGCAATAGCTTCACCGCGGCAGTCCTCGAGTGCCACACGTCTTTTTTTTAATAATAGTAATGTGCATCCATGCACATGGCTACTACTTTATATGAATTATTTTTATATTTGTACATTGTCTTTATTATTTTCAGTTAAATTCAGCTGCACACATACATAATGTATATCACAAGCTTCTAATTTAATGATTTACTTCCTCGTAACAATTTCTAAAACTACTCACTTACACACTCTAACAGCAAGAGGTATTAGGTAGAGTTTGTACCTTTGTAAATGCATATAGGTACGCTAATGCGTAGATTAAAAATTCAGGTACATGAGAGTACAAAATACGTTGATTGGAAATATTTAAATACATATTTTACATTCGTTATGTAAATCTAGATAAGACTCAAGTCTAAGAGGAGATAACTAAGCCATTCTAAGATTATGTCTTTCTAATAATATACTTACACTATTTAATCACGATACAATTAAATTAGCCAATGGAAGGGAGAATAGAGAATTGAGTGCTTAGAATGTACAAGGTAGATGAAATGGATCCTGAAATAAGTACGACCATCCTTATAACTAATTATTCTTGACTTAAAATCCGATGCCTATTATGTAAAGAGAGCGAGATAGTTATAACTTAGGAACTTATTTAAGTAACGGAATGAGTATAAATAAGAATTAAAACTATTATTTGTAAATAATACTGCTAAAGCTTAAAAGCAGAGATTGTACATACAGGTATATGTTTTTTTATTCCATGAGAGTTATTAAATGTTCAACTTGAAGATGGTTTATAGTAAACGTGGGTCACATGGGTGAACCCGTCGGGAACTAAAAAGTACCTAATTACTTGCTTTATTAACTTTCTACCGCAAAAAAACCGTTTACTGTGTGTACAAATTGCGTAAGTTTAAAGAAGACTTGTGAAGATGGTATAAAAGACAACAAAAAGCGATGCTTTCGGTTCCAAACTCAAGGGCACTTTTACTATTGAATGCTGGTATCTTATTATTTGTAGGTACTATTGTTTTGCTGAATAGCATAACGGAGCAAGCATAACTATCTACTATTCTTGATTAAACTATACACAACTAACGCCTACTATTCTAGCGAACTCCGCGATGTTGACTAAGTTGTATGGATATGAGAATCACGATTTTAAAATTTTTGATAATTGGCGTAAAATCGCAAAATATTTAAAAATAGGAGTTGCTTTTTGATTGTTTTTACAAGTTTCCACTGAATCACTGGCTTGAAGTACAAAGATAACTACCTCTATTCTCCTCATAAATATTATAAACTGTTATATTTAAAAAATCTGCCATCATCATTTAAGCAGAACATTAACACTTATATCACATCTTTTTATTACAAACATTTTATAAATAAATTATTTCACGTGTTTAACAACTAAGGAAAATAAATTAACGTTCTCTGCGTGCGCGCTTGGCGCGAGCGGATGGTGCGGATCCATTTTGTTCTTCGTCGTCTCTACGCTTGGTTGGGGCTTGCGGCCGCTGCAGCTGACTTTGCGCGGTCAACTGCAGTTGTAGTGCGTGCGTATTCAACCGTTCAGCCAATAGTAATGGTTTCAAGGCGGCCATTTTGTGACTGTACAGTGTAACGCGGGGCCGACTGTTCACAGCGGCAGTCAATTGTTCGTGAACTGATAACTTATTACTTTCATCATTATTCCATTTGTCACTCTCTGGGTCATCTTTCTCGTTAGTTTCCTTGGAGCTGTCGATGTTGTCTCCGTTGTCCGGTTTAGATATTATATGTACTTGGGCCCTGACGTCGGCGTCGAACTTTGATATTGTACTTACTAGAGGCTTCGCCCAACCGATGTGTAGGATAGGTGTTTGACTGCCTTCTTCCCATTTACAGATGCCGTCGTAAAACCTGTAAGATACATTACATGTCATTTAAAACAAACATGTTGCCAACCAACACATTTCATATTAATCTTACATTATTGTACCTTAATTGTAAGAAAAAATATGGTCCATTCCCCCTATATGTTAATATTCTTGGATTCAATGTTACTAATGGAAGAAAAAATCTTATTGGTTATCAATGTAACTGACTGATAATAATATTTACTCACCTTAGCAAAGAAGCAAAGCATTCTGGATCCTTCAATAAAGATCTTGCCGAGTGTCCTGAGCTTTCAGCCTTCATCAGCTGGGGTATCAACTCATTGGCTATTTCAGAAAACTCCTTGTAAATTTCTTCGTCGTCTCGGGAATAATTGTAACTGTGAATTATTTTATTGATGTTAAAAAATATCGTTATTTGTTAATAAATTCTCAAGTTTAGCCTCAATTCAGCTTCTAAGGTACCTATCCCTTGCTGGGCGCCAACCGCAACCGCAAACAAATGTTGCTGCTAGCAACGACCACAGACTACCCAACTAATGTTTACCAAACACCTACAATTGCCGTCTGTTCTGCAGCTAACCACAGAATGATGCAATTGTAGAGTACCAACTAGATATACATATATACTTGGTTACAAAATACATACTGCCTTATGACGTCACCAGCGCACGCCCACGCATGGAACGCTTCTTTATACTTCTTGCGTCTATGAAAGTAACCTCCTTGGAATGTGTAAGGGTAAACATGTCTGTCTTCATAATTTGTTCTAGAAGATCTTATTGCTTGGGCATATAAGGCAGCTGCATCAGGCCTTGATGATCCATCTTTTGTGGTTTCACTAGGTGAAGGTAGGTCTTTGGGTCCAGAACAGCTTGCTAACCTCATGTACTCGTCCAGGTCTCCTAGGTTTCCGAGGGCCATTGGATATGCATCTAGATGCCCTGGAAAAGGTTTTAGTATGATTGAGTTTTTAATTAGTATTCTTTTTGAAGTATATTTTATATTTAAATAGTTTTTTATCATGTTTAGGTGGTATGTCTGTGAATTCATAATATTACAAAATATTGCTAAATCAAACTTTCAATTATTTATTTAATTGCTGAATCAAACTTCAATGGGAATCTTATGTGACTCCAATAAACTTGACATACCATGATCATAAAGAAGCCAGAGCAGCCTATGCTGTAACTGAGCCACTTCATGTACGTCTATGGTAGGGGTTAGTGTAGGGTTTATTGAAGACACCAGTGCTGCTAGCTCCATGACCCGAGTACACACCACTGGCTTGCCAGCAACATAGAGCCAAGATCTGGCAAGCACACCATCACCAACTGATCTGCCTCTCTTATCTTCATTCCCTTTTCCATGCCATGTCACCTGTAAATAACAAATGCGTTACGTACTATGAGTATGGTAGAGGATAGCAGATGATAGGCAAAATATAAAGAACTCATATTAGCCTGTTTGTCCGATTGTAGGGTAAAAGCCTCTCATCACATTGAAGAAATTTCTGCTTTACTCAAATACTGAGTATACTTTTATGGATTGGATGCTGAATGAATCTAATGATAAAACTTGTTTTGGTACACATATTCTTTGGCATATACAATATTAATTAGCAGAATTGTTATACAAACTACTATTATATACCTCAGCTGTGTTAGTCCCATCTTTGCCAAACACGACCCATGCATGATCCTCTGATAACGCCAGGTGCACGTCTTGTTTGCCCAGTACCTGGCACCCCGCAGTCACAGCAAATGCAACACCAAAACAATCCAATTTGTTCCCAGTCAGAAAGCTGTATATTGACTGCAAATGTGCACGGTCTTTGTAATAACTCCGAGTCAACGAGTTCCACACCACATCAGCAACCCTTTTTACCAAGTCTCGACTAGCATAGTTGCCAGTCAAGAGTTTGTTGTCCACACCATTCTTCATCAAAGTAACAAACCTATCATGAAGAGACTTCACTTCCTCCCATTCCACTGTAGGGAATTTCATTTTAACAAGTTTATTTGTTGATATATTTACATCTTTGTCCGTATTTTTTACTTTTGTAAGATTATTTTCAACCGCTCCAACAATAATAGAAAACAAAGTCAAATCAACTTCCTTGTTACTGCGTAGTTGTTCCTCAAATAAAGTACACACTTTTTGAATACTATCAATAGGGAAAAAATGTATATAATCTGATAACGACATTGTGCCTAATAATTCCTCACCATTGTATAGATTTATTGCGATAAATTATATAGTTGATTATTTCAAAAAACAATAACAATAATGCCGGCCGGCGACAGACGTAAATGCACAGACCGTAAATGCTGGTTGGTAAATGCATCTAGGGATGCGAATGAAGCAAACAAGTAAAAGGAAACGGACGATTTGTAATCCGATTCGATTCCTTCAGATTTCATTGAATCGAACATTATTGACGGAATTAGCCGGTTTTCGATTAGAAAAGTGAAACCGGAAATGATGTGACTGGTAATACTAGCTATTGAACACAGACAATAGATAGTAACAAAAAATGACAATGACACCTCACATCAATTGACACTAACCAGTGAAATTGACGTTGTATTTGGGTTGGGTACTACGTAGACAGAAAAATAAATTCCATCCATTACAAACAAATACTTACAATAAAAAGTAAAAACAATTCAAAAGTTTTAAAGTTGTGATTACAGAATAATAAGCAACTACTTTCTTGTAGTTTCAATGCAAACAAAACTGTTCTATAAAATAATAAAATCTAGAAATTGTGCCCATGTCATGTTTAAACTTTGATGCTATTGCGGAACATGTAAAGAATATTTATGACAAAACAAGATGTTCTACATGGTAATTGACCTACAAATTTATTCCCAGGACATTATTAATTAAATGAATAAATCAAAATCATATTATTATTCTGCCAACAGTGACAAACATGATGGGATACGTATGCGCTACCAGTGCGGGCATACGAGTTGCGATGATTGTGTGAATGTGAGCGAGAGCTGCGTCTTGTGCCTTACGCCTCCTGAAACTACATCCAGAAAACCAGTGATAGATGACCCTTTAACTCTAAGAGCTAAAAATATCTCAAATGTAGTAAATATTTTAAAGAAACAGTTTAATTTAGATGGTAATTATCACTATTAATTTCTTAATAAGTTGTTTACATAAACAGATCCTTGTGTTTTGATTCTTATTTTATAAATTTTCAGTCGAAAGGAGACAAAGATTATCTGAGCAACTGAAAGTTGAAAAGGCAGTGTTTCCAAAGTGCATTCAAGCTCCTTCTAAGTATTTTAATAAGAGAAAAAGTTTTAAAATTTCAAACAGTAAGGAAAACTATCCACCATCCTTTCTTGGTGAAGAAACATCAGCAGTATTGGAAATCAACAATAAAATGGAAAATTCAAATGAAAATGTGTCTCAATGGATCCATAAATACATCAGAAAACCTTTTTCAGAATTAAACCCAAATGACAATAGTTTGAATAAGTCCTCATTTAGCAACAGAAGAGTCCTTGAGAACCTAAACTCAAAAGACTCAAACAGAAAGAGACCTTATGAAGAAAACCCTAAGAAACTGTCCAGTAATAAAGTTAAGAAACTCAAAAAAGTTAAAGAATCTATGGTTATTATAAATAATGACATTATTGAAGATACTCAAAGAGTGTTAAATGATGAAAGTGGTATTGTCCTAGATGGGCATGATGATGAGGCTGTGATAGTCATTAATGATTCCGCACCTGTTGTGGATAAAGATCTGAATGCTTGGCTAGCTGTACAAGAAGCAGAGAAAAACCGAAACTCTACCTCCATATTAGAATTTAGTGCAAACTCCCCCAAATTAACTTACAATTTAAATAATAACACCAAAATACCCTTTTACAAAAAGGGACATCTTAGAGACCCTTGCACACTTTGCAATGATTTTCAAATTCTCAATGATTTTGAAAAGCCTAAAGAATTGCAGATAACAGTTGAAAATCAATGTTTTTTGACTACTATAAAGGTTTCTCGAGTTAACAATGTTATTGAGAAACAAACAAACGTAGTTGGACAGTCCATCGCAGTCCAAACTAATGATAATAATAATCATGATGACAGTGGTATTGATCAAGTTACCACAAACCATAATATTAGTCAATCGTTTAGTGATGATCTTTTCTTAAATGATGAACAAATAATTAAAAATATTAATGGTGAAAATAAAGAGGCATGTAAGACACATGTAATCATTGAAGAATCGGACACTGATGAGGATTTTGAACCCAGTTTGTCTTTGGAAGTTACTGCTGATGTCCACAGATCTTGTGATCAATTGTAAGTTTTGTCTATGAATTATACCATAGTAATACAATAGCACGGTTTTAATCGCATTGTATTAATTCATGTGACAATCTTAAATTAAAAATTATTAAATTAAGGCGTATTTTCATCAGGATTTCATCACTCCAAAAATGTTCATTTACCACTAGGTTTCGACTTTTAGTGAGAACTATACTGCTTGATGTTGGCAAAGTATAAATATAATTTAACTAACTAGCAGCGCCCCGTGTTTTACCCGCGTTGTGCCCGATGAATATATGAACTTCGACAGATGATTAAAAAAATGAAATTTCAGAGACTATGGAGTACTGGCCCATGTGAACGATCTGACGGCTCATGGCAAGCGGCCGCGGCGCGCCGCCCGCGGCCTAACCCCTACCAGCACGGACTCCTCAGACAAAGAGAATTACAACCCCAACCGAATGAAAACCAAAACACATTCCAAGAAGAAACATAAGAAATGACACTATTTATTTTATTCATTCACATAAACAGCTTGCAAAGCATTTAATAATTTTATTTCTTAAATTTTTAAAGCCTATTTATTGACTTTCGCAGTGATATCTTCAGTGAAACACTATTTTATTTTCTTTTCTTTTAAATCACTAAATTTTAATGTGTTATTAATCAACTAGCTCTACTAAATTGGTTTACATGGACTAATATATGAGATATTCAGATAGACCAGAAGTTAAATAAACCCTTCTTGTGTTGAGGGTTATTGACAATTGAAAAAAAGAGTATTAGGTGATGCATTTAAAGGAATCTGGTACATGTTAGGCAATTAAAAACACCTTTTGTTTTAAACTATTAAATTAAATTAATTTAGTTAAGCAAGCCGTCTTTATAGTTTTAATTATTGTTCAAGTTATGTAAATTATTTTAAGATTTAATTATTTTAATAAATTAGTTTATCATATCATAGCTTTGTTTTTTGAATTTAGTGTATCTAGGTTGTTATCGGTAGATATTATTCATACTTGGATATAGAGGGCGCCGTTTACATTTTTATTTTTAACTTGCTTTTGTAATATCAAATCTATATAACTGTATATTTTAAACTGAGTACATAGATATTTATATATATTTGATTTATCCTCTAGCACTTTCAATTTTTTTGGTTTTTTACTGTTTGTTATCTAATGAATATCCTTTGTATTATAGTGAGATGTTATTTTAGGTTTTAGTTCAATTGTTCTTTCTTGGCGGTTCGATCAATCGTGAATCGACGGCAACGATCGATTGTAGAAGTGATACC
The DNA here is from genome assembly GCA_951394245.1 of Cyclophora punctaria. Classification (NCBI taxonomy): domain Eukaryota; kingdom Metazoa; phylum Arthropoda; class Insecta; order Lepidoptera; family Geometridae; genus Cyclophora; species Cyclophora punctaria. Next base: position 7,397,892 of record OX596174.1, on the reverse strand, counting down.
TATTTTATTATCCACCAAACGGCTGTATTTTATATCGATTAATTTAAACTCATTTATTCCACAATCATTTCATACCGTAACTAACACCCATAATAATAAAAGGATTTTTACGGCAGCACGACACGGAACATATTTGTATTTGTTTAGAGTAAGTACTGATCAGTGACATACGAGTCTTTTGCCCAGCTGTGGGCATAACATAGTTGTTAGGGTATTGGAATAAGTAAAAGAGGTAAATTTTGGAGGTATCACCGTTTATTTATCACATAGTCGAGTCGTAAATCACCACCAGCCGGAGGAGCCGCCGCCGGATTTCCATCCGGAGGAGGAGCCGCCGGACGGCCAGCCGCCGGACGAGCTACCGCTGGACCAGCCGGATCCGCCGGACGACCAGCCGTTTCCGCTTCCTGTTCAATGAAACAAAAGGTAAATATTTTGTTTTTGATCATAAGTGAAGTTAGTAAAGTAAATTAAAATGTAAGTAAGTAAGTTAATTAAAATTTCTAAGTTCAACCTGAAGGGTTGGCTGAGGCCATGATTGGGGGATACCTAAGTAAAAAAAAAATCATTTAAATATATAAGAATAACCCATAACTTCCAAGCAAGAAGTAGTAACACCGAAGTGGGTACACGTAGGGGAGTTATTAGACTTATTGGTCAGTTAGACTGGATAGATAAGTAGGTACTAGGTATATCAGGCTACCTCCAATAAAGTGCAAAGTTTTGCGAAACTCATAACAAACAACCAAATCATGTAAGTGAGTTGTAAGTACCTACACATCTTCATTTGTAAGTGATTAGAGGCTGTTAAACTTAAGTACTTACAATAATTTAGTCGGTAATACATTCAACAATCAACAACCCATATAAAAATGACCAGCAACTAAATCACAGGCCTTGACCCGTCTACCTTCCAAACTGAACATACTAAAGTAATTTGAGGTTGCATCAAGTCATTATTATTAGAACATAACTTAATAACGGACAAAACGTAAAGTTTCGGAGCAAAATTGTAGGATTCAACTTACGAAATAGTCGCGAGCGAATGGATGACCCCTAAGAACGATCTTTTGGCCTCAATGATTTAGAATAAGTGTGTGTTTGGTACATCTGTATGGTGGCGGCTTTATTAGTTCCTATATTTACGAGGCATTTGAGTAAACAGGTTCTAGGAGTACCTTGCTAGGTGTGTGGTGGATATCAATCATTTGATTTATCTCCATCATTACCGAGATTTCCCGCGCCTTAACGTTTTGTCTTTGCGCGATAAGATGTTTTATGTTCTATGCTGTGGTTCTATGATTATTTATGTATCTGTTGTGTTTATGACCATTAATAATTAAGCATCTTCATTAGACTGGATGTAATTACAACAATGATAATGAATCTGATTTAGATGCAATATAATTCCTTATTAATGATACTGTTTTATAGCAAATAATCGATAGGTCCATATACCTGGTACATGGTTCATATACCTGGTCCATATACCTGGTACAGGTAAGGTACCCATCACTAAACTGAATCGAATGTAACTTTAGTATGAGTTGGAGTATCACTTACCGTATCCACCGCCACCGCCGCCGCTGGAGATGATCTTGATGATCTTCACTTCTGTTGGCAAAGAAAATATTTGTTAGTACTCCCATTCAAAGTACCTACTCTGTAAGAATGGTGTTCGTATTCAGGTATTTATTAGCTATTTGAGTAACTTACGTCCGCCACTGCCGCCGCTGCCGCCGTGTCCGCCACCGCTAGACCAGCCGCCGCCGCTTCCTCCGAGCTTCCATCCGCCGGAACCGCCGCCGGAAGACCAGCCGCCGCTGGAGCCACCGCTGGGCCAACCGCTGGAGCCTCCGGACGACCACCCGCTGGATCCACCGCTGGGCCACCCACCGGAGCCTCCAGACGACCACCCGCTGGAACCACCGCTGGGCCACCCACTGGAGCCTCCGGACGACCAGCCGCCGCCGCTACCTCCGAGCTTCCAGCCCGAGCTGCCGCCTCCGTAGCCGCCACCGTAGCCACCGCCGCCGCCACCGCTGGACCACCCGCTGGATCCGCCGCCGCCGATGAAACCGGCGTGCGCAGCCGCGGCAATAGCTAACAGACAGACGAAGACCTGCGCAAGACAGGGTATTGGGTAAGTTTATTGATAGCTCTTATATTGGCAAGTATGTACTAAGTAGATAATAGAGTACAGCTACAGTGGTCAGTGATTTGAGTTGTAACTGTGGGTACGGTTAGGACAAATCTAGTTATTTGGTATATTAGTATACCACATAAATATACCTATAAATAACTTAACAATTACGATTGCCACACTAAACTCCTTTTACACGTCTAGAAATACGTAGTATAATTATGTAGTAAGTAAGTAGTTAGATATATAATTGTTATAAAAGTAGATTACCTAGGTAATCTAAGAAATTACAATAGAAAACTAACTCCACTTAGACAAGTGAAGTACCTACGCAACAGTTTAAACTGCAAGTGCTAAGAATTTAAAGTTCTCAAAGTAATTACTTGACGCATCTTATTTGAATGCAAACAATAGAATTGATGATTACAGCAATGCTTTATATTTTCGTAAATGAGCCGTTCCCACCGGGCCTAAATAATGGCTGGGTACATGCAGGTGGAAAATGAATGGCCGGTGGAAAACCTTGGGATACCTACTTTATAAAATCTGGACACTTAGTCAGGATTTACCAAAATACAAAGCATGAAAGCAATACGAATATGATAAATTAAAATATGCGTTACGTAGTTATACGTTTTTACGTATCTAATTAAGTACTTGTGTACAGTTCCCGGCAGAAACCATTTCCCTTTGGAGGCTGGTCAGCTTAGATTTTTGGCTATTTCGTCGCACTGCCAAAATAGCTACTAGCCTATAGATCCATAAAATATGACAGGGTTGAGTTATGGCTTTAAAAAACTGAATCTAGCCGGCCATCTTTCAAAGGTTATTAGGCAATGGTTTTTGCCGGGCACTGCATACTTGAATTTGTGTAGACATCTATTTTTGAGGATAAGAATTAATAACATAAATAACAATGAATTTATATATTCAAAAAGGTTATTGTTAGAGATGGTAATTAAATTAGTAGAAGCTATGATGATTGATTGAGTTCAAATGAAAGGAGGATATCTTATGATACAACCGCTTGCGTAACTTCAATAAATTAATATAGATAATGGAGTTAAAAAAATGAATGTTAAAGTGCAACATAAGAGGCTAATGCTTCTTAAATAATAAGGGTCACTGATGGTATTGGTTATTAGAAAAAAAACCATTCATACTTGAGCAATAGCATGTTTATGGTGCTTATGTTATGGTGCATTATAAATAAATTAATGCATTGAATGATATGATAAGGCAACAGTTTTGAACTTATATGAAAAATATTTTTAAATTTGATGATGACCAGTACAAAAAAAATTAAAAATATACGGATTTAAAACTTTTAGTTTATTGTGCGATATTTTTAAAAGTTTATTTTATTTATTTCAACGAGTGCTTTATAATCTTAATATTTGCGTGTAAAATAGTTAAAAGTTGTGTTACCTTCATGTTGGTGCAGTTGATGTTTGTATGACGAGGGGTCGGTAGACCGCGTTATATACGAGATGAGCCGTCTCCCACCAGAGGGGTGATCTGTGTAGTCTGCGAGCTGAGTCTGAGCGAGCGGACTGACGTAACCTATTGTCCCTTCGAACTTAGAGAACTTAATGGGAATGGACATTTCTGAGTTGGAACCTTATGAAAAATGGACGTGTTTTAGACCTGAGTAGACTTTTGGAAATTGGGTCACTTGTAAGTACTGTATAAGAATATTGTATACTTACATACATACTAGTAAGGATAGTTCTTTGTTTAAAATGTCTATGTAGAATTTTTGACTACTTATGAACCTTTGGAAAATCCAGTGTTCAAATTAGATGACTTAGGTTAGTAGGTCTAATTAAGAATACTGTACCTAAATAAACATACGGAAAAGTATACGTTGAATTGACTTAGTAACTTAAATTTTTAAATGTGAACGTATATTGAAGATAATTGAAGTGTAAGATGAAAAGGCGAAAATTAGTTATTATTCGTTCTTAACTTAATTCTAAACATTTTTGAAGACTTGTGAAAGTTAAAACTTTTATTATTTAATCATAATGGATAAACCACATGTGAGTGAAAGATTGAAGAGCTCTTCGGGTAAAATGAACAAAATATACTGTGACTTTCAGTTCAGGTGATTTATGGCTTTCATGGCTGGCACCTACCAGGTGTCTAGGTATATTCATCAATAAAGTCATTTGGGTTCCATTTGAACTAACTATACTGTACCTAGGTACTTACAGTACTAATACATTAGGTAGTAGGTAGATACCTACAGTCAGGTAAGTTAGCTTTCAAACTATCTAGGTACTTCTTAGATAGGTAGTACAGATTACATTGCCTAGGCTATTGGTTACCTACCTACCAATAGATAGAACATTGTAGTTCGACGTTCTAGATATAAATAAAAACTGATTTTCGCTTAGTGATGGTCGACTATCAACATTTCTATATTTTTACCTATGTCCTTACATTTACATAATATGTGAATTGGTACCCAAGTTGAATAAGTAAGTTGTCATCAATAAAAAATAAATTCAAATCACGATTAAGCTGTTAAGCTGAAGACTCATTCAGGTAGTAACTAGGTAAGTACCTGCTGGGTCTAGGTTAGTTATTTCAATATTTAATGGCCAGGCAGGCTAGAGCAATTCACGATCTAAATAAAAACTAGAGATCATTATTGTTATCATGCACAACACATTAGGCTGCTAATAAGCAGTTGAATATAAATACGCGGCTCTAGGAAGATCCTATTTCGGTAGATCCTTGGATTCAGGTACCTAGTACTTATTACTTACTTACCTAGTATCTATTCCAGATAGATTAATACAGTAAGTAACTAAACGTATGTACTTAGGTTATACCTATTTGTAGAATTGTAGCTGTGGATTAATAACAAGTTACGTTACCCTTTACTAACTGCGAAATTCTCAATCATAAATGAAATGGCCTAGTTTGGTGGCGATTGGTGGCGATCATTCTATTTTGCTGTTAGCTATGATTGATCTTAAAGCTGTGTAAGTCTATCGTCGTTCAAAGTTGGTACTTAGGAGTACCTAAACCTTTGCATTAATACCTAATCAAATAAAAGTAAAGGAAATGTTATGTGGTACACAGTGGGGATCCGGGGTTCCCTCTAGGGGGTTCAAGACCAACGAAAAATAAAAAGACCCTCGATCTACCCTCTTTGGAGTAAGGCCCACTCAATCAACTTCCCCTACACAATAGTCCAACCCAAATTGAAACTTGGATCCACCGAAGGGAAAACATCCGAGTAGACACCGGCTTGACGGAAAAACTAATATTACTAATTTTAAGCTGAATTAGTTAACTCATAACTAAACTCTTTACATAGCTACCTAAGTACCTACTCCACTCATAATGTCACATCTCTATGAAAATGTTGTCATAATGTAACGGTTAGATGCAGAGCTCAGATGTGTAGCATTATACATAGTTCGCATTTGTGCTCAGAGTGCGAGAAATTAAGCAACGCTTGTGATTGACAGTCCTAACATGAAATCGTTAAACTCTGTACTGAGTCATGTTTATTTCGAGTAAACACTAGCTATGGTAATCCAAACGTACCTGCACTAATAGTGGAGTAACTATGGCTATGGCCATTGGCCACCTAGTATCTACCTCTTTTAAATGTCATGTGTGTTTAGGTAAATAGCCGGTTCCAGATGTACCTACGTAATATGAACTTAGGTGGGTAAATTGTAAATTAAAATAAATAGTAATTGTGGTAAATTGAACTTAATTAGTGTTGTGACCGAAATAGTTCTGTCTTTTATTTGATTCTTTCGTAAGAATTTGATGCAACCTAATTAAATGCATAAATCCACAAATCATGGTAATATCTAAGTGAAGTATCTAACTTTACACAACAAAACGAATGTGTTTTTGCCTAATCATAAGCTTTTTTATTAGTTCATCAAACAATAAATAATGAATTCCACCTAACATAAATTATCGGTACATCGTGAATTTTCAAGAATAAAAATAATTATTGGTTTGAGCGATTTCGAAATCCGGCATCATCATTGATCGGCCTTGTTGGTGAACAGTCGTGGTCACCGACGGTTCACATACAGTGCAGCCTGCCTGCTGTACCGCTCGCCCACCGCTGAGGTCATATCAACTCAGGTGAACTGTTAGATAATTAAACTTACAACACATCAGATAAATTAATAATTAGGAGATTGGAGGATAAACGCTGAAAGCTTTTTGGTTTACCCAGACGAAGGGTCATAGTATCGTTTATAGACTTCGATAATAAGGTGTAGGTGGCTATTTACTTAGCTTCTTTGTTATGATTGCCTAGCTTTTGAGTGACGGGAACTTGCAGCTTGGCCATTTCTAAAATGGGAGATCGATTGTGACACTATTAAATACCATCAAATGATACCGTGCATCGCAGAGTACATTAGATTATCGGTCGCAGGTCTTTTAAGCGGTTTAAAATTTACAACACCATGTTTGGCCGCTGACCTACTCGAACTTATACCTAGGTAAACTAGCTATAAATATAAAGTACCAGCTTAGGTATTCACAGAATCATAACATAAATGAAACTGAATGAGGCAAATAAGACTGCTAAACAGTTCTAAGAACCTAAAACCTCTTTGTAAATTATGCAGTGTCAAGACAAGCGTGCAGTAATCTATACTAATATTATAAAGCTGAAGAGTTTGTTTTGTTTGTTTGTTTGTTTGTTTGTTTGTTTAAACGCGCTAATCTCAGAAACTACTGAACCGATTTGAATAATTCTTTTTGTAATAGATAGCCACATTCAACGGGAAGGTTATAGGCTATTTTTCATCCCGAAATTCCTACGGGAACGGGTACAACGCGGGTAAAACCGCGGGGCGCTGCTAGTGTGTAATATAAGCGCTCGCACGCACTAGGGGTGAACTGCGGGGGCGGCTAACCGCGGCTTGCCGCTTTTCCATTTTTATATGTATTTCTTTGTACATATAAAAATGTATATAATACTATATTATAACGCGATACAGGCCCGTTTCATTTAGCTTAATAGATTTATGCCTGTACGCACTGAACTGCCACTAAATTTCAACCGCGGCAGGTGAATGGACAGATTCTGCCCGCTTCGCGGCTAGCCGCCATCCCGTTTGTACATACGTACTAGCGGTTTTGAATTTGTGGATAACAGCCAATGAGTTTGTACGTATGTTTTGCGAACTACGAATTCCGACACAGAGAATTCATTGATGAAAATTAACAACAAGAAATAAGAGATTTTTGAAACGTATTTATGGACCGATCTACACGTCTGGCGGTCCAACCGTATCAAGCGGCTGGCCGCTGCTCTAGTGCACACGAGCGCTAAGGATCGATCTACTGCAGTCGTGTTAACTAACTATCAACAATTCTGTGGTGTACAGAGAACGCTCGTAATTACATTTTTACGACGTCCATGTTATGATTTTGATTTGGTAATTGAACATTTGGGTGTAATAAACGATGTATCTCGGTACTACATTCAATTCCAACGATTATCATCTCTGTTGCACAATATCGGGTATCCTACGGTCAAATCAAGATAGATGAATTTTAGTGAAGGCCGCAAAGTCTTGTAAACACCAATTTAAATTACTAACGTACAAAATGAAGTAACGTTTTGTTGATAAGTGAGCAAAGTACGTACTTAGGAAGCCTCATGAAGACGCTCTAAGAAGTGTAAGGTCAATATGTTTTTAAGAGCAACAGATAATAGGCTTATGTCAGACAGTGTGTTATCGTAATAAATAACATAATTGGCGTTATGAAAATATGTACCGGCAGTCTTCCTATTCACATAAGTAAATAAATACATTCCATAATTATTATTTATTTTATGTGTATTTCAATTCATGGTTTTTATTCACTTGTAATGCCGATGTAGTATGGTCACAGTTTAGATAATAGTGTTTAGGTAAGTAGTAAGTATTAAAATCGGGTAAATAGATAGAGTACCTAATTTTAATAAATATACAGGGATAGCTCATGATAACTCGCCAAGAGTGTGGACCCATTTACTTAAATAATTCTAAAAGGTACTTACCTAACTTTTGCAACTTTGATGATACCATGGGGCATTGCCAGATTTGCCAGTTTACATACCACCTCATAAGTATATAGGTTCACATGCAGGCATTGTTATTCTACATTTCAAAATTAAAAGCGGCCAATTTGGCCTAAGTATAATAATTGATGTGTTGCAAAATTGAGTGCAGCTTTGCAGTCATCTGCAATATCTCACGATCGTTGCCGATCCTCATTTGTTTTGTATCAAAGTAAAAGGATGTTACGAAATGCTATGATTTATGTACATTACAAATGTTAACAAAATACAGGTAGGTTACTTGGATTTAAATATTGTCTGTAAAAAACTTAACACTTAAGTAGCTTTTTAAGCTCTGGCCACGTGGTCCTACTGCCTTTGTCCTACCGATCGGACCACATGAACTTTTTTTTCCGGTTGGTTCGATTAATCGGATTACAAGGATTTGTAATTCCGCTTCGTCCTACCGATCGGACTACATGAATTTTTTTTTCCAATTAGTTCGATTAATCGGATTACAAGGAATTGTAATTCCGCTTCGTCCTACCGATCGGACCACATGAACTCTTTTTCTTAAGATATAAATTAACTAACAGATATTTCAATTGTACAGATATTGGATCCTTTATTAGTATGAGATGTTACATAAGACAATATGTCTTCATGGTCAACTCAGCCCATATGGACATTAATGTAACAATCGACAACCGTAGGTTAGGTTAGGTTAAGTTTATATCAGGCCCGAAGGGCCAAAATAAGGCGGAAATAGGAGCTCCGCGCAGCGGAGCTCCGTCGACACTATTATGGCACAAACTGGAACTTCAAAAGAGTAATTTAATAGCGTGGTCCGATTAGTAGGACCATGTGGTCTAAGAAAACGCAAGTTTCTATAGTCCGATTAGTTAATCGAACCAACAGGAAATTCAAAGTTCACGTGGTTCGATTGGTAGGACCACGGGGTCTACGAAAATGATAGATTCAATAGTCCGATTAGTTAATCGAACCAACCGGAAAAAAAAGTTCATGTGGTCCGATCGGTAGGACAAAGGCAGTAGGACCACGTGGCCAGAGGGGCTTTTTAGGGTAAAATAACAGTAGGTATTTTGATACACAGGCAATGCGAGTACAACCTAATTCGTGCTACTTTTGTTCCTACTTACTTAAGTGGCAAGGTACCAAATACAAAATTTACATATTTGGTATTAAAGATAAGTATGTAGGTAAATATATTGCAAAATTAGCATACTTCAAGGGCGTACCCAGGATTTCAGCTAGGAGGGGGCAGGGGGCTGCTTAATCTGCTTATACCTGTTTCGAAAAGATCGTCGGTCGGGTATATTGAAACAAAAAATCATGAAAATTGACTTTTATACAGACTCTATATCGAATGTTGTAGAATATTTAACTATAGAAAAAAACAAATCTGGCTGAAGATATTTTGTTCCCAACACTTCATTTTGCGCAGAGTAGGTAACACGTTTTTAATTTCTATTTGCCAAAAAAAATTACATTTATTTAATCTTCTAGGGGGGGCAGCTGCCCCCCCCCCCCCTGCCCCTACCTGGGTACGCCCTTGGCATACTTCATTCATTAAGTTGTACCTATCTATTTAGGTAAGTATGTAAGTTGAGAAGAGTACGATACCAACATCGTACAGATGGACGTTATCAGTGTCAATCAAATCTGCCATTTTATTGTTTCGCTTAATTTACCGCTCTTAAATTAAAACTCATTAAGTGCCGAATTAAGTAAGTATGTGGAGCAATCAAGTTAACATCTTGAGCAATCCTCGCAATAAGGTGAGTAAATATCATCCAAGTAGGAGGGTGGGGGGTGAACTGGATCGAAAAGTTCACTCGAGCAATTAGTGCTGACACAGCATGACATACACAATATCACTGTTAAAAGTAGCACTATTACCTACGTGCTATTACATTACACCACTTGTAGGTCTAGCTGGGTCAGCCCTCTTCAAAAAGTTGCTAATCATTCAGCATCCTATTATTGAGCGATTATCGCAAAAGATCTACATTTATAAGTATATGTATTTGGCGATAATCGCTTCGTAAGAGGATATTCGCTTGCACGTCCATCGGAAAGCACAACCTTACATAAGTATAGGTACCTACTTATTGTACCTACTTATGCAATACCGCGATGCAATGCATTTTTATTTATCTAGCGATATTGCAAAAAAACATTCTTAAAATTATGATTTTTGGAGTAGGCTATTATTGCCCGCCACTCCAGTGGTGGGTAATAATGGAAAAAAGCCTAACCTAGGTAATAAAATAATTTAGTAGGCCTAAGTTTTTCAATCTAGGCATTAAATGAAGGCTTAACGAATATGTGCGTGAGTTGACTTAATGTAAGGTTCTTAACACTTAGTTAAGCAGTTGTTTACTTACTTTGTTATGTTATATTAGCAAGTCTATTCAACTGGCATTGGTCGGATGAATGGACATATCTAACTAAGTACTTAGCTTAGTTCAATATATGCCGAGCTAAATACAACTTTATTTAAAGCAGTGAAACCAAGCCCGATTTGAAATCACGATCGCCACAACAAAAAACAATAACAATTGAGGAGTTCCTATACGCAATCGCTCTCACTCATTATAAGTGCTCGACGATATCATAAGTATTGATTATTTCAGTGAGCTATCGAGATGCATCGAGAAGACTCCAAGATCCCTACATGCCACTGCTGGTTAAAAGACTATCAAAAGACCAAGGCAAGGATATCTACATCTAGAAGTCTAGACTACCTACTTACTACAGCAAGTTATGTTGGTGGTTCCGGGAATTTACTCCATATATTAATGTAGTGTTTTGTGGTAGATGTGTACTAACTTTGTGTAAAAAGGTTATCTACGTGGTAACAATACGTAAGTTAATCCCTAAATTATAGAAAAACCGTTCTAAAATAAATTAACTGACCTTACTGCAACAATGACATGACCGTGAACCATCTATGGCTGTACTAGGTATTAAATATGACTAAACATATTTTCGTTGTTGTATCACTATTTTAAATATTTAAATAAGTAAGTATGGGGTCCAGCTATTAATTATTAAATATTACATAACTTTTATTGTCAACATATTTTTGACAACTAATAAATATTAGTATTGTCCCTGTGTAGCTAACTGTATAGTTAACGGATGATTAATTTTACGAATTTCAATATTATTTTATTACCAATTTCTGCATTATTAATTAGAGGTTTCTTAATCGTTGTTATGCATTATGTAGGTAGTTTTATTGAAGTAGAGGTTATTTTGTTTGTTTATTATGTAAATTAGTTTATTATAAAATTAAAATATAATAGAAAAGTAGGTAAACGTGTCTCGCTCATCTCAATGTTGTTTTTTGTAATTACAACATTATTTTGGAACAAGGACGAATATTGTGTGGTAAAGTCCTGAGTGTTATTTTATTTATGACTGTAATAATGCGAAAATTAATAAATCAACCACTTGGGGTTAACTGCTTCATATACAATTAATGTTTTAAGAGACTGCTTACGTGGGCTTCACATGAAACATAAATAAATAGATACTATCTGCAAAAGAGGTCGACCAGTTTCAGGGGATATTTGTTTACACCGCGAAATGAATTGGTGACTTAACCGTAGATAGCATCAAAGGTGGATTGCAGCCACCTTACGCAGAGACACTATCCCAGGATACGATTTTAAGATTAGCAATGCATGCATGAAATGCTTGAACGTATACAACTCTTTCTGAAAGGTACGGTAAGACAAGGTGGCGGATGATCATTTTTAGTAACAACAAAAATATTTTCTTTGTCAGAAACTATGCTATTGATTGATGTTCGTAAGGTAGGTAACCTACTGTTAAATATAATTATGCTCAGAAATCAAGCTATTTTGACTGTGTAGTAAAAATCGTCAACTATCAACTTTCCTGACCGTAGATACGAACGATGCTTAGGTATATTGATGGGTAACCTGAATTGTTACCTACACATAGTATCTGAATTTAGATTCAACTTTCGAACTAACCCAAGTCTGACCAACTAAGTACACAGTTTAAGTAATCAGAGCAAGTCTGCATCTAGCCTAAGGCCGCTCCATTTCAAATTGTCACACACGCCCAGTGTGTCGCAAGCCTGCCGGCAGGCGATCATTTTCCTAAGTCCAAGAGAAAGGATACAGAGCTCTACCCGTGATATTGTATTACTGAGTAAATTACACACACATTAAATAGGTATGAAAGGTTTAGCTTTCATAATTCTAGCTCAACTCCGGTAGTTTTTAATAGGCGTTTAGGTGAGTACTTGTAGGTAGGTATAGTTGACACAAAAAAATAAGTAAGTAATAGTAATAAGTAAGTTTAGTAATAAGAATTAGAATATGTGAGTGTTTAATGAGAGACTTTTTCATGTTTAACAGAGATTAACCCTTAAACAAACAAGAGCCCCTGTGGCTGTTTAAGAAAAAGCGAAGGTGTTTTCTGGGTAATTAGGGGCCGCTGATTTCATTTTTGATGAAAAAAATATAAGAAAGGGGGAGGGAAGGGGTGTTTTTTGTGTGGTAAATAACCTACCATTATCCATTACCGACTTGTAAAATTTTACGATTGTGGTAAAATAGTTACCATTATCCAACCCGGTTTGAAAAAAATCTATACTAGTTGCTTTCTCTGGGTTTGCTTGTCTAATTTAGGTAATTTAAAAAACATACATATTCACATTTCTTTTGTTCAATACATTATATTAAGGTGTGTCCAAACATCGCGCGGCAATCGAGCGCGGCTGCCGCGCGCGGCGCGCCGCGCTGTGACTAGACGACAGCCGCGCGCGAACGCTTCTGGCTACCTGCCGCGCACGAACATTCTAAGTAAACTTTCGGCAGTATTTGTGTTTGGACGTATTTCTGCGCACAAACATCTTCGATCAACAATTAAATACACAACTAGATTTCGGGTCGGCGCAAATAATAGGTCTCGGTGCGTAGCGCCTCATTTGAAAAAAGAGCCACTCTTTTATTTAGTTCCCTCGAACCACAGCCAATGTAAACACGTGTCACAATGCCGCAATGTTTATTCTAAAGTTGCAAAAATAATGGCCGGAAAAACAATTTAACGGCCGGAGTCTTACTTTCTGTGAGTACATGTAGAATATGTTAAATTTTAAGCTTAACTAGTAACTATTTAGTAATCTGTGGCTAAACTAATAAATAATATCAAAGTTTGAAAAAAAATACTGATTTGAAGTCACCGCTACAAATGACTGATGATATGGTTTGTTTTGATACACAAAACACGTATTGTAGACTAGAATAGGAGTCTTTTGTTGTGATTGCTTTACGCCAGTATGTATCTTCTTTTTTAATATGTGGCTCAACCAGACTATGTAAATGTTCAAACTCTTCTAAGGTTAATCTTAAAAACTGTGGTGTTCGGTAATTAATTTAGTAATTTATTGATTCAATATTCTGTAACTTCCGTTGAAAAAGTGGTTTCATTCAGCATTCCCTCATTAAAATATGTTTCTTCTTAGCTCTTTTACGCAATTTTTTAATAATAAGCAGAGCTACGACACACGCGACCGCTTTCATTTTAGTTCTGATTCCAACTGAAGCGCGCGGCGTATCTTGGTTGTGCCGCGCAGTACTGCCGCGCAAACATTAGTCGGCTTTGTCCAAACTAGAGCGCGGCAGAAATGTGTCCTAGACATGCCGCGTGTTGCTGCCGCGCTCGTGCTGCTTAATGTTTGGACACACCTTAAAGCATTCGACATAGAAGGAGTCTAATGGTTTTATGGTCTATCTTAGTAGGTAAATAAAAATAGTCGTTTTATATGTAAGACTTTTATTAATTATACTTATATAAACAATTCAATTATATTTACAATTCATAAACCAAAAAAACATATAGTTTTTATATTAGTAAAGAAAAATATGCACCATTCACAACCCAAAAATACAAACCGTTTCTATATTAGTAAATCCAATAACAGTTAGGCACGAATGAACAATGGTAGATAATTTACCACAATCACCCATAACTTCACATGATCGAAAACCATGCATAGATTACCAGAATTCTCAACCAAATGGATGCAAAACAACAACAATATAGCCTAGTTTATAAATCTGGACGCAAAAACCACATAACAGATTTTTCGTAGAACAAAACTCAAATTTTTGTGGGAGCGATGCACAAATTTTAAATTTTTTTCGCCAAACTGCCGACTTGCCCTCTTTGACATTGACTTATAAGGACGGGTGACGTTTATTAGTGAAATGTTGCCAGTAGTTGGATAAAAAAAAATACAACGTTTTACTTGCTATTCAATTCGATTAAATTCATTGAAAAAAAAGTCCTTTTTTTTTTAAAAAAATCATGTGGTATGCATTCTACCTTTATTTTAATAAGGGTTAAGAAACGCATGATGTTACCCATCTTACTAAAACGAGACATGTTGCAATTGGTAATTAAGTACTGTACGTAAATAAGTTCGCAAAGACCGACGGGTAATTAATAATTATAGACCAATAGTTAAATTGTCACCAATAAAACTATAAATACACGAATTTACGTTTGCCAATATTGAATAATTCGTGAGTGGGCAATTGAATTATACACTTACTATAAGTATTCCGGCCATATGTACTTAATATATTTATATAAATTGTATGATGGTACTAATAAATAAACTAGGGCTCGTTATTTAGATACAAGTCGACACAACAAACGGTCCCTTCTTTGAGATGTGTTATTTGATATTGATACTGTTCGCTCTTACTAAACGGATTTGTCGAAACTGTTTAGTCACTATCACATTATCAAATCAATTGTATATCATATCAAAATTATACACAGATATATTTCATCGCCTATGTTCACAACAAAGGATACATCATACTTATGCCCGAATACTCTAACTTAAACAAAGCTCAGTATTACCTAACTTGGGTAGCATTTGAGAAACTGGTAGATAGATGCTAAAATTCGTAGTGTGTAATCATGTTTTACGAAATTTAACCTTTGCTATGAGTCCTACAAACCAAATGAATATAAAAAATAACAACTGAATTGTCGATCTGACCATGCTCCAACTGAAGTAAATAAAAAAGTAACTTCCGTTAAACAAACCTATTTATTCTCTACACTAATACATAATTAAATATACCATTCAACAGTAACTACTTCCTTTTCTTCTTTTCTTGTTTGCTTCCCCCCATGTCTTCAAGTTGGTGTTTAAGTTCTATTAGTTGGTTGTCTGGGACGTATCTGATCTCGTCGTGTTCGGGACCGTGCTCGTGCACGTTGAGGGTGCAGCCTTCAGGGAGCACTGCTCGCGAAACTCTTAGTAATGTACCTAAAGCCCAGGCTGGGATGTCTACGATCTGTTGAACAGAATACAATTATTGTAACTAGGTTAGGCAAGGTACAAACTCTTCTGCCGCGAATAATCCGTAGTTATACGTAAATAATGTGTACAAATCGCGAAAGTTAGAAAAATACTAACTACACACAGAAATGTTAATAATTGGCCTGTAATACGTAATACCTCACTGTATTCTAAAGGCCTCTTATTTCACTGAGGATATAAGTATGAGAATGCAAGTGAGGAGGATTAGGCATAAACAAACTACTGTTTCCATGGGAGTTCAGGATGAAAAATAGCCTAAAACCTTCGTGTTGAATGTGGCTATTAATTACAAAAAGAATAATTCATAATCAGACTGGTAGTTAGTTTCTGAGATTAACACATTTAAACAAACATAAAAACACACTCTTCAGGTTTATTATATTATTATAGATTAAATGTATACCCAACCTGGACATTGCGCTCATAAACATTGAGATTATATTCTGCATCAACTACAGTGCCACCCGGTTTGAATCTGTGAACTTTCAGCTTTTTTGCTGGTGTTGCCCAACTGAAATAAAATAAATAATAGAAATAACAACTATGATTGACTTAACTTTGGTGCTTCTAAATATGAGGTAATGTAACCGTAATGTTACTTTTATTTATACTAAAAATGGAAAATATTGTGTAGATAGATTATACAATTTCATGGTATGGTACACTGTGATTTGTATGATATGATGTTTTGAACAGAACTATTCAAATTAGTTTTTAGTATATACCTGAATTTTCATCATTTCTATAGTTTCTAATACATACCAGTCCTCAACTTGAACCCCCATGACTTCGGCATATCTGTGTATTTGGCTCTGACAAGCCTCTAGCAGAGCGTAGTCATATCCTTTGATTTGTAAGTTCAAACATTCGTACACTGGTTCATCTGGTTGAAGACTCTGAAGGAAAATTTAACGAACAGATTTAGGATGTAATGAACATTACAACAAATTCACGACACATGTATTTCTAGATTTAGGCTTTTGGTTTATAAAAAAAGTATACGTATTTAGTACTTACATTTTGAAAAAACAACCCCTAATGGGTTGAAACTTAATATGAAATTTCTTTAGCTTGGCAATAAAATATTTGTAAAATAAGGGTATAAGGGATGTATGATTCTGTAATGGATAGCTACATTCAACGGAAAGGTTAAAGGCTAATTTTCATTCAGAAACTCCTTCGGGAACGGGCTCAACGCGGGCAAAGCGGCGGGGCGCTGCTAGTCTAACAATATGATCAAGTAGTAAAGAATAGTGCTTACAATGAGATAATCAGGTTCATATAAGTCACTCTTGAGTCTTCGCTGGCTAAGTGTAGCACATTTAAATCGATTTTGAGCAACAATTTTATTAAGATTTATCTGAAATAAAGGATATTGGAATTAATTTTTATAACCTCTTTAGTAACATTTTTATGCCGAATTTTTGAATGTGATATAAAAGTTATACACAGTGAATAGATTAACTTACTATATTTCTAATCTTAGATGTAAACATTATGAAGTATTTTAATTATGAGACTTATTTTTTCCCAGGATCAAATCACTAAATGTAAATAAAATAAATAAATGTCGGAATTGACATTTAAACTGTTAGTAGTTAGTGTCAAGTCTATGTCAAAATACTATTTTCTTTGGAATCTGTGGCCATTATTACAGGCATAATAAATAGAACTTGATGAACTTAGTCTTTTGTCTACAGTACTGTGACAGATATCCCGGTTTGTTCCCGATAATTTGACAACCATCCGTCATCCGACATGACAGTCGAGTGGTAGACGAAATGGGAAGAAATGTGTAAAAATTAAATCGTCCTGTTTTTGTGTTGACATAGTTTCTTTAACGCAGTGAAGTTAATGATTATTTAAATTTATATTTTTAATTGAAGTTTTTACAACGTTATGTCGACTGGAAGCACCCCATTTCCTAAATGGCAATTGGCCATTCTGCTCGGCGCACCTTTGGCAATCGGCTTAGGTTACCTTTACCTAAGAAACAGATTTGAAGACCCTGAGAAGAAGAAAGTAGCTGAGTTGAAAGCGAAAACCACTATCTCATTAGACAATGAAGATAATAACGCTAAAGCCTCAGAGTCAGCCATTGACCGTGCGATGAAATTGAAAGGTGCCGGGAACCGAGCTTTTCATGCGGGCGAATATGATAAAGCTATTTCACTGTACAATGAAGCGATTGAAGCTTGTCCTCCAGACCGTCCCGTTGATCTTGCCACTTTCTATCAAAATCGGTCAGCCTGCTATGAAAGACGTGAAATGTGGGAGCAGGTTAAGGAGGATTGTACTTTTGCCTTGAAACTAAACGAGAAATACGTTAAGGCATTCTTACGTCGCTCGCGAGCCGCTGAAAAGAGCGGAGATCTTGTTCTCGCCCTAGAGGATGTTACATCAGCTTGTATTTTGGAGAGATTCCAGGTACAGAGTTCCCTAGTCAATGCCGATAGAATATTGAAGGCCCTCGGTAGGCAGCATGCTCGTGAGGCGTTAGCTAAACGCCAGCCCGTCATGCCATCTAAACACTTTATCAAGACATATTTCTCTGCTTTCTCTGAGGACCCTATCACCAAAATTCAGCTTGATGAAAATGCCACCGGTGGCTTTGTTAAGGCCAAGAAAGCTCTCGAGGTACAAGACTATGAGTCCGTTGTTCAAGCTTGCACTGAGGAGTTGGATTCTAATGGCACATACAAAAATGAGGCTTTGCTGTTGCGTGCTACCTTCTACCTGCTGCTGGGTAGACATGATGAGGCACAGGCTGACCTCAGCCAGGTTATTGACAGTGATGCTTCTGTTAAAGTGAGGGTTAATGCTTTGATCAAGAGAGCATCACTGTATACCCAGCTTGAAAACACTGAGAAATGCTTAGAAGACTTTGCTGCTGCTGCTCAGTTAGACCCCAACAACTCTGACATCTACCACCACCGTGGACAGGTGTACTTGCTGCTGGAGCGCATGGACGAAGCCACCTCGGAGTTTGCCAAGGCTGTGGAACTGAACCCGAACTTCTCTATCGCTTACATTCAGAAATGCTATGCTGACTACAGACATGCACAGATCATCAAAAATGTTGGAGCATTGAACCAAGTCCGAACAGATTTTGAAAAAGCATTGGAAAGATTCCCTCGATGTGCCGAGGCGTATATCTTATTTGCGCAAGTGCTGTCTGACCAACAGGAGTGGGGCCGTGCTGAGGCTCTGTTTGACTCAGCTGTGTCAGTTGACCCCACCAATGCCACCCTGTATGTGCACAAAGGACTTGTACAACTACAGAAGAGCACAGACTTTGATAAAGCAGTAAAGTTAATCAACAAAGCTATTGAAATGGATGACAAATGTGATTTTGCATATGAAACTCTTGGCACTATTGAAGTTCAGAGGTAAATATCACATAATTTTCTTTTAAATTGGACATCTTGTTATATAATAACCTTGGTTTGTTATCTCGGGCAAAAAACTGTTGTACAGATAAGTTGAACCCAAGAGTTAGCATTGACAGACACAATATACTATGTGTTACATTTTGTGTTAAAATTGGAGTTCCAATCTCTAGCTTGTCACAATGAACTTATAGATTATCTTGTTATCAGCAGGCAAGCAAACATTCTTGATATTAATGTTCATATTATCTAATTTAATCTTCACTGTGATACATTCACCCAATAAATTACATTCCATATTTGTATTTATTTTAAATTCTTAATATTTCATCACATTGAATAGTTATTGCAAACATTTATTGACCATGATTAATTTGATTTTATGCTTTTATTGTTCAAAGAATAACAGGGTTTTTGTTTGTACATTTCAGGGGCAACCTGAGGAGGTCACTAGAGTTATTTGAGAAAGCGATATCACTTGCCAAAACTGAATTGGAGATGACACATTTGTTCTCGCTAAAGGACGCCGCTGCAGCTCAGCTGAAGGTCTCCGAGCGTTGGGGCCTGGACTGGACAGTGAGCTAAACTAACTGCGGACTTGACACCAACAACGAGAATAACTCTGGCCGTCCATCCACTTCGATTACATCAATTTAAATTGTTGTCTGTGTTAGTTTCCTCATTAGATATGTAAAATAATATCTAACTCCAGGGTTGTAGTTGCACAGAGTAAGTCGTAGGCAAATTTTTCGTATTGCCAGTTTGTATTCTCGTTGGAGCATTAGGGGTAGATATCTAGGGCCGCCGCCAACTGTTATCGCGTCACTTGCTGTATAAAAATTAAAGATGTTTAGCAAATTAGAAGCTAATTAACTATATTTCACGATATTCATATATTTCAACTTCTGTTCAAATATAGAGTTTAAAAACATTACGTAAGTTATTGTACATAATTGATGTTTAATATCGTGACGCCATATTACTGCGCTTATTGGATGTTAAATGTGTTTAAATTAAAAATCAACAGTAAAACTTAACACTCTTTGAACTATTCATCCAGTACTTTATTATATAAACACCTTTTTCATGCATTATTTCATGAGCATAGTTGAACCAAATAGTGGTACAAAATTGTCGAGATATTGAGTTACTAATGTAAGCGAGAGATCCACATTACATATTTGGAATATTCCATTCCTTTTGATATAATTTTAATTTACAAATATCTTTTGTAAATATATTTTCCTTATCAGATAGATAAATACAAATTAAAATATTCACATTTTATTAAAATTAATCTTGCACTTATTTTAAGATGTATAAAATGTTTTGGATCACTTCATATTGAAGTTTTTGGATGAAGCCATAATAGAGTGATTAAAATTGTATGTTTTGATGAACATATTATTAGAATAACTTATCTATTGTACTGGCGACAGAAACTCAATAGGAACAGGTGTATTGAAACCATTACATTCGAAGATCAGCCAGATATCATTTATTTCAGTTGTTGGTAAAAATCCGCAAATATGCATTTATTTTTATTAGAGTAAATTGTTGGTATGTGTGTGAAAGGAAGGAGGAGAGTTCTGTCGCTGAGTCTTGTTGCTTACGAGTTGTAGACTTGGAGTAGATGTCTTTATTTTACTTTCGACATGTAATATCGAACGAATATCAACGAAGTCGCGTTCTATGTTACATAAGAGGACATTTCATTAGTGATTTTGGGTCCAAATTTTATTTTATGACTGTGGTGAAAGCTTCTTATAATTAGAAATGGATATCTCGCGATGATCGTATTGTGTGGGCCTGAGTTGGACGGCGGTAAGTAATGGCGTTCTGGGTGTATCTGCTACATTAACACGATTGGACATTGAAAACTTTGTTATTATTTACATGTAATATTGTATATTTAATTTACCTGGTTTGTATTCATTTGAACGTTATATTATTTTACGATTTACTCTGCCAATAGTGGTAATGTTCTGATGCACCCTAAATTGATCAGTTAGATTGTATAATTAGGAATAGTTCACTGATTTGGTTCTACAAGAGTTGTTACCTCACCGATAGTGGATAGTTATCAATTTACGAAAATTACAAAATACATTATGAAAAATAAATTACTTGTTTTATTTTATGTATAATGCAAGCATTTAATAATATAATGTTAACGCCTAGTTCAGGTTAAATGCCACATAACCTAGGCTTTTCTTAAACTACGTGTGAATCAGTTTTAAGGTTTCTAAGCAGTAACTCTTTAGAGTATTTTAAAATGCTTCGGAAATAGTGTGGAGTGTGGAGTATTCTCCTTTACAGAATTGTACATTTGTTGGAAACATGATTGTTATTTTTTTTAAATATTGACCATTGTACCGAAGTATTACATAACTACTTTCTAAGTAGCTATGTACTGATATCATTTGGTCTAATTTCATAAAGAACTTTTTTATTTGTACATAATTTATCAAATTATCTCGCATCATATATTACGTTGCAATAGATAAAATATAATAGTAGGTAGATACTTTAAACTAAAAAGCTTATAATATTTGTTTAATAGTTCGTATTCCCGATTCCATTTTAGTATTCAAATGAAAAATCAAGCTTTTAGAATTAGGTTGAAGCGAGTACCTAAGTCATAGACCTTAATAAGTAGGTACCTATTTATAATCCACTAACTTTTAGATGGCCATGGCAACCTCAAACCACTTTGTGATAAAATGTTTACAGTTATCGTGTATTTGGTAATATTTATTGATGAATCAAACAGTTTAATGTGTTACAATGGAACCTTTTCACAGAACCAGTTTGGATTTGATCCTTTGCAAGTAACGGGTATTATAACTCCTAGCAAAGTGACTTTAGCAAGACTTCGTTGTGCGCTGACGGTTATGTGTCCAGGTACGATTTATATCCAAACTAGTATAAGCTCATGTATCTGTCTAGTGATGAGAGGCCTTTGCTCAGCGGTGGAGCAGTGGGACATTACAGTTCCTATCATAGCATGGATAAAAGTGTTTACTTGCATACAACTTTTTATTAATATAAATCAATCAACGAGTTAAAACTGCTCAAATTAATACTTATTGCTCTATCTAGATCTCTGCTATTTCCTGTCAATCAACCACTAATGTCATTTATAGAAAGATAGGGAAAGAGTACTTTTTACATTGTTTATAATTTTATCAACTCCTAAATAAATGAATAAAAATCTGATTCAGTATAAATTTAAATGTATGAGGTATTCAGTAGGTGCCTAAAATTAAATTATTTTTAGAGTGCCTTTAAGAATCATGAACAAAAATGTGTATGTGTATATATTTTGGCTGTCCGTATCAATTTGTGTAAATGGATCGAACTGTATTTTGTGTTACAACTGTTCTGCTTCGCATAGGGATTGGTCGCAACACTGTGGCTCGACATTTGTTCGAAACGCAAAGGGACCTTTTAACGACACCAAATTTTTTTTAGTGAATTGCTCTGGTGGGTACACATCAGTTCTCGAATAAACTCTATTAGCAAGATTTACATTTAGTTTTAAAATAGAAGCCTTTGCTACGATGGGCAATACGTACATTAAAAAAATATAAACAGATTTCCGTTTGGAAAGCACCTAGGTACTAGTAACCGTGTTTGTTTAATAAGAAAACTCGAAAGCTCTCTAACACCCATATGTTATTTCATAACGTTGGGATTGGAATAGCGCCTCAAAGGAGTTAATTTAGGTACATATTGAATATTATGTAGATGTCCCACTTCCAGTTATCCTATTTCATCACTACATCTGTCTGAATAAATGTTTTTCTTTCTTTTCTTTCTTTCTTTCTTACATAGTATAAAACAAAGTCGCCTTTTTTTGTCTTTTTGTTTGTCTGTTTGTCTGTATGCTTAAATCTTTAAAATTACGCAACGGATTTTGATGCGGTTTATTTAGTTTATTTACTGATAAGTGATTAGGTTTAACGCTTTTTTTATTTGTCAGAGAATTCAATGTGCTTCGTGAGATCGTGGTCGGCGCGTGCGCAGCACTCGTGGCTCGTTCAGAGAGGGTGCTACCAACCCCCCATGGACGACCCTCTGCCCGCCATGCTCAACCTACCCACCAGGGCTATGACTTGTAAGCATGAACGGTGAGTACTTGCTCAGTGCTGCTTGGGGCACAGCTTGGGGTTGCTATTGCTACACACATTTTCGAACTGGCACAGTAGCTTCGGCAGTTTTTGGTATACAAAAAAATTACCCAATCATTATTGGTTATTTTCTTAGTCAGTGGTCACATTTGTGACATCTGTGCTCTTTAGTTTGACCTTCTGCGTGGTTGCCTATTATTGTTACATGCGTCAAGTTTGGTTTATCGTGCATTTAATATTTATACTTACCATACCCTTACTTCATACACTTATACGTATGATTCGAACTTACTCTATATTAATGAGGTACTTAGTATAAGTGCTAATCAGTGCCTTCCTAGGATGTCAGTGTTAGTACTTTGCACGTTTAGTCGGCACCCACTTGTCTACCTACACCCCAAACGCAACGAAATATGGTATTGTGATTGTAATAAAATAAATGTTTAGTTTCATCAAATCACTTCCAGATTGCCCGACGCCGAATACAAGGTGTGTTTGTGTCAATCAGACTGGTGTAACTCAGCGTCAAAACTTGCTCCCTTTTATTTAAGCTTGATAACAAGTAAATATGTATTGATGTTTATTTTATTCTGCATTACATTTATTTAAATAGAATATTGCGTATTTATTTAAGTGAATAAATGCCTGACTAACTACTTACGAGTAGATAGTTTGTTTATGGGTTATTATGCTGTATTTTGCATTTTGTAAGACTTATATTATATTTCTTTCGGCTGCCATGAGGTAACCTATTGTAATTTTTGTAGTTTGCTGCAAAGCTGGAACTTGTCTCATATCATATGTTATCAACACCATTGAATTGAATCGCAATAAATGTAATTTTATTGAGTTTATAAGCGGCTTTCACTTTAACTAAGGTGCCAGTATCTATTTCTACGAAAAGGATGGTAAGAAGTGTGTGTGTCAGTGGGCCGCGTCCGCTGTGACGACGTGTTTTTGTTGGTACATCAATCTACTAAACCTACATAACGTAATTAGAAAAACAGAAAATGATTAGTTTTAACTCCGATTTATAAACTCTCGGTTGATATTTATCGGTCGATCGCAAATATTAATCGATCGAAGGTAATCGAAATATAATTATTTTTATGATCACCCTTTGGTAATATAAGTCATTAAAAGCAAATACCTCCTATAGAACACGATCAAGTGTAGAAGAAATTGCTCTATCAAGATGAAAACGATACGTAACATAATCGAGTGGAACAACTTTTGAAACAAGGTATTATCAGGGGTTTTCAATATTTTTGTAGTTTGGATGGATCACTAGCGCAATTTACTATCGTTCGCGAACTCCTTTTTACAAATAACATGTTCAAATTACTGATCTTTCAATTACTAAGCAGAAGTTTTATTAGACTTCAGGTTGGTAAGCCAGATCAAATTGTAATATGGACAATGATAAGCAAAAAATCAATCAGTGTGTTCAAATATCTTAATATTTATTTACCTTAAAATAGTAAGTAATAAATAAGTTAAACTTAAGTATGACACTAATCTATTCACTGATCATTACAACCACATGTCGCTTGCTGAAAAATGAAATCCATTCATTATGTACTCGTAGTTAGTAGACCTAATAATAACCGGAGAAGTTACAATAGAGGCCAATTTTATCATACCATCCTTGTTTATTATGTTCTCGTTTATCTCGGTGGGGACTTAAATCTGCTTTAGACTCAATTTTAAAAGAAATAGTTTAGGTAACTGCCTAACAGTACTTTCTAACCAATTTTTGGTATTTGCTGAATGTATCTAAACATGTTTCAATATAGATCTGTTTATTATTCATTTGTTTATCTGTCTTCATCTTCATGTTCTTTGTCGTCATCATCCACATCGTCTAAAATGCCTCCTTTGCTAGTCACTGTTTGTGCTATAAGTCCCAACAAGCTTGTATCGTTCTTATTACTTTCAAGAATATTGTAAACGTAATCCTCTATAGCATCTGCATCAAATGGAATATTATCAAAGTCGATTTGTCTTTTTACACGAATTTTAGCGCCCTTACCAGATGATTTATATTGATCTAAATCATCAACGATCCCTTTCCGGTACAGTTCCAATGGGACGTAGCTCCCGTCGCTGACGTCATATTTTATACCAACGTCGGCTTCCTGAATTTCTATAGAACCGTGTCCTTCCTCGATCAAAGTTTTCAAGTCTCGGGCTTTACTCTTCCTGTAAAATTCAGTCGCTTCTTGTTTCTTTACAAATTTTTCTTTAGTGTGCAAATGTTTGACCTCATTTGTTTCATTAGGTTTCGGTATTTCATTGTTTGTTGTATGTTTATCGTCGGCAGGATCTTTAGGTTTTGATCCATACGTTTTCACTTTCGAATGTCCTTGAATAATTAAGTACATGGGCGTAGATGACTCAGTTGTTACCTTTGATTTGTCTATTGGACTTTCAGGTGTCGTAGAGGGTGGTGTGGTAAATCGCATATGCAGATAAGGATCATGAGTTGGTTGTATCTTCTTATGCATCAAAGTGTTTATAATTTTTGGACTTGAATAGTGTGGATATTTTGGCCCAGTCTCTTCGGTTATAATCGAGGGCGGAGGTTGCATAGTTTGCATAGTCTCTATGCTGATAGGATCGTCCGGTACAGTCTCTTTAAAAACTTGCATACTTTCTGAGGCATGCGCGTAAAGATTATCCTCTGGGCGTTCGGGTCCGTTCACTAAAGGCATCGACAGCATTGGACCTAACATGTCTAGAATATTAATTTCACGTTTTGGAGTTGTTGACTCAATTATACTAAATGGTGTTCGGAAAGTGGTAGTTGAGGTTTCGGCCTTATAATCATTGTAATCATCTTGGGTCTCCGTTAGTACCTCGTAGGTTGTTCTTTCCGTAGGCCATGTTACTGTCGTTGGGGTTGTCGTGGACTCTACTGCTAGTTTTTCAGTTGTCACTTCAAATTGAGTAACTGGTAAAGGAGTCGGTAAAAATGTGGTCTTTATAATGGTTGGTTTTTCTGGAGGAGGTGGAGATTCAGATAACATTGGTTTGTAAAATGAATATGGGTGCTTAGAAACTTGTACGAAATGATCGTTTAGTATGAGATTATGAGTGTCGTTTGCTGTATCGTAATCGTCTATTGGCGTAGTTGGGCCCCAACCAGCATAATCACTACTCACGACTTTGGGTGGCAGCGACTGGTTGACATCTTGAATCCAGTTCTGATTAACAGTAGAGGATTGGTAAATCAAATTCGACGGTTGAAGAGTGTATAGAGAAGTTAGCCTATCGGGTATTTCAGTTGTTGTTCTTGGATCTTTACTCATAAGTGTAGGTAATTCACTTGGTTTCAAGTTTCGAACAGGTTTCTCTTGAGGAAGGATGAATAGAGAAGGTTGGTGACCTGGAGGAGGGAACGGGGGCGGTACTAGTATCGTCATTGGATACGTGTCACTTAGTTTGTAAGTGTAGTCTTCATATTTATTAGGTGGCGGTCGGAATTGAGGATGTCTTCGGGGAGGTAAGGGTTGACGCGGAGTAACACTTGGTTTTCGCGATGAAACCCCAAGCATGAGCACTTCGGATTTCTTTTCAGGGAAGTGTACTGGTTCCCTATCTGCCGTCGTGTCATCGGCCCAGTAGTGAACTCTTTCTAAAACTGGAGGTTCATAATCGTAAGTTGGGTCATTGCGGAGAGGGTCACCTCGGCCAGTCAGTGGCTTCCATTGTTCGAAATCCATTCGAGGGGAAAATATTGAAGCAATGCTTGGACTGTCTTGATGGTTGGCGTCTACAAAGAATAAGTATTGAGATATAGAATAGAAAGGAATATGGACAAATTGACAAGGACCTAGTAAATAATACTAAATTCATACTTACAAGTTCGATTTGAAGGAACCCGTTCAAAACCGCTGACTGCTATGAGAGCTTCGAGCAGTAGTAATAATAACCAGAAAAGCCAGTTGTAGTGTATCTGTAAACAAATAAACAAGCCGATTTTATTGTTATTGTATGTTCGACTCAAATTTCGAGACTCATCTTTGTTGGGTTCACATTGTTAACTTTGTCTTTATTGTATTGAGGGCAGAGGGCTTGCAAATATTTATTAACTTATTATTAACATTATTATATTTTTTTGTGAAAAACATAATACGTGTAGTATTGAAATATAAAGATAGGACTTAATATAAGATAACCATTAGTAATGACTCATGCCATTAATGCTCATGTATGACATCTGTGCGGTAATTTTCGGTAAGAAGAAGTTCTAATTTTCATTTTAAGTTTTTTTATCGTCCAATGATATTCTAAACAACTTCATTTTCTAGGTCTGATTAACTGTTCTAAAATAAACAAAATGAATAACACAAGTTTAGTATTACAAACAAAACAATGCGAATACCAGGATACGGTGGATGAGGCCGTAACCGCAGTGAAAGCAGCGCGTGCGCCGAATCACTAACTTGATGCTTACTTGACGGGAATCATACTTAGATTTTTGCATCTAATTTGTTGCCAGGCTCTATTGTCCTTTCACTCTTATCTAAACAGTTTGTTTTTACATAAAATTACATAAAATATGTAACAACACGATCTAACGGTACAACCTGGCGTAATGTTACCCCTCGTGTGATAACTCTACGGAATACTACGGATCGTTTATTAAACGCGCAGAGCTCGAGCTTTAAGCTCCCCGCGTCTTGGAAGCTCATCTTACAAACTGGTTATATAAATGGTTTTCCTGAATTTTGTACTTTTACAATGTTGATGCTGTTAGGAATAAATTACAAAAATATGATATTGAGAACGGTGGCTATTTTTATACGGCCAGAGGACGTTAGTCCAAAGTATTTTCTTCCGTGGGTACCATATTTTTCTACATATTATAGTAAAATGTTAATTAACATTATCATTTTACTTACATTAGTGTAATTTCGTTTGGTCTGCAATCAGACGGAATAGCACGTTTAATCAATAATAAGTTAAACTCTGTTCTATGAACGTAAACTTTCATTTTCTAGTTTAACAAACATTGTGGTTAGACGTGGGTTAACCGAGTGTCACTAGACAATATTATTAAAATATAATGCAATCTATAGACGAGATCAATTGATAGTATGGCATTACAAAAAAATACTAATACCTAGTCGGATTATATTATAAATTATTTTTTCTGAACGGTCGTGCAGGCAGCTTGACTGTTGACTGTAACCTACTCAAGAAGGAATATCATTTATGTCAATAATTATGACGTTAAGATCTAAAGGCCCATTAGACTCCAGTTACAGTTAGGGTTTCTCCACTTCTTCCAACAAAGGTATGGTTTGTTACGTTTAATATCCATCAATCATATCAAACGTAGAATAGAATAGCTTTGGTAGAAAGGCAGTAGATATCGTAATAATATTGGTTCTTTATATTACAGTTGTAAACTGGTACTTGTATCAATTGTTTCAGCAATTTACCTTTTGTTTTGAGCAATAAATTAACCAACAAAGACTCGAAAACAAATACACAAACCGGCCCAATACAAGTAAGTACCTACTTGAATAAAAGAAAATTGAGTTGTCTTTCTCGTTATTTACTGCATCGTAAATGCTTACTTATTACATTTAGCGCACCTACATACAAACACAATGGACATATGGACATGTCATAAACGGTTAACTCTGGACGGTGTGACACAAATACTGCCGAACGAGTTGCCTTTTATTTAATGTTTGTATTTAATTTATATAGTTCTCGTCTCATTAGGCACTTGTGAATGCCTTAATTGAGAACTTACTGGTTTATTGCTCCTGGTTTTTATTAGTGATATTTTATTGGCTACAGTAAACACGTACCTACCTTCGTTAGCTATGACTATGTGTGTGTAGGTAGTTACAGATAGATATAATTTCTACCTACCCTACTTATGTAGGCACTATGAATTTTACAGGTAGTGTAGAGGTTTTCTACGGAAGTGAGTATTTTTTGGTTTGATTTAATCGATTACTTTTAATAACTGATTGCAGCTTGACTAAAAATATAAAAGTGCTTTATAAGGCTTTGCGTTGTATTATGTAGCGTATGTAACTATTTGAGGAATAGAATAAATATGTACCTATCTACAATTATCTATATTATATTAATATGTACCTATCTAAACTCTACTTAATTACACATGGACGTTAACACTTCCCAAAATCTCGTAAGATTTGGAAGTGAAAGTATTGGGTAATTTTTTATTAAATGTTGACTTTAATACACGAGAGGTGGCCGGTGCGCAGGCGTGGACTTAGTGGGCGTGAGAACGACTTGCGCAGACGCAGTGACGCCACGGGCGGTTTTACGAGTCCTTGATAATTATACACCATTTATACAACAACTAATATTTTAATAACAGTCGAGTATTATTTATATTTTTAATTTTATATTCTACTGGCAGCTTTTTGCTTGTGACTTTGCTTACTTATTTTTGGGATACAAAAGTTGAGCAGTTTAAAGATATCTAATTTAAGAGTTTAGTTTAGATACACATCAAATCTATCTTGTTTTTAGTTTATGGAATAGTAGTTATCCTAATTCTTATAATACAAGTGTTCTGGCGTATCCAGTGTGCGAGAGCTTTAAGTGGAATTTTTAACTTTAGGTAGAATGATACACATATTGGATGTCCCAAACGATAAATAATAATGAGAAGGAGTGGTCAACTAGGGACGGCAGACCGGGAGCTTATCAACAAAGGTGTGGGAGACACTTTCTCGCGTGTCGTTGACCGCACCACTAACTATCGACCAATTGAAGATGGATCATGGCCTATGACAATGGAGATACCTACATAATATGATATTGTAGGTTCACAAATCACATGCATTTTGAAAATACATAAATTTGGTATGTATTTTGTGGAATTTATTTACACATTAGTAGATATATAGAGTGGTTGTAAATATAACTAAGTACAAACATACACATTACTACAACTAGTCCGCAAAGAATTAACTTTTTCAACTTACTTATGTAAATTAATTTACTTTCATACACACCCATTCGGAGGATCCAATTAAAAAAAAGAGCATCAGTCATAATCGTATTATGCCGAAATGGCCTTGGCTCAACAGTGAAAAATAATACTTTATAAAAAAAATATTAACTACTACCATTCTACGCTGTAAGATATCAATTTCAGTAGAACAATAAAGCGCGCGTTGATGTCTTTTATACCACCGCATAAAATTTCAAGTTGCTAATATAAATCAAAGATTTATATCAAGAAATTAACCAGCCTATCAATTAAAACAATGCACCTACCTTGATTTCCTGTTATTCTAAACTTTCCTAATTAATTGATACCAATAAATCGATTACATAAAACTAGTTTAAAAAGTTTTCGGTGAATGACGTGAGTTGATGATATTAGACCGGCATCACCCAAGAGGCAGGTTACGAAGTTATGATTCAACTTACACCGACGGAAACGGTTCCATCGCATCTGATAATATATTACCGCATTTCCGTTTATTCTAATTTTATTACTTAATGATGTGAAATCTATAATTAACTTAATAATCTCGCGTTTATTTGGTAAAAGGATAAATCTGAAAAGGTGCAGACTCTCAATATATTTAAAACTCTAAACTTGTGCCAATTTTCAAGTTACAATAAACTATCATTAATAACGTATTTAAACAATAGAGAAAGTGCTGTATAAATCCACGATTAACTATAAAAATCCTTTACCTATCATGAAGTTTTATTATTACTCACCCTAGATTCCATTGTCCCCATTGTCGTCTCTTTGAACTAGCACGTGAATGGAGGCGTGTTGGGGCTCCGCTGCGGACGCGTGGCCTGCTCAGTGTCTGCGCGGCGTCTGCTTCACATTCGGTGGTCATTCATACCGCACCGACCACTACCGAAGAACATTATTGATATTGTACCGCCCTACCCATTATACTTAGTGTAATAGAACCTCTTCTAGCCGGAGTGGCCGGTAACTAAGTACCTATTTGCTTTACTATCACCATCCAGGTGTAGGTATAAGTGCCTATAAGTAACTGATTTAAGAGCTAAGCATCATTTGAAACCCTACTGAAAAAGGGGCCAGTGGGATTAAATATTAGTTTCGGGTTTGGGTTAGTTAAGTTAGTCCTAGATAGCCTGGATTCGAGATAGGCTTTTTGACTATTGTAAGTAACTTTAGGAAATAATGGACATTAATCTAACGTTTCAGCATTTTAAGAAAAACTGAAGTTACCTTTGTGAATTTTGTTCATTTGCATTTGCCGTTTCTATATATTCTTGTCAAGAAAATATTTTAAGGTAATTGTATCCAGCCAGACAGGTTTAAATCTTCGTTTGTAGGTAGGTACTTACCTAAATAAGTAGGTTAGGTACCGACTGAACTAAACCTGAAGACAATGATAAATTCATTGATAAATAAAGAAATTAAATCTTTATCATTCAAATGAGAGTTACCGAACAAAGATAAATAGTTTACTTTCTATCAGAATAGTTAACCATCTAAAAGCTACATTTCAAATGAACCCATGAATATAAATGAATACGCTAATTTGTCATTAACGAGGCCTATAAAAGTCAGATATCAAGTTTCGGTCTCTTGATAGGTACGCCATTCGTCAACTTCATCTCCGAGATTATTAATTTGAGTGCATTCAGGAAACTGCTAATGATTATAAAAAAAGAAAAAGTCGTTAATTAAATTTACAAACTTTGACCCCCTTAAGCGAGATTTCCAATAAATCGGTAGATCTGCAGTTTCGGGTTTTTGTTTATTATTTTCGCAGACCGCTACCCGTCGGCTATTGTATGTAAATGCGTGGTGTGTGCGGGCCGGCGCGGCCGCAGCGGGCCGAATGTCGCGACATCGAAACGACAACGCTCTCAACATTACTCATTATTTCTGACAGGAAAGTTATCACAGCGCGTGGCCCGTTGTTAGGTGCTAGGCTTTTAGAGTTTTTAATATTCTTAAGCAATTACTTACTCGAAGTTAACCGAAAATATGAAAGTACGAAAGTAGTGGAAATTCTCATCAGTAGGCACTTAATTAAATACTTACCTACTTACATATGTCTGGCAGTTTAATAGCTATTATGTACCTGCCTAACTTAGCTATCCACGAACTTAAATGCTTGTTAATTTTCAATGTTTCTTCGAACTTCGACGGACAGTCCATACTCCATAGGTATAGTACCTAACTATGTAGAGCTAGAACATAGGTACCTAGTTCATTCGTGCTACGTACCTATATAAGTACTAGACTAGTAGGTATAACTAGTAAGTATACAAGTCTTGATCAATTAATAAATATGTAAATACCTATAGGTAGACCTAGTACCTAAGTAAGTATAAAGGTATACTTACCTAAGTAAACCTTAAGATTGTAAGCCTAGGTATACCTAGGTTAATCTTAGGGCTAAGTAATACTATCAAGTAACTAAAACTAGACCTTAGGGGCTCCCAAATCTTTTAAGGTAGTTAATATTATTATGTATGTATACCTATAATACAATCTCTCTAGTTAATTAGGTACCTACTCACAACACAAACGTTCTTTTACTGCCTACCTACCTGCCTACTAAGTATACGATTGTACCTAACTAGGCACCTAGTTAGGTACAATGTCATATATGTAATTAAAAACAAGTAGGACTATACATGTAATGGCGAGCCTTACTTCTTATCAACAGGCGCTTGGTGATATGTGAAATTCGCAGTTCATACTTCTCAGAATGCGTTCCACGCACCTACTACCTTAGAAAGAAGCGTCGACACCAACAAATGCGATAAGTAGTGTCAGTGAAACGCACGCAGTATTTGAAACGATCAATTATTGAAGTCCATCCATTCTGCAGGGTTCTATCTAATGTAAAGATTGCTTACGCGGAAGACAATTAGTTGTTGCACAACGCGCCTTATTTATTTAATTTATGTATGTATGTATGCTCCTTCCTTAGGTCCTGTCCTTACTATTTTGTTACGTATTATAAATTGATCAATTATTATTAAATAATCGATTATTTAATCATAGGTCCTCTAATTGGAAATGCGATGAATTGATACGATGTACTTATCTACAGAAGTACTTTAATTACGAGTAGGTACAATACCAACCTAATATTAGAAAGGTACTTAGATACTAATACGAAAAGGTACTACGTAAGTAAATCTAAGTAGTGAGGAAAAATCAATAACATTAGTTCTATTATTATAAATATTAGTTCTCCAAGGGAGGAATGCGAATGCTGATGGTATCTATGGTACAGGTATGCTGCCACGTTGGTGATTGACTACCAGCAATATTTGATGTCTAAGTATTCGATTTTTGCCAAGTGTAGAATCGTATGGCCGACCAACGACGTCATTGAAATGGTCATTTGCAGGCCCGTTGATCCTTACGAAAAAGGCACTAGTCTCCCCCAACAAAGTAGTCTAGTGAGAAGTCGAGTGGCTTCACCAGGAAGTGGGGGGTCAGAAGGTGCAAAAATGCCTTAAGTCTAAATCGCGCCCTGGTCATTTGGTTAAGTTTAAGCATTAGTTTAGCTACTATGCAGCATTTTGGCATTGGCATTTATTTTGTTTGATCATAAATACCTAAGGACTAGATGTTAACAAAAAACAGAATTTATGAATTCTTAAGTTTATTTGAAATACATGTCATAAATACATCTAAAGGATCTTCTTCCATAGAGGTATTAGATTGTTTTCTCCCATATTCATCAACTAGTTTCATGTGTTCCTCCAGATTTTCCACCTCATTGGTTTCGGAATCAAAGTACTTGTCTTCAGCATCCTGAGAAACTTGGTGCAAGTCATCATACTGCTCGTTGTCATCTACAGTTGAGTAGTCGAAATCATCGTGCCCTTCTATAAAGCTACTATACATTTCTTGATAGAACTCTTCTTTTAATAGTATTCTTTCAGGGGCACTGATGGTAGTTTGTTTTCTTTTCTCTGGAACATGTGAAGGCCTTGTATCTGGTGTGTCAAAATCTCCCCACATTTTCTTAGATGCAACTTTTTTGGGCTTATCATCACTAATTTCTACAGCATCCATGCCTTCTTCTAATAGCTGTTCATTTTTCCTTTCTGTCATTTGGTTTCTGTCTACTGTGTCTAATATCATAGTGAGTAAGTTTAAGCTTTCATTGTCTATATCATCTCTTTCCTTTATTTCCTCATCTGTTAAGTATTGACCAACAAGCTGTTCATACAGCAACGGGCTCCTCAACATCATCTGCTTCTCACTAAAATAGTCTGTTTCATCTTGTAGCTTTTGTAAAGCTATGTATCGCCTGTTTCTTACCCTCTTTCGTCTACTTGCATCCGAGTGGTATATCTTTAAGTCGGCGATGCAATCTTTGAAGCTCTGACTAGATGATGGTATGTTTTCAAAGTAAGCCATGTGGTAAGGGGCTAAGTATTTACCAAATTGTAATAGAAATTCTGTTGGTGATTGCTTATACAGTTCAGTAGCCAAGCGTATTTTGTCGCTGGTACGTATTTCTGCTTCGTTGACATGAGCATTTTTAAAAGATATTTTGGCAGATCTTACTAAGTAATCAATTATGTCATTAATTGGATCTACATCATCTTCTTGGATCTCAGAAGGTGTTATGTTACAAGCCATGGTGGTCTTAGTACTTTTCAGTAGTAATACCTGAAAATACAAAATTAGGTAATAAAAACAATACAAAGAATTTATTTGGCAGATTGAGCATTGGAATTGGGAAGACTTCTACAATGAGTAAGTTAATTTTTAAGATTATTCCGTACCAGTCACTAATCAGCAATCAGCGTGTCTATTATTTCGCACTTTCTGTATTATAATGCTGAAATTGCTGAATTGGCGAAAATATAACACAAAGGTACATATTTGTTTATTTTCCTTCTTTTTAGAATTTTTGTTTGATTGATTGATAATTGAACCACAGACAAGGATATTTTTGACTTTGACAGACTTTGAGTTGGCAATATTTTGACATTAACAATTTTTTTTTGTATGACAGTGTAACAATATGTGTAATCCGTTGTCAATGTCAGTTACGGTATGTCACAAAAAATATCACAACACAACTGTCAAACGAAATCAAATTTTATTTTCATTCATTCTCTTTCTCTGTTCATCAAACAAAATCAAAATATTTATATAAAATAGTGGAAAGGATATCATTAGAAAAGTTGTGAATAATGTAACGCAAAGAAGAAATTTTATTTTGTATAAGTGGAACAAATATCAATATGGATACAATTAACATAAACTGGATAGAAGTGTGCGGACCGCAGGGATTGCAGCCATGGAACGACACATCCAAAGATTTCGGACAATGTTTTCAACAGCTTTTTTTTCAGATACCTGTGTATTATATCATAGCTATAATATCAGGGTATTATATTGGAACAAAAAGAGACTGGGTTATTCGCGAAAAGACACAGGAACATGCAATTTTTATTCGCAGTTGTGTTGTGATAGCACTTGTCTTAATTCCTGTGATTGAAATGTATGTTTTCATTACTAAAGTTAACTTTGTGTTGTATCCTGTTGATTATTTCGCTGCGGGAGCGTCGTGTTTATGTTGGCTAGCGCATTTCGGATATGTGCTGGCATTGAAGCACAGACTGGGACACAGTGCCAGGGGCCCTACATCTCAGATTGTTATGTGGAGTATTGCTCTATTGCTAAACTTGATTTCCTTAAGGAGTTGTATCCTTAATGGTACAACAATAGGGTATAATGTGGCCTCCCTCTGCTGCCATGGCCTGTACTTCCTTACCTTGCTGCCATCAAGTACTTCAAGACCTACATACTATTCAAGATGCTTGGTTGGCTCCCAGCACAATCATGTAGGTATATTTTAGGGACTTTTTATATGACTAATTTATCAAAACAATTAATTTTGTTATCAACTGTTCTGAGGGGCACAGAACTAAATGGTATCTAATTCAAATAAATAATCATTATTTTATTGTAATGTCACATGTTTTTTCAGAGTGAATACACACCCTTACTTCCCCAATTGGATGATGGCATCCTGGGAACTGCAATGCAAGGCACGGGATGGATGTCCAAGTTATTTTTTACATGGGTGAATCCACTTTTGCAAAAAGGTATATTATAGGAAATACACAGTTTAAAAAATTGATTCATTAATGTTTGATGTGTTCTACTACTACCTTTATGTTTCGTCTAATTCCCTCTTATCCTTAAAAGATCTGAATATTTAAACTTTAGTTGTTTCTTCAATTCATGGTATATCCTACTATCGTTGTGTGGAATCCAAATATCTGTGAACACTTCATAGATATGTATGAGACATGGGTTGTTTCTTTCACAGTATTGTAACTTTCTTTATACTTTATTTTTCTTGTCCCAAAATGTGGACCAATGTCGTCAATTTTCCAGCCAAAGGCGATTGCTCCTAAAGAGGAAAAAGATTTAGTGAATTTATTTCATTCTTACCCTATCTCTAAACCTATTCCTCTTCAGGAGTAGTCTTCTTTGGCTGGAAAATTTAAAGTATTAATTAAGTAAAGATTTCGACATTGTTAAGTATATACAAAATATATATTACTGGGTTATTCCTCTTATCAATAATATATAAGGATTCTATAAATATTACAACAAAGCATTTGCCAAGTAAACATTCTGGTACTACCTTAAGTGGCCATGTTTGTAAACAATTTCTATTCATGACTCATGTTTTGTTATTGATTAAAATTGGATGGAGAATGAATAATTGGTATAGTAGGGAAATGAGTAATGAGTGTCATATTCATTTATTTCCTAATAAAAATCAAAATACATATAAGTAACAGTTTCATCTAAAACAGATAGATGGACACACATTTTTCACATTTATATTAATGGACACTATTGACTCCTCATTTATATTCTTCTTTCAGGATTAGAAAAGAAACTGAATGATCCAGAGGAGTTGTTTGATATCCCGGCGACTTACCGGTGTGGTTATGTAGGAGCCCGACTGGATAGATCACTTATAGGCAATGTGGATAACTACCAGCAGTTCACTGAAGTGCCTCATGAGCCATTTATTGCATCTGGTTGGTACATTAGTATAGAATATCATAAATTTTCTTTTTTTTTCATTACTAGAGCTAAGATGATGGTAAAATTGTGTATCATGTCTATACCTAATAACAAAAAGTTTAAATATTAAAAAAACCATAAAAATAAGTAGCCCGTTTTTCTCATACTTTATTTTACAATTTTAATCTCATTATTCAGTTTATTGGAAGAAATGAAGGTAGTGCAATATTGGCTTCAAACCTTTATATTGGTAGTCAACAGCTGTTTTTAACCAACTCAAAAGAAAGTTCTCAAATCTGATTTTTGTATGTTTTATTTAATGTTTGGACTTAACTGCTGTATGTCAATTTACCGAAACCAGATGTTTTTGCCGAGTTGATTAATGAAGTTGCTAGATATTAATTTCAAAATACTCGCTCTGTTATCAGGCTATGGAGCGACTGGTGAAACGGCCCCTCAATCCAGCACCCCCGTCACGCCGACGTCCCGCGTCCTCATCCGACCCATACGACGACAAAACGTCACGTTACTAAGGGCACTGCATTCGTGTTTCGCCGTACAATTCTACAGCATAGGACTTCTGAAGTTGGTCTCCGATATGACCGGGTTTGCGGGCCCATTGTTACTCAACAAACTAGTCGCTTTTGTGGAAGATGACACTATTGATCAGCATTTGGGGTAAATATACTTTTAAGCCATTTATAGTTTCATGGTTGTATTTGTTATTTGATTGGATAAACAAAATATGTGGGAAAATAAGGGAATAGAACAATTTATCAACTAAAGTTTGCATTGCTACCTACAAAATGTATGTTCGGTAATTTTTGGATACAACTTAGTTTAGGTCAGTTAGTTTGACTCATGAGGAAACAATATAGTGTTATCAGTTCAATTATGTCTAAAAATACCTTTTAGTTTAGGCATAAAATGCAGTTGTTTTGTCATGTTATATTAACTTACATATTATCAGAGGAATTTCCCTGAACTTATCACTAACTTGCACAACTATAGTAGCTACGAATATCATAACATAATATTATACTTAGGACGCTCGGACCGATGTCATGATATTACTTTTGCATGCAATTGTTGTCGATAACACGCTGATCAAAAGCGAAACGACATCGCGTCGCTAGCATCAATACAAACTTGTTGACATGCATTCGAATTCTCATTACGGAACCTAATTATATTACTTCAATCGTGGGGTTGTAGAGATGTAAAACAAGCCTTAATATTATGTACCTACCTATTTAATTGCTAGGCAAAGGCCTCTCATCTCACTAAAAATATCAGTGCAGTGAGGAGGATTAGGCGTAATTTAGTTATTAGGCTTTGAAAATCTAACCGCAGTTCACATTCCAGGTACTCATACGCCGCGGGTCTGCTAGCCGCGACACTAATATCATCTCTATTCAACGTACATTTCAACTGGCTCATGTCTCTCATTGGACTCAAAATGAGAGGCGCCATAGTTTCAGTGATATTGACAAAGACTCTAAGCGTGACTTCCACTCAGTTGATGACCGCGTTCTCAATTGGAGAGATAACTAACTTTATGTCCACTGACACGGATAGGATTGTGAATTCATGTCCAAGTTTCCATGCACTATGGAGTATACCTTTACAGGTAAATACTTTCTCTAAAAAACAACCAGTTATGTCATAAGATAAGAATTGCTTAAAGAAAGTAAAAGTATTAATGTCCCACTCCTGGGCAAAGGCCTCTCATCTCTCTGCAGATATCAGTACAGTGAGGAGGATTAGGCGTAATCACCACGCTTATTGAAATAATATAAATTAAATTTATTTTTTGTCCTACAACGCAAATCTCCAACAATTTTAACACTGTTCTATTCAGAGCTATAAAGATTATAATTTTCATACATATACATAGTAGACATGGATGATACCAATTTAAAAGATATAGTCCCTAAATCATACATTTTGTTCCTCAGCTCTTCATAACTCTCTTCCTTCTTTACCAACAAGTGGGCGTGTCTTTTCTGGCCGGTGTACTATTCTCAGTCATACTAATACCTATTAACAAGTACATAGCCAACAAGATTGGATCGCTCAGCACTGAAATGATGCGACACAAAGACTCGAGAGTGAGTCTTATTAGCGACATATTGAAGGGAATAAGGACCATCAAACAACATGTGTGGGAAGATTGCTTTATTGATAAAGTTTCTGGTAAGTATTACGTAACGTAGTCGCCATATAGTATACAATAAAGCTAAGAATAAAGCAATAAATTAAACTTGTTCGCATCTGCTATCATTTATATTATTTTTTATGTGATTTCAACACAAGATTGTAAATGATTAATAAAGTCAGGTCGGGTCGGGTGTAATATAATGTCAAAGACGTCATGTTAGGACATAAAGTAAAGTAATGGTGGCATCTCTAGCTTGCTCTCGCGTACTTTATTTGTCTTAATTTAAAGAGTTGGTTTTAACCCACAGAGGTGCGAAGCAAGGAGTTGAAATACCTCCGCGGTCGCAAGTACTTGGATGCCATCTGCGTTGTGTTGTGGGCGACTACTCCCGTGCTCGTCGCGGCACTCACTTTGGGCACGCATGCTTTGCGAGGACAATCATTGGATGCACCTACGGTGAGAGATTTCATTGCTTACTTAGATTAGCGGTGATTCTCCTGCGTTGAACCTTGCGCCGTATCAATTTCGCGATAAATTATAGCTTGTGTGTTATTGTGATGTAAATAAGTTGTAAACGTATATTTTTATTTCTTTGCATCCGATTTTTGCATTGATTTTAGTAGGATAAACTTTGAACGCGATTTGTACACGTTATTCAGTCCTGTGTCACACAAAACCTGTAGTGATACGTTATGGTTTGAATTGCAGGTGTTCACCACAGTGGCTCTTATAAATATGTTGATCGCGCCCCTGAACGCGTTCCCGTGGGTGCTCAACGGACTCATGGAGGCGTGGGTTTCTGTCAAGCGCATACAGAAGTTACTCGACGTAAGTGTTACCCCGCTATTTTACCCTCGTTGTACCGGTTCTCGTGGGAATATCGGAATAAAAATTAGCCCGATCCCTTCCTCGTGAATCACTCTGCCTATAAGTGTGCAATTATTTTGATTAGTTTCTGAGTTTATTACAGACTAGAGGTTAGACAGATGTTTAAATTAATGTGTGTTCTCCGAGGTAAATAGTATTTTCGAACCGATACCCAAAAAATTAAGTTAGGATTTTTATTTCATTGAATAGTACTATATTTCTATTTCAGCTGCCAGATACAGACACGGAATACTACTACGACAAAATAAACAGCAACTGCCACGAGGATAAAGATATCATATTCAAAAACGCCACCTTTTCCTGGGTTAAGCCTTCAAAACGCCCAATACCTCAATTAAAACATAAACATACCAAGAAAAATAAAGGAAAATCAACCAAAAAGCTTTCTAGGGGAAGTATCCAACGGAGGGACTCTACGTCATCTGCTGAATCGAATTCGAGCGAACCATTTTCACTGAAAGATATTAACTTGGAGATTGGCAGAGGAGAGATGATAGGCATTACTGGCAGTGTCGGTAGTGGGAAGACGTCGCTATTGTTGGCCATTTTAGGAGAAATGGTTAAGAAGAACGGAGATTTGCAGATAGCTAATAGTATTAATGGTATGTATAATTTGGGAACATTCCTCGATTTTACCCGTTTTGTAAGTAAAAGATCGCAAAACGAAGACTAAGTTAAACCTCGGCTAAATTGTTTCGGTTTTAGGTAAACTACTCTTTATTTTCCTAGTATCTTGTTAAATAATATATAAACAAACAATGGTCTGCTTGAGTTCTTGATATTCTAAGTAAGAAACAAACGAAATGGCTTAATTTTGTAACTTGAAAGAGCGAACATCCATATACATATTTATTTTTACATACCTTCTTGAATACACTAAATCGAATACCTTTTATTTGTAGAATCCGGATTCGGCTATGTGCCTCAAAAGCCCTGGCTAGTGAGGGGCACAATACGAGACAACATATTGTTCGGGAAGCCCTATGATGAAACTAAGTTCATGGCTGTTGTTGACGCATGCGCTTTAACTGGTAAGATATCGTTAGTGTGGATACATCTAATAAATGAGGAATGAAGGGAAAAAGTCTAAACATTTTACTGACAAACGAGGTTTGGATCACCCCTTAGAAAGGAAAACATCACTGAAACCTTTACTTTCCATTTATGAAAGGGTGTGCTTATAGAACAGTTCCATTTTATCCGATGTAAATAAAAGGTGGTAGTTCTTATTAAAACGAGATGAAGTTAGTTTGTCCAACTAAAAGTAGTACTATTGTATAGAGGATCTGAACATCCTCGGGTGGAACGCGTTCGTGGGAGAAGGCGGCTGCACTCTGAGCGGCGGACAGCGCGCACGGATAGCGCTCGCCAGGGCCGTGTACCAGAACAAATCAGGTAACTCATTGATCCTTGCTAATATTACAGCACTAATATTACAAATTCCAAAGTTTGTGAGGATGGAAATATGTATGGACTAGCTGCGCCCCGCGGTTTTACGCATTTGCGCTTTTGTGCAAACTTCACATAAACCATCTACTAAATAGTCCGAAAGCCTAAACATTTGGTTTGGATAGGTGAGCTCGTTCTTGAGTTATAAAATTACAACGAAAAGTGGCATTATTTTTTAAATATAGAGATGGAATCTTAATTCTTTCTTGTTATGGCAATCTTCTTTTAACCTGCCCAGAGCTTGGCCAGGCTGAATTCATCATCTGTAGGCCTGTTGAGGTCGGATGTAGGACATCGAACAGGGTACAGAGGGTATAGAGGTCAGCTAATGCGCCCTGAGTACTCGTATGAGGTCAGCGTGTGGTCGCAGTGTACCTGCTGGACGACGTGCTGGGCAGCGTGGACGGCGCGGTGGGCGCGCACATCATGCAGCGCTGCGTGCTGGGCGCGCTGCGCCACACCACGCGCGTGCTGGTGTCGCACAGCGCGCACCACCTCGCGCGCGCCTCCGCCGTGCTGCTCCTCGACAGAGGGCACATTCTCAAGTATGGTAAGTTACCATTACTGGTTTCACTCACCTATGTTTACTCATCTCAATTGTTAAGCAACAGATCACTACTCGGATGGGTGTCCGATAGTACACATTTCTATGTGTGCGCAACCCTAGGTACACACACATAGAAGCACCTTAAGCTGTCGGTTCCGAAGGAGCTTATCCTGCTTAGAAACTGTCCTAGTCATTCTCGTGTCAACGACATAGATTTATCAAAGCCACAAAGTTTATATTAAAATTGTTAATCATCTACGTATATTTTTTCGAAACAGGTCCTCCCGAAACAGTGCTCAATGACATCGAAGAGTTCCTTCCAAGTGACAACGAGACGTTTGGCGAAGAGCCGCCGAGACCGATTGAAATAACGGAGACTCAACAAGATAACGTCAGCAGAAACAGTTTGGATGACGAGGTACGTTGACTTATACATTATCATTCATTGCAGATCATCTTCAGAAGTCATTGTACTTAATGCCATAATAAATAATAAAGTAAAGTTGCCGTAATAAAGAATTTTGATTTCTGTTAATCGGTTAAGACGATTAATCGGAAAGAACTTATTAATAATGTGAATGTTTGTTTTCCAGGAATCAATGTCCCAAGGAACTGTCGGTTGGTGGGTGATCGGAATGTACTTACGCTCTGTCGGAATACTACTATCAATAGTCATCGTCATATCGCTCATATTGATGCAACTCTCACAAAACTTCACCTTCCTGTGGCTCACGTACTGGGTTAGAAGCAGATCGCGCAACACGACAATACACTTTGACAACCCAGAAAACATCACGATGCTTGACCATGGAGTCAACACTATAGACAGTTTCGTCCACGGGATAATCAACAGTACCATGTCTATTGTACATAAATTAGAAGGTCATTTGACGCAAACAAACTTAACCCATAACGTGACGAAGCCTGCTAAAGTTACGCTAACCGCTACTGCGTCGTCTACAGAAGATAATTTCTATTTGGAAGTGTATTTTGGACTGGCCGCGACAAATGTGGTGTTTACTGTTATGAGAGCGTTTTTGTTCGCGTATGGAGGGGTTAAAGCAGCCACGAAGATTCATAGGTCTTTGTTAAAAGTTATTGTTAAGGTAAGTTTTGTATAAAAGTTTAATTAGGCTTTTCTCAGTTTAGAAAAAAAAATACAGGACAAATTCACACACTGTTAATTAGACCCAAACTAAGCTCTAAGCTACCTTAGTAGATAAATATGTTTATAATTCTGTAATTTTGAAAAATTCTGCGAAAATTGGTACCTGAAAATTTGTTCATATTAACTTTGAATCTATACTAATATTATAAAGCTGAAGAGTTTGTTTTGTTTGTTTGTTTGTTTGTTTGTTTAAACGCGCTAATCTCAGAAACTACTGAACCGATTTGAATAATTCTTTTTGTAATAGATAGCCACATTCAACGGGAAGGTTATAGGCTATTTTTCATCCCGAAATTCCTACGGGAACGGGTACAACGCGGGTAAAACCGCGGGGCGCTGCTAGTAATTAATAACACCTTCGATCTTATTACAATTTATGTTCTTATTACACATGATTCACTTGTGATCATAACATTTTTCTATCATTTGACATTTCAGGCAAAAGTAAAGTTCTTCGACATGACGCCTGCTGGTCGGATCGTGAATCGATTTTCTTCAGACGTCTACACAGTAGACGATTCATTGCCGTTTATAATGAACATTTTACTCGCACAGCTGTTCGCTTTAATTGGTAAGTACCCTAAGACAATTTGCACATTAATAGATCGATTAACTACGTGTGTTTTGTATGAAAAACAAAAGAACATCCGTCCGCACAGACACTTACTGTACACCTAAGAGCCCTAAACCCTTTTGAATGCCGATTTGGTACTGTGTGGTGAATTAAGAGAATTGAGAGTCGGGCTGCTGGTTTAAAAAATGTGAGAGTGGAACGACCACTTCAGCCAACTCCACTTCAAAGAAAAACCATTTGAGCTTATATTTAGACGTCCTTGATTCCACCTGTACCAACCGTTAAGTATATTTTCAATTTGCAGGTGCCATAACAGTGACACTCTACGGCCTCCCGTGGTTGTTAATCGGGATCGTGCCACTTTCTGTGATTTACTATTGGCTACAGAAGCAATACCGAATCACCTCGCGACAGTTGAAGAGATTGCAGAGTGTCACGATGTCTCCGGTGTATTCACACTTCAATGATACTTTAGAAGGTAAGGTCATATGGGAATACTATTTAGA
Source organism: Cyclophora punctaria (assembly GCA_951394245.1). NCBI lineage: Eukaryota > Metazoa > Arthropoda > Insecta > Lepidoptera > Geometridae > Cyclophora > Cyclophora punctaria. The sequence goes on along the minus strand of OX596174.1, from coordinate 7,353,448 downwards.
ATTATCTTTACAAATAATCACTACATAGTATAAAATAAAGTCGTCTCTGTTTCGTATCTGTCTGTTTGTCTGTCTGTATGCTTAAATCTTTAAAATTACGCAACGGATTTTGATGCGGTTTTTTGTAATAGGTAGAGTGATTCAAGAGGAAGATTTTTATGTAAAAAAATTCCCGAAATTCCCACGGGAACGGGCACAACGCGGGTAAAACCGCGGGGCGCTGCTAGTTTATAGATAAAAAACAGCCCGATATAAATAGAGATACAGCGCGTTTGGGTGCGGCGATTTTGTCGCCGTACACCAACCCCTTGCCTATACGTAGTTTCAACTACATATTTGAGAGAGAGAAGGAACTTTTAATAAGTTTCGTGATGACGCGCGTTCTACTCGAACAAACATCCATTAACTTGGCAAGCGTGATAGAATTTTTTTTTCGGGCGAGCGCGAATTCCATTTTTGCTGCACGGTATTCGGAGTGAGTGTTATGTTGTCGTATGTGCAGGGCTGATGGTGGTCCGCGCGACGCGCGACGCGCCGGCGTGGCTGTCGGCGGGCTGCGAGCGCGTGGAGGTGTGGCAGCGCGCGGGGCTGGCGGCCGCCGCGGCGGCGCAGTGGCTGGCGCTGCGGCTGCAGGCCACTGCGGCCGTCGCTGTGGCTGCAGCCGCCGCCGCCGCCGTGTTTCAGCGCGCCACGCATGCTGCTGACCCAGGTTCCCTATACTAACTCACCCTATTATACCTATATTTCAACTCAAAATTTCGCGTTTATGTATTTAGTTTTACGTCGTTGAAGGATCGTTTCATCGCATAAGATTTAAAATAGCACTGTACTCTGATTTTGTCAAAGTAATTTTTTCAAGTATTTTTTAACCGATATATCGTCGCCTTTGTATGTCGCAGGTCTGGTAGGGCTGGCGATATCGTACGCGTTGTCGATGACGTCCATGTTAGGCAGCGTACTGAATGCGTTCACCGAGACCGAGCGCGAAATGATCGCCGTCGAACGCGTAGGAGAGTACATTAAAGACGTAAGTTTATCCTTTAATTCTTAAAATGAAAAAGGTCAAAGGTGCAGTAACTGGGTGAGAGTAGAACGAATTCACTAAACTATTTTCCCTTTACAGAAGCACTGTCTTTGGTTGAAAATTAGGCCATATTCATTAGTCTGTAAGGTGCATTACGTTACTATAACTATAATGTTTTCAGATCGAAATGGAAGATTTTGAGGGTGATCCACCGCCATATGGATGGCCCTCTCAAGGAGTCATAGAGTTCGATAACGTCTTCCTGAAATACAGGTACATAAACTCTTCCTATGTGTCCGTTTACAACAAGGTATTCATACATAGTCATAGCATCTTTGTTAACATGGTCTGTTGCAAGGAGAGCATCCATCTAACTATACTTCGATTCGAGGATTAAGTTGCCTGACTTGTCTTATTATGTAAGAGGTTGAATAGAAGCCCATTCAATACCCTTGTTTGTTGTTGCAGTGGCGCGTCAGGCGGTACTATGGCACTAGCAGGTGTGTCATTTTCGAGCTGGGCGGGCGAGAAGTTAGCAGTTGTAGGACGCACCGGCGCAGGGAAAAGTTCTTTAGTAACCGCCATCACCCGGTTAGCCCCGCTTCACGCCGGCGCCGTGCGCATAGACGGCGTAGACTTACGCGGGCTCAGTTTACACGCGCTGCGATCCCGCATCGGCGTCGTGCCGCAAGACCCGTTCATATTCACCGGCAGCGTGCGGGTCAACGTCGACCCTCTGCAGCAGTACTCCGACATTGAAGTGCGACGCGCGCTCGACGCTTGCGGCGCGCAATGTTCGTTGACCGAAGACGCGACGCAGTTGTCGCGCGGTGCCGCGCAATTGCTTTGTGTCGCGCGTACGGCACTACAGCGACCTAAGGTAGTGCTCGTGGACGAGGCGGCGGCGCACTTGGATGCGGAAGCGGAGCGCCAGCTGCTGACGTCGCTCCGGTCCGTGTTCGCGGGCTGCACGGTGCTGGTGGTGGCGCACGGGCCGGCGGCGGCGCTGGCGTGCGGCCGCGTGCTGGCGCTGGCCGCCGGCCGCGTGCTGGACCTGCGCGCGCCGCACGACGCGCTCGCCGACCAGTCCTCGCCGCTCTATAGTATGCTCTGCCACTCGTAGTGACACCACAACCTTGTCTGATGGCTCACATAAGTATCTCCATGAAGACTTTGAATTAGTGACATAAGATCTAGTCGAAGTCCTTTCGAAGTAGTGGTAAATAGCTATTCAAACCGAGCCAGTTACGTTGCCGACATAAAACATGAAGGTGACTTGGAATGAGCATAAAGTAATATATTCGCCCTCAAAAATAAATTGATTCCAATTTCATATTGTCAAACAACTTCATGTAGCCACTTATACTAATAATGTTGGGGTCGTTGTATCTATTTACACCTTTAGTACACCGACGAGTTCGCCAAGATAATAATTACGCAAACTTTACTCCACCTATCTCTTCACAGAGATTCGCTGCGAATGCATAAGTGCACTAACGGGCGTTAGACTAGTCTTCGATGTAGTGGTATAGTGGATTTAGGAAGCCATTCCGAAAATTTTGCGTTCTATAATACCACTTATGATATGGTATGTAATCGCGGCGTAATAATGTTTTTTTTGCTATGGACTTCATTTGGCGCTGTTGAATTAAGCTACCTGTCCACCGGAGCAGCAAGTTAAAAATGAGTATAAAGCTGCTTAAAATTGCTTCAGTCGACTCGATAGAGGTCACGACCACGCGACTCCGTTCCGCATTACTTTCTCATTCCGTGTTGATAAACTCCTCAATTCCTACTTACTCCTTAATTCTACACTTGACGGAAACTTCATCGCGGATCTTCCACTGACCCGATTCAATATTTTGTTAATATTTTGTTGCATTTTTGACCCTATTTGATCGTCAAATTACGGGCACGCTACGCCGAAGATCGGTCGCTCTTTTTGATTTGTAACTTATATCGAGTAAAGGATGGTACGGCCGTGCCGCTTTTTTGCTCGACCACCTCTCCGCTCCGGTGTGCAGGCAGCCTTAGGCTGCGGCTCCATTGAGGCGGAGACGAGCGGAGCTGAGAGGAGCAGAGCTGTGAAAAGAGGTATGTGATTCCACTGAGGCGGAGACGAGCGGAGCTGAGATGTGGATTTCACGTAATATATGATTGGTCGATCCCCACACGTCTCCTCTCAGCTCCGCTCGTCTCCGCTTGACTGTTTCCATTGAAGCGGAGCGGAGACGAGATGTGGATTTCATGTAATACGATTGGTCTTTCCCCACACGTCTCCTCTCAGCTGCGCTCGTCTCCGCTTGACTGTTTCCATTGAAGCGGAGCGGAGACGAGATGTGGATTTCATGTAATACGATTGGTCGATACCCACACGTCTCCTCTCAGCTCCGCTCGTCTCCGCCTCAATGGAGCCGCAGCCTAAGCCCATGTTTAAATAGGTACGCTACAAAGCTCGGCGCCGCTGGTTAGTCAATTTTAGTAGAAAAAAAAAGGTAAAGTAAGTTCTTGTTCAATAAAACAAAATGACTGTGACCATGAAACGATTCCAAAGTAATGTTGTTTGTCTGTTGGATTTACTAGAGATTATGATTACTTATAGAAAATATTTTTGAAGACTTGCCCTGCCTGTTTTTATAGGCAAGATGGTATGATTGTAATAATTACCTAGTATCCCATAGGTTTAATTTCTAAAACATTATAATTGTTATGAATTGCTCATTGGCCACTTACGTGTTAATATTTGACCTTTTAAGTTGACTTATATCTTAGTTGTAGACGATATTTTTCAAATGAGACAGAATTGTTGTAAAATCTTTATCGTTATCTTACTTTGTAAATACCGTTTTGTATTACCAATGTATTATATTCTTGTTTTTTAACATTAGATATTAGTATTCAGTAACAATTCATTCCTATTATATAAATAATGAAATAGATTCGCTTCTATGATGTAAAAGTTAATCTGTAAAATGTGATATGTATAAGATATGCAATTATAATTTTGTAATAAATGAAAAGTGTTAAATAAACAGTTTTTTTTAATTAAATATAATGTCAACTATGTAATATATTCATTATATTACATATTCCGTTCTTCCGGCTTCTTGTATGGATAGTCGATGTAGTCAAATATTTCTTCTTCACTAGATATAGGTACTGATTCCCCAGGAACACCTGTAGTAAAATCATCACTGTCATCAAAAAATTCAATGGTGATCAGATATCGTATTAAATAGTATAACAGAAAATATTCAGCTTGCCCTGGCCGATGTTTACGTGGTAAGTTCAAACATTGTAACAATGTACTATGAAAGCCACACTTCCGTAAGCAGGATTTCAAATTATGCGTTTCGTGTCGGACCGCTGCGGTGCCGAAGCGGTGCGTTTGTCGTATTGTGAACGTACGATCGTGTGTTTTCATACAAATCGAGCAGCTCGGCAACAGTGCGGCGTTGTTTGCCGAGCTGCTTAGAACACCCTTAGAAGTAGTGATTATGGGACCAATAAAATACACCAATGACAAAAAAAAAACAGAACGGGAACATTTGAGAAATAATCCGGTCAAATTAAACCAAAAAATGAGGGTGAGTTTGCATAAAGTCCCAACAAGCTGAAAATCAGGAAAATTGTTGAAAACATAATTATAAACAATGTGTAAAAGTTCCCCATCATTCCCGTGTATGGAATTTTTTTTATTCAAGGTCAAATGTCAAAAAAGAGTGTTTTTCGCGAATATCTGAAAAACGGTGCAATGTAGCAAAAAAAAGTGTATGATGAAATGAAAGCTTATAAAATTCTCTATAACTTTAATTCTATCCACTTTTTCCATATTCCAAACCGTTATTGAACTACACGCTCCAGAAATGTCAAAATTAAGGACCTCGGGCAGGTAACTATGGAGCCTGCCCCAATGCTCAACAGTGACATGACCCATGTCATTTGAAAGGTCTTGAAGAGTTGTACAAGTTACTCCTAGACAGTTATATCGAATTCGATGGCCAACTCGGTGTTTTCGACCACCGAAGAATTACCACTGGAGGTGCTGTGGAGCCTGGACGGAATGCTCAACAGTGACATGACTTACGCATTTGAAAGCTCTTACAAGTCACTTTTTGATAGTTATGTCGAAATCGACGCCAAACTCGGTGTTTTCGACCACCGAAGAAAAAACACTAGGTGTAGGTAGTGCAATAATGTGCAGTTGACCCTGATCGTATTGCTCAACAGTGACATGACTAATGTCATTTGAAAGCTCTTATAAGTCACTCCTTGACAGTTATATCGAAATCGACGACCAACTCGGTGTTTTCGACCACCGAAGTATCGACACTGATCGTATTGCTCAACAGTGACATGACACATATCATTTGAAAGCTCAAAAAGAGTTTTATAAGTCACTCTTTGATAGTTATATCGAAATCGCCGTCCAACTTAGTGTTTTCGACCACCGAAGAATGGAGTTGGGCTATGCCATACCGAAGTATCGACGCTGATCCTAATGCTCAAAAGTGACATGACCTATGTCATTTGAAAGCTCTTGAAGAGTTGTACAAGTCATTCTTTGACACTTATATCGAAATCGACCGCCAACGCGGTGTTTTCGACCATCGAAATATCGACACTGGGTGTATGTGCAGTTGACCCTGATGGTATTGCTCAACAGTGACATAACTTATGTCATTTGAAAGCCCTTGAAGAGATGTCCAAGTCACTCCTTGACATGTCTATCGAAATCGACCGCCAACTTGGTGTTTTCGACCACCGAAGAATGGAATTTTCTCAAGGTCCTTTATTAACTAATGTGTACATATATTTTTTTATTTTTGGTTAAAAAACACCGAGTTAGCCGTCGATTTCGATATAAATGTCAAGGAGTGACTTGGATATCTCTTCAAGGGCTTTCAAATGACATAAGTTATGTCACTGTTGAGCAATACCATCAGGGTCAACTGCACATACACCCAGTGTCGATATTTCGATGGTCGAAAACACCGCGTTGGCGGTCGATTTCGATATAAGTGTCAAAGAGTGACTTGTACAACTCTTCAAGAGCTTTCAAATGACATAGGTCATGTCACTTTTGAGCATTAGGATCAGCGTCGATACTTCGGTATGGCATAGCCCAACTCCATTCTTCGGTGGTCGAAAACACTAAGTTGGACGGCGATTTCGATATAACTATCAAAGAGTGACTTATAAAACTCTTTATGAGCTTTCAAATGATATGTGTCATGTCACTGTTGAGCAATACGATTAGTGTCGATACTTCGGTGGTCGAAAACACCGAGTTGGTCGTCGATTTCGATATAACTGTCAAGGAGTGACTTGTAAGAGCTTTCAAATGACATTAGTCATGTCACTGTTGAGCAATACGATCAGGGTCAACTGCACATTATTGCACATACACCTAGTGTTTTTTCTTCGGTGGTCGAAAACACCGAGTTTGGCGTCGATTTCGACATAACTATCAAAAAGTGACTTGTAAGAGCTTTCAAATGCGTAAGTCATGTCACTGTTGAGCATTCCGTCCAGGCTCCACAGCACCTCCAGTGGTAATTCTTCGGTGGTCGAAAACACCGAGTTGGCCATCGAATTCAATATAACTGTCTCGGAGTAACTTGTACAACTCTTCAAGACCTTTCAAATGACATGGGTCATGTCACTGTTGAGCATTAGGGCAGGCTCCATAGTTACCTGCCCGAGGTCCTTAATTTTGACATTTCTGGAGCGTATAGTTTAATAACGGTTTGGAATATGGAAAAAGTGGATAGAATTAAAGTTATAGAGAATTTTATAAGCTTTCATTTCATCATACACTTTTTTTTGCTACATTGCACCGTTTTTCAGATATTCGCGAAAAACACTCTTTTTTGACATTTGACCTTGAATAAAAAAAATTCCATACACGGGAATGATGGGGAACTTTTACACATTGTTTATAATTATGTTTTCAACAATTTTCCTGATTTTCAGCTTGTTGGGACTTTATGCAAACTCGAATGTCTAAATTTACCGGGGTAAAAACAAAGCTACATTTACAATATATTAACATACCAGTTACTCCGATAGGCCTCAGTGAATACTCATTCAAAGTGAATCCCATTTCAAGCGCGTGCGCTCGCATCGTCTTGTTAAACACGTCGCTTCCGGTGAAGTACAGCACCGCGCAATGATACTGGTCGCACGGTATCAGTCTGATATCAAGACGCCGAGCTGGTAAATCTTTGTGCAGTCTGCAAACACCCTGAAATGAATTAACATGTAAATTGTTTCTTTTAAAAGATGGAAATCTAAAAGAATCCCACAGCAATAAAACGTGATAGAGGTGCTGGTTCCACCAATCACAATAATCACATCAATCTAAGCTTGCTAAGGGGCTAAACTTGGAAATATGGAATCTCGAGGCCACATAAACTGTATACACATATTTAATTATAAATAATCATCCCGACTCAACAAGAAGAAGATAAACCGTATGATCTATGCAAACATAATACTATCCTACCATGTTTGTTTACCATAAATTTTGTATCTCCTAATGATATGACATCTGTGACAAGATCTTCTAAGGCACTGGTGACTTTCTTGAGTAGAGTTTGTTCTTGTTTCTTCTTCTTTTCAATATTCTTCAAACAGGGATGCGTGACGAGGGCGTCTATATCACCACTTTCCGATTTGCCTCTTCTAATATAAGAGAATTTGAGTATTTAATGCTGTAAATTATAAGACTAGCAGCGCCCCGCGTTTTTACCCGCGTTGTGCCCGTTCCCATGGGAATTTCGGGATGAAAAATAATCTTCCCGTTGAATGTGGCTACCTATAGCAAAAAGAATTATTCAATATCGCATTAGTGGCTTCTGAGATATGCACGCGCAAACAAACAAAATCAAATTCTTCAGCTTTAATATATTTTTTCAGCGAAGTCTCAATAATAGGGTCCCGTTTTTACCCTTTGGGTAGGGAACCGTAGAAACGGTTTCCTTGAAATTTTGTTAATAGTTGCTTAGATCCCATACCTATAACTTCCACATATAGTTACAGTAAAGTCTGGATCCAGAGAATGTATCAGATGTTTTAATTTCTTTTCAATGTCCTGTATTTCTGACTGTGGTATTTTCCTTTCAAAATCTTCAAAATATCTGCAATATTATGTAAAATTGTAAACTATAAATATATCATTCATTGAAAACCATAGCTAAGCTATCAATCCACAGGTAGATGTTATTATATGAGCAGCACACCATAGTTTTTCTACATTGTGCCCATCCCCATGGGAATTATAGGATCAAAAATGGCCTTTAATATAACCTTTCCGTTTAAGTGACTATCTATTACAAAACAAAGATATTCAAATCGCACTAGTAGTTCCTGAGATCAAACTCTTCAGCTGCTCAGTGCTTCAGCTTTATAATACTAGATTAGATGTTATAATCATCAAAAAGGTTTCTATGTATTTATGTTATAATGCAATAATGTATTTAACTTACTTCAAACCTAAACACTGATGATGATTTAATTTATTTATGTTTTTACTAAGGTCATCTAAACTTTTGATGCCCACTCGGACGAGATCTGCTGCTTTCACCGGCCCAATACCGGAGACGCGGGTCAAAAGACTTATAGCCTGAGCATCTTCATCCTGATGTATGTTTTCCAACTTCCTAAGTTTTCCTGTTTTAAGAAACTCGTCTATCTTTTTCGATATCTTGTCTCCTATACCACTCAACTTCTTTGCTTCTTCGCCAGACTCTATTCTTTTATGATGTCCCGCCAAAACTCCTGTCGCTTTTCTATAGGCATTATATTTGTGAATATTCCGGCTCACATTCTTCTCATAATCAGCCAGTTCCATGAGAAAATCGCAAAAGTCAGCATTGAGATTATCCTTATTCGATGGATTTTTGCGTTTACTCATTATAAAATAATATATATAATATTAAGCTATGATGCCTGCTTGTCTCTTAAAATTCTTAACTTTAAAATAGAAAGAATCTTTGATAAATAGGTATGTTAGCAGAAAATAACAACTTTAAGTTAAGAAGGTAAATATTTCATTTGTGCTAATTATTTTGAATTTTGGACACAAAAAAACAAACAACAACAATCGGCCAATCACTCAACTTGCACCAGCTCAGCTTGCTTGCACAGCCAGCCAGCAGCCAGCAACCAATCATTCAATCAATCACAATGTGAAATCGTGAACAAAAGTAGTGATGGGACTTTAGATTTTTTTATCGAGACTTTGACTCGCAATTGTTATTATGTATAATATTGACAGACTCTCATATACTGTCGAATTGAGATCACCTACTTCTGCTTTGAAGTCGGTTAAAAAACGCGAAAATTAAGGTGATTAAGATTATTAAGGTGTAAAAGATGTTAACTAAAAAAAAAGACAGATAGTTCATAATACTTGTATTTTTTATAGTAGTAAGCAATTTAAAAAACAAAGGTATTAAATAAACAAATTAATGGTTTCTCAAAATCACATTGCTAAGCACTGGACTTAAACATTTTATATTTAACACCTATAACGTAAGGTTTATCAATAATATCACAGGTGTCGATAAAGTCTTGTTTACTTCTATATTTATAAAAACACTTCTCTGGTTTCCATTTTTTCATAAACTTTTGATCCGCGAAGAAGGGCTCTTCCGATTGTACATCCAGTGGTTCACCAGATATTGGAAGTACGAGTCTGGAATGAATATCATAACGCATACATGACATAATATCACGATAAACTGAATACCATTAATAAATTCGTTATTTATTTTCTAAGATTAGGCCTTACCTTGTAGCATGTAGAAACATGCGATGTGGTGTGACATCTGTGGGCGAGCTGTATGTAAAGTCTCCTAATATGGTATGTTTAATTGCATTGCAGTGGACGCGCAGTTGATGCCGACGACCTAAGATGAATATTGTTTATAAATAAATCACAAACTTATACTTTTATTTAAACCGTATATTTAATTTTTGTGTGGCTCTTGGATATGCTATGCAGTGCCTGAAGTTTCTTAATTATCATCATCGTGAACGATGACGCTCACCTGTGATTGGCTTCATTAAGAGTACAGTAACGGGGTCCGATTCATAGTACCCCGTCTCAAGCGCAAGCATACGTGTGTGAGCGGCACGAGGTCGGTCACAAGGCATAGAGGAGTTCACCCGGGCCACCATTTTATGGCTGGATTCAGTTGTAACAGGATCTATCCCTATGAAAGACCGTATTGAGCATTAGTCTTAAAAATAAGCAGATGGTGTGGTCACGTAAGTATTATCTTTTCAAGTTTACTGTGACAGCTTTGTGTCAAGTTACAAGTACATTTTAAAAGTCATTTAGAATATATTTACTTACCAACTTCAAACTCAACGTCTGCTAAATCAAATTCGACATGTCCTCTAACAATACCCAAATAGTATTTCCTTGTCATCCTTGACTCAAATAATTTACAAGCTTTAGCTGCGGCTCTTTTCGTTTTAGCGATACACAGTACCCCACTAGTAGAGTAGTCAAGACGTTGAACGAAGTGTATAGGGTTTGCCGATATTGATAAATGAGAATCAGGGGAAGCCACGTGGTAAGTGACGGTATTCTGTAATATATGTGAAACAATTACGGATATAAATAACAAAACACGTGAAAGTATATAATTGTCATAAAAATGAGATTTGCATAAAAAACATATTATTATAATTTTTAAACAGATTTTCTTAAAATCGAGAACTACTAGCTAGATAAATAATCGATAAGTAATGCTCGCTACAACACTAGTAAAAAAAACTTATTTACGTGCTACATACATCACTACAACTGTTCAAATAAAACTGCAAAAGAGTTCAACTATTAAAAAAACTTCATTACAAATATACTTTATACGTACCTTTTCATTTTCATCGTCAGAATTAATGTACATATCACATGGTTTGTTTACAATGAGAAAATTATCACTTTCATACAATCTTTCGATACATCCATCCATTTTTATGTTTTTGGTCAATTTGTAAGCTAAGGATGCGTTCATTATTGTTGTATTGCAAAAGAGACAGAAATGTTAGAAAAAATAATTTTAATAATTTTATGAAAAATAATTTTAGTTATGTAAAATAATTAAATCATAGTTTATCTGGGATATTTTTATGTGTTTATTTTATTTTCATTGTATTAAAATGTCAATTTCATTCAAACATATCGAAAAGAGTATGGCGTAATCTGAGGGCGTAATAATATAACTGTTTGTTTTGTCTTCTATAAACACTCTATAAATCTTTAATTATTGCTTAGACTACAAAACAAGGACTTTATTTAATCCATGTAAAAAAAAAATGTTCTGAACCGTGTCTGAACCCGATGTACCCGGATGAATGTGAGATAAATCCCATAGAATATCTACCTGACGAGTGACGTGGATGTGATCTGTGCCGGAGTGTACAGACTGGTTAATAGGGTGGCTGCCATAATGTGGATTTGAATTATACTTATAAATAAAATAGATTGCAATCTATGTTTTCAATAAATAGGCACGAGGAGATTTGAGGTTGGGTCATCATCGTGCTATCGCTAAGCGATGAAGGAGCTATCTATACAGGGCGACATCTGGGTCGTGACCTAAGGCTAAGGACTCACGAAGCGGTTTTCACCCGTGCCCGCTGCGGTGGCGGAATGGAGTTTTATTTTCAAAACTCATGAGACCGGAGTTTATTGCGGTTACGCAGCCGTCGCGGTTGCGATTATCGCTCGCAAACTTGGCGGTTGATAATCGCAAGACGGGCGGTTAAACGATCAGTTGAGTTCCAGACCGTCATGGACACACACCAGAAACGAGCTGTTGCGTTATAGGTACTTCCTTCACAGAAGAATTAAAAAAAGAAGGCCTAAAAGGTTCTGGATACATCGACTGATTGCGGAAAGAGATCGTTATGGATTATTTGTTACTCTTATTAATGACTTAAACCGCCAACCGACCGCAGAACGCGCGGGTGCAACCCGCCGCGGCTGCGGAACCGCGACCCGCGCCCGCCGGTACAAGATGACCGCCGGAGCAGCGGGACCCGCAAACAATCGCATACGCCGCGGGCGTAAAACGCGTCGTGAAATGTGCTTTAATTTTTTACATAAATATCTGTATTCTACAAAGGCTGCGGGCCCGCAACCGCGGCGGGCACGGGTGAAAACCGCTTCGTGAGTCCTTACTCTAACTTATCCGGTCGGGTGTGTAGGATGACTACACGACACAGTGCTACACGACCTAAACGAGAATATTTTTTTTATATCGACCAAATTTTTTTAATGTAACAATTTAATCAAAATTATGTGTTAAATATCACTGAAATCGCAATAATAAACAGAGTTTGAAACAATAAGTTAGAGTCACGACTCAGATGTCGCCCTGTATACATATACCAAGAACCAAAGATTTAAAATGCCATGTATTTTCAAGTTCTCCATACAAAATGGACAGTTAGCTTGCTTAGACAGATAAGGAAAAATGAACGCATTTTTATCGATGGGTATAAATGTCAAAATGTTGACATGAAATGCGTTTTGTCAAAGTCGATCATCACCTTTAGTTTCTTGGTCTGTGATCATCACATTAAATTTCTGTCGATTTCGCTCGCATTGATATTTTGCGAAAAAAATACAGGTTGCTGAACATTTATTTTTGTATTTTCTTTATTTTTATTACATAATTACGATACACAAAAATATTTAAAGTACTTGGAGCCCGGAAATGAGCCAAGAAATTTACAAATCGAGATGGACAACGTAACGGATAAATTATTGCATTGTTTTGGACATCGAAAGTTCAAAAGTGAACTTCAAGAGAGAGCTGTAAGAGCAATAAATAGAGGTATTTATATAGTTTTTGTATGCCATTCATTCCGTTGCCATCATAACATAACTGTACATGCAATAAACCTAGTGTATTTAATGAAAAGCTGTATTACACTTACTACATCAGAACGGCGTACTGTACTTTAAATATTTTATTAACTGCATATTTCTTTTCTTTATGTATGTGTATGTATAATGACATAATTATACTATGTAGTACGAGAGGTCAATCAGCAAAAAAAATCGTACCTACATTAAACGAATATGCAGGGACATTGGTTCCTTATCAATAATTTTTTATTGAAACTAAATTTTATTGGTTCTCAGGTGTGCATGATGTGTTTGTCTCAATGCCCACCGGGTCTGGCAAGTCCCTCTGCTTCCAGCTGCCCGCAATGTTGCAAGATAACAAAGTGGCTATTGTCTTCTCACCACTACTGGCACTCATAAAAGACCAAGTAGACCATTTATCAAAATTAAAAATAAATGCTGAATCAATAAATTCCAAAATGACCACGAAGGATAGAGAAAGAGTCATTAATGACTTGAAAAGTATGAAACCTGATACTAGGTTTTTATATGTGACACCGGAACAGGCTTCAACAAATACTTTTAGAATGTTGATGGAACATATGGTTAAGTTTAAAAAAGTTTCTTATTTTGTTGTTGATGAGGCACACTGTGTGAGCCAGTGGGGGCATGACTTCAGGCCAGATTACTTGAAACTTGGAGAGTTGAGAGAAAAGCACAAAGAAGTACCCTGGGTGGCTCTCACGGCCACAGCTAGTGCTGATGTTGTTAAAGATATACTCATTAATTTAAAACTGTTTAATCCTGTGGCCCAGTTTAAAACGCCTAGTTTTAGAAGGAATTTGTTCTATGATGTTGTTTATCAAAATTGTATTGATGATGAAATTGGACATTTGTTAGAATTTTTAAAGAAAAGTTTGAAGGAAGACGATAATGTTAAAATGGTAATTCAACAATACTCTACGTTAAACTTGTTTCAATTTTGATTGATAATTTCATCTAATCATAAAATGTGCATTTGTTACAGAAAGACAAAAATGCTGTTATTGTTTATTGTAGAACTAGAGAACAGACGGAGGAACTGGCAAACATGCTGAGCAAGAGAGGTCTCAAGTCATTAGCATATCATGGAGGTAGTTTAATATGTACAATATTGTACAATAAATGAATTTACAATATAATATTTCATAATAGCTTCAGGACTCTGTATTAGTGTGCCCAGCCTCATGACTATGTTATGCATAAAGTTGTGTTAGATTTTTGTTTATTTTAATATGCAGAAATTACCAGTCAAGGAACGGTGGAGCGCTACTAGCTTATAGTTATTAGCTACAATATAAATATCTTGAACTGTTATTATTTATATTGTTTTAATATTTTATTTAAACTATCCTTAGGATTGAAGACATCAGAAAGGATATCAGTCCAGGAGCAGTGGTCCAAAGGAGAGTGTCCGTGTGTTTGTGCCACAGTGTCCTTTGGCATGGGTGTTGATAAGGCGAGCGTGCGAGCTGTGGCGCACTGGGGGCTCGCGCAAAACGTGGCGGCTTACTATCAGGTATGCACATAAGTACACTTAAGCTGGGTTGCCAGGTCTTTTTCGAATAACTACTGAACAGTGAGCAAAAAAAAGCGCAGCGTTCAATACATAGATTATACAGATATAATGCTAGTTCGTGCGTAAGAAAGAGACGGATAGAAAACGTTATGTACGCTTCGCATTCTGCGAAATGGCTCGGAAACAATGAGAGCATGCGCAAAGCGGCAATTATTTACTACTAGCTGACCCGGCGAACTTCGTACCGCCTTAGCGTAGCAATGATGCACTACTTTCCGAACAAACAATGCTCTTTCAATATAATCTATGGCTGTGAATGACATTGACATTCGTTACGCGTGTTTTTTTAAATATGCAAAATTAAATGTATATTTTTCAATATTTCTGAGAGATTTTCTTAATATTTTTTTCCGTAAGAACCTTCTCCTAATAATAACAAATACAACAAAAAATGAATTAGTGAAATCGGTCCAGCCATTCACGCGTGATGCGACGACAACAAAAAACGGGTTTCATTTTTATATATATAGATATTCGATTACCGAACCGCCCATACTTCGGAATTTTTGTTATACCGAACACTGAACATAGTGCTAAAATACCGAACACCTGGCAAGCCTGCTTCTAAGTGAATAGATAGAATGCAAGAGCACTAACTATTAAGTATCGTAAAAGTTAATGCATTAAGTAACTTATCTATATCTTATCAGGGAAATAAAAATAGATAGGTTTAATTGAAAACCGAACCATCCTACAATTTAGAATAAAAGAGTAACAAACATCCTGCCTCAGAAACCTTTATCATACTAATTTCGTATTTATTTGTTTAGGAATCGGGAAGAGCCGGCCGTGACGGAAAATCAGCTTTCTGTCGCATCTATTACTGCCGCAGTGAACGGAACGCAGTCGATTTCCTGCTCAAAACAGAAATAGGTCGCGCCAAAACGCCTGAACAAAAACTGCGATGCAAGAACGCGTACAAAAGCTTCGAGATAATGGTCAAATATTGTGAAGATATCAAGTGAGTTTTTTGCAGGAACATGATTTGTAAAAATATCTATACTAATATTATAAAGCTGAAGAGTTTGTTTTGTTTGTTTGTTTGTTTGTTTGTTTGTTTGTTTAAACGCGCTAATCTCAGAAACTACTGAACCGATTTGAATAATTCTTTTTGTAATAGATAGCCACATTCAACGGGAAGGTTATAGGCTATTTTTCATCCCGAAATTCCTACGGGAACGGGTACAACGCGGGTAAAACCGCGGGGCGCTGCTAGTCGTAGATATGCCTTCATTTTTCATTTACTCGCTTTTTGTTTTGCTTCTGACTGTTATGGTATCCGGTAGGGAATCGCAATTTCATAAACTCTCACCAATTTTAAGTTTTTTTTAAGGCAATCCTTAATATCCAGATTATTCAGCTTTATATCTAAAAATGTATAATCTACATAGAAGAGTATATGTACTTGAATTTTAACTCTTGATAGAAAATATAGAGTGTGTGAAAGAATAGAGCGAGATATCTAGGTTAATGCACCTATACCTACATTTATACATACGTCGGAGGTTTTTAAGTGGTCCAGCGACTGCAAAAACTTAACTCGAATTTAGTTTGTATCCGAGACCAAATGATGTATGTATATTCGGCCCAGATGCCGGCACAAAGTGTTCGCCGAGTACTTCGGCGAGGAAAGCCCTCGCTGCGTGTCGCGGTGCGACGTGTGCGCGGACGAGCGCAGCGTGCGGCGCGCGCTGGAGCAGCACTGCCGCCGCGCCGCCAGCGTGCGCCTCGCCGGCGGCATGCTGGTCGCCGACGACGCCGACGCGCGCCACTTGTACGGCGAGGGCCGCATGGGACAGAAACGGTCAGTCAATTTTTCGTGTGTGGTGTGCTGATCGTTATTCAATAGCTTGTGTTGGTCATTGACCATAGTTATGTGAGCACCGACTCTTTGTAGTATATCGGCTCATCCTATAGATTTTTTGCTTTAGTAATAGTGCATTAGATAGCGAATCTTCTAATTAGATTTTCTATTCGATTTTAACAGCCTCCGTGGTCTTGTGGCTTGAGACTTTCCTCCTAATTAATTGTATTGTTTTAGTAATGAGTTTAATCTTATCTGTTATCATCTTTCTGGCAGTGAAGCAGAATCGTATTACGGTGGTGACGACAGCGGGGAGTCGGACGGTGAAAGCAGTCGGCGTCGCGTCGCTCAAGAAACGAGATCGCTCATCATCCAAGAGTTTGCCAGCAGGAAGAAAAGGATAGAGGAAAAGAAAGTCGACAGCTCGCAATCGGCGAAGTATTCCAAGTGTAGAGCAGCCGAGAGTACAGAGAAAAAAGTTAGTACATTAAAAATGCGATTTTAGTTCACTATTCTCCAATAAAGCTATTCCAGACGAAAGACTTTAGTCCACGGAGGACGTATGTCGTCGAATAAGAGGTCTTGCTGTATGTATGCATCAGTCGAACGAAAATCTCTCGACTTTAAGAACTTTATTGCTTGAAATTTAAGAAAATTCATACACCTTCATACAGCGATACTACTCTGATTGCGACTTGGAAATGGGATCATGTTATTAAGGGTGACATACGTGATGGTCTAATTTTGTGTTTTTTTAGGTGACTGGATTAACAATAGCAGGCCGTGAAAGTTACTTGTCTCTACTAAATGAAGCTTTGAACAGTAATCTTGCCCAAAATAAAGACATAGATAGTGATTTCAAACGATCGCGGAGTGAAGTCGAACAATGTGCGATAGAATTGGAGTATGAAGCATTTTCAAAAAGTACAGTTATTAGTTTGTATAGGAGGGCCATGACGAAAGTGGTAAGTTCAGAATTACTTGTTTTCCATTTCACTGTGAGTACTTTCGCTGTATTTTGATTAAAGATACTAGAAAGTTCTCTTTATGTTCAGATAGCTGCCATAAAACACTGCAAAGAAGTCTATCCCTATCTCAAGAAGTTTGAGCCGAAAAAACAGAACACATTAGGGGAATTTGTTAAAGAATATGAATCTCAACAAAAACAAAATTCAGCTGGTTTTATAACTGCCTCTCAGCTAGAAATAGGTAAGTGTTATTCTTTATGCAATAATACTAAGAAAATAGGTAATTATCAAGATTCTTAAATAAATGTGCTTTGTATCTTTTTAGAACAAAATGGCGGTAAACAGGATAATACATTGTCCAAATCGGACAAAGAAGCTAAAAGGAAATCCAATTCATTTCGAAGAGATCCTCTTACACAGACCAAGTTACAATCATTCTTTAAAAAGGCTTCGGACGCTACTCCTACTCATACAACGGATGAAAGCGACGAAGAAAACACTCTAGTCATCGACGAACCCAACAACTGCAATGATACCACACTCGAAATTAAAAATAACAACCACAACGACACAACACTCAAAATTAACGAATGCATATCATCACCACTAAGCAATAAAGGAACACCGAAAGATCCCAAGATGTTCGTCATCAACATCACTCTAGAAGGAGTGCCGAATAAAGAAGATAAGAAAAAGATCAAAGAAGAGAAACATATCAAAACCGAAATAAAATCGCCTGAAATAATCAAAACTAATGCTAAGAGAAAAATAAAAGCTTTATTTGGGGAGTCCTCTGAGAGCGACAATGACGACTCAAGTCAAAAGAAGAAAATTAAAACTGAACACAAAACAAAACATAAACACAAAAAGAAGCATTCTAAACATAAGAAAGAGGAAAACGTTACGGAGAGAAGGAAATCAAGCACATCTGATAACATAACATCGTCACAGAGTTCTGTTACAAATAAAACAAAATTATTTGGTGACGGTTCTGATAGCGAATCCGAAAAGGAATTAGTAATCGATGTCAATGAACCACTGGAACCTCAGAAAAGATACAGTTACGGTGAAAACGATAAAAAACAAAGTAGGAATAACTCAAGCTCAACAGATACCAGTGATAAACTAGCACAGGAAGATCAAAATAAGACAAACACCTCAAGTTCATCTTTAGAAATAGACGAGGAAACGCAACTGCTGTCAAAAGAATATAAGTTGACGTTAGAAGCTGATAAAATGTTGGAGAAATTAAAGCAATTTTCAGAGTTGCCTCCTGAACCTAAAGAAGAGGAGCCAACTGATCCTTTGTTAGAATTAGAGGAAGTAAAACCTTTGCCACCATCACCTGAACCAGAAAAGATTTCTAAACATAAAAGTCTAAGTCTAAGCAATAAATCGCACCACAAAAAAGAGTCGACGGAGAAAAAAGAAAGTCATACAAATAAAGAAGAAAAACAGAAAGAGAAACACAGAGACAAACACCATCACAGAAATAAGAAAGAGAAAAAAGAGAAGAAATCAGAAAAAGTAGATGTAGCGAATCTTGTTGTCAAACTATTGATGCCCTATTACAAGAAGAAGAAAATAAGCAACAAAGATTTGTTTAAAATCACCGCAAGGCATATAGTACACCAGCTATTAGCTATTCAAGTTACAGGTATGTAGTCATATCTAATGACATTTAACTGTAAAGGTATCTTGTTGGCTCGAAGCCAAAATTAATAAAAATATAATAATACCCTACATACTAGCATTTTAGGTCGCTGGTCTCGTTTAGCATCGCTACTACTACGAATCTGATATCCCTGGGGTTCATCCACCAGTTTTGAACTGCCGTTCTTAACTGTGCTGCTTTATATTAAAGATAAACATTGTTTTTCCAGAGGAGGCAGCAATAAACATGTTGCTAAAGAAGTCGTTTGCAAAAGAATTGAAGATAGAAAAGGAAGACGACTTGGCAGCAAAACTTAATTTAAGCGAAGTTTTATAGATGTTATCATTGTATTGTTAATTCGAGTTGATTATTTATTGTTTCTATAATTATTATAATATTATTCTTGTACAATGTTTTTCGATTACCTTTGTATCCTCTATCTTGATTAATTATTTAATTGATTTTATTTTATTCTTACCCTATCTCCTTTTTTTTTATTCTTACCCTATCTCCTTTTTTCTTACCCTATCTCCTTTTTAGGGTTCCGTAGCCAAATGGCAAAAACGGAACCCTTATAGATTCGTCATGTCTGTCTGTCTGTCCGTCTGTCCGTCTGTCCGTCTGTCCGTCTGTCTGTCCGTATGTCACAGCCTTTTTTCTCCGAAACTATAAGAGCTATGTTGTTGAAACTTAGTGTGTAGATGTATTCTGTGAACCGCATTAATATTTTCACACTAAAATAGAAAAAAAATAAAATTTTAGGGGGTCTCCCATACATAGAAATGAAAAAAATTTTTTTTTTTTCATCAAACCCATACGTGTGGGGTATCTATGGGTAGGTCTTCAAAAATGGTATTGAGGTTTCTAATATCATTTTTTTCTAAACTGAATAGTTTGCGCGAGAGACTCTTCCAAAGTGGTAAAATGTGTGTCCCCCCCCCTGTAACTTCTAAAATAAGAGAATGATAAAACTAAAAAAAATATATGATGTACATAACAATGTAATCTAACACCGAAAATTGGTTTGAACGAGGTCTAGTTAGTAGTTTTTTTTTTACGACATAAATCGTAAACCGCAAAAAAATACTGATTATTCATTCAATAACTCAAATGTAAATAAAAAAACATTTATTTCAAGAACTTCTTTATTATGTTACTCGCTGCTACGGAACCCTTCATGGGCGAGTCCGACTCGCACTTGGCCGCTTTTTACCTCTTCAGGAGTAGTCGTCTTCGACTGGAAAACTGACGACATTGGTCCACATTTTGAGACAATCAAGAAAAAATAGAGCATAGTTGTTCTACACTAGAAACTTAAGGTGGATCTAAAATATTTAAGAGGAATCAAAGCGGTTAAATTAAAGAGTTCTTTAGGTATATTTTTTTATTGAGAAAATTCCATTTAGTTTCACTAAACAGATATTTTACAACTTTGGCCAGGATTTTCTTTAGTGTTTTAGGCACTTTTTATATA
This sequence comes from Cyclophora punctaria, assembly GCA_951394245.1. NCBI lineage: Eukaryota > Metazoa > Arthropoda > Insecta > Lepidoptera > Geometridae > Cyclophora > Cyclophora punctaria. Next base: position 7,333,034 of record OX596174.1, on the reverse strand, counting down.
AAATGTATGCACAAAAGACGTGCATTATAAAGATATAGTTCTAAAAGAACGAACATGTTTAAAAGTTTCATGCCATTCGAGCACAATTTTGCGTTAACATCCAAAATACGTTATATAAAATTTTCACTCTTATTTTCCCTGTTCTTTAAAGTTATTTAAAAAAATCACAAACTTTTGCGTATTCCGCAATATTATAATTTTCTTAAAATTACTCAGGTTTCGTCTCTGACGTCCATAGCCTATCTACCCTGTCGAAGGGCCACCTAAAATTATTATCGATATTTTTATTACAACAACGATTCGATCAAACACCCTAATGGTCACACACATCTATACAATTATTACAGCGGTCTTTTACAACATCAAAGAAGTATGAAAAATAGAAATTGAAATACTGAAACATGTCAAAGAGGGATTATAGGGCCCAGCTCGGGCTCGGCAGATGAAAGGCCCAGTCGGGGCGCGGCATCTTGAAGTCCCAGCGCGGCGCCGGCGCCCACCACGCCGGCGCGCGCGGCGCCGCCGGCCCCGCCAGCGGCGCGTCGTCCGAGTCCTCGGAGTCGGACGCCGCCGGCGAGTGGCCCTCGCGGATCTGCAGCGGACGACACACCGACGTGAACGTGGTGGCGCGGGGCAGCGACACGACCACCCCACGCTTAGCGGCGGCTTTCTTTTCGGCCGATTTCGATGAACGGCGACGGGAGGAGCAGATGAAGCCGGTGCGAACCGGGCTAGGCGGGGTATCGAAGTCTAGCCGCCTCTTGGCGGAGGAGCCGCGGCGAGGCGGCGCGGGGCGCGCGGGGGGCTGGCGGGGCGGCGAGGGCGAGCGGCGCGGGCTGGCGGGCGCGCCCAGCGACAGGCGCGCCAGCGCGGACGGGGCGGCGTCCCACAGCGCGTCCGCGGCGTCCGGCGCGGGCGGCGCGGGCGCGGGCGGGGGCGGCGCGGGGGGCGGCGGGGGCGAGGGTCAGATGCGCAGCGCGCGCTTGCGCGGCGGGTCGCGGGCGGCGCGAGGCGCGCGCTTGCGGCCGGCGCGCGGCGTCTCGGGCTCCGCCACGTTGTTGGACGCGGTTACCAAGTTCCGCGCGTTCCCGAACGACGGCTCGGACCCGATCGTCTCCTGGAACTGCTGCACGCGCAAGATCAGCTCCTCGTCGTTCTCGATCAGTTCTTCGATCTGAAATACGATTAAAGAGTATTAATTTAATCATTAAGTAGTAAGTGACTACTCTTCTTTACTCTATACGTGGGAGTGATAATTATCTATTAACTTTATAGTATGGTTGATTGGTACATCGACCAACTCGCCACAAAAGTAAAAACTCCAAAAACATGTGAAGTGAATTATTTTCGTAGAGTGTAGTTTCGAGTAATGCTACGTCGTCGCCAGGTAGTAGCAATAGTGGAGGAGGGATGGTAAAGTTGGCTTGCTTAAGGGAAAGGGTGAAAGCTGGTAAGGATGAGGGGAGCAGTAGATCACCTCCTGTCGGTAGTCGTGCAGCAGGTCGTTGGCGAGCCCCACGAGGTAGGTGGCGAGCTGCCCCCCGCCGGCGCGCAGGCGCGCGTACAGCCGCAGCACCGCCGGCACCAACACCTCCGCCACCGTGCGTTTCATTTTCTAACAACATTACAGCACATTACTGTCTTGGCACTTCGACCAAATATACCCTAGAATCAAGTCAAGTAAACGTCAAGTAAAACTATGCCACAAGTTAAGTTAAAAGTAAATTAGGGTTAAAATTAAAAGTTACTATAATTCAAATACTTTAAAGCCACGTGTGCACCTTATTTATTTGTGGACAGTGAATCTAGGGTTTATTTGATCGATGCTTTCGAATGATGAGTTATTTCAATATTCACTAGTTCCAAGTTTTTAGACATCCAAAGGCCGATAAGAATACATAAGGAGTGTGATGTGCTTCAGTGCCCTTAACGTACAGACGACCAATTTTTATTGAACGCACGTTACAGAGTATATGCTCGTAGTACATGCTTGAACGGAAATTTAATAAAAATATTACACATAAATCTTATGACAGCATTAAGCATACACATAAATCTTATGCATATGATGAAACGAGCAGCTAAAACAAACATATGAATAATAAGAATACATTTAAATATTTATTAAACTCTCAATGCTGACTCTCAATATGACGATAGCGAATGAGATATTTAAAAATACGAATTCTGCCAATAGAATGGCCGAAAATAACACATACAGGAAGCTTATTAATATATGAACCAAACAATGCATCACTTAGATAAGTGATGCATTATTAGATAGATATCTATACTAATTTAGAAGCTAGAGATAGATAAGTCAAGAAAGTAACATCAAAACAACGAGTTACCACACGTTTATTACATAGAATCATACAACCGACTCGTGCAATTTCGCCCAGTTATCATAATTACAATTTCATACATATGTATTACATTACATAGTGTGGGTGTGTGCGTTAGACGCTACACTAACATAATAAAGCTGTTTTTGTTTGTTTAAACGCACTAAATAATCTCTGAAACAACAGTAATTCAAACTAAAAACAAAATTTTGTTTATGGAATTCAATAGGAAGATTTTTGACTTTATTCTGAATTTCCCGCGGAAACGGCTACACCGTGGGAAAAACCGCGGGGCGCTGCTAGTACGATATAACACTTATATTCTATTTTTTCTTAGGAGAGTTAAAATTCAAACTAGCATGACTGATTTTTTACAATCAAGGACAACGTTGAGGTGTTCAGTGATGGGTAAGAATGAAATGAAATCACATTTTTTTTTCAAACCTTTCCTCTTCAGAAGTAATCGCTAGTCTACATTTTAACTCTCGTAAGCAAAAGTAGAGTGTAGATGTATACAAACAGTAATATCATGCATATGTATAAGGTTATGAACCTGTTCACTCAATGAAAACCGCTGCATGAAATGAAACAATAATTTGAGTTAATAACAGCAGCTATTTTAATGGGGGGGATTTAATTTTGAATAATTTGTACATTTTATAATTGTTATACTTCAATCATCATTATTATGAACTGATAATTAACTCGATAGATTTACGTCATGAAACTAATAGCCAATCGGTGAAGACTTTTCTTTTTTCTACACATTTTTTTTGTACTTACGTGTGAAACAATATTCGTTGTAACTCTCTCCTGTAAATCATTTATGTCGGCCGTTTCGCCTGTTTTATCCGGTTTTTCTGTAAATAAATAAATAATATATTACTATATTTTTGGCTACGTTGGGAATGCGAATATCATGTCATTTTGAATTTATGAAATTTAAAAACTAGATGGTCGACATGTATGTATGAGACCTTATTGTCCAATGAATTACATGCAGAGATAAAAACGTCAGTCTCAACAGACGTAAGATTATTAAAAATCGTGGTTACAGTTTCCACCCGAATAACTTTAACAGACTTTTATTTAAGTTATTAAGTTAACAGATATTTAACAGCGTACAAAATCAGGAACTTTTTAACGAATGTATGTTACAATAACCAGCCGTATGAAACAAACTATCCTTACTCACGATGAGTTATCGCTTAGTAAAACTACGCCACACCCTACTACCCTACTTACTAGGTAACTTCATCCTCGGGCCGCAGAGTAACTTGATGGCGTCCAACAGGGCGTGGTTGAGCGCGGAGGGGATGTCGTCGCCCTCGTCCACGATGTCGGCCGCGTGCTCGAGCACCTCGCGCGCGATGCGGCACTGCACGTTGAGCTTCTGCACCAGAGACAACCGCTGCAGCATGATGTCGTAGATCAGTTGGCGGTCGTCGAAGCAGAGGGGGTCTGTGGAAAAAAATATTTGTTTACTTTGTGTGCACTTTTTTTTTGGTAAAGTACGGTCGCGAAGCTGGAAGGATTTCGTCCAGTGGCCTTTATGTATTTGTGTCTATAAACAGTACACATTAATGTTGCGGTTTTACCGCGGCCAATGCACTATGCGAGTGAGATAGTGATCTTGTGGTGGGCTAGTCACAGAGACAGATAGAAAAAGTTCAAATCAAAGAATGATAGTTTGATTTTGAACTCTCGTCGGAAAAAAAGAATGTCAGTAAAATCAACAGAAGGTTTCAAATCCTAACATAGGGTGCCTTACCATCGTCGTCCTTGTTGTAGTAGATGATGCAGTCCACGATGTGGTGGTAGATGACGTCGGGCCGCAGACACGACGTCACGTAGTACTCGGCCGGCTCGCGCACCTCGTGGTCCTCGTCCGCCAGCAGGGCGCAGTACCTGCACCAATACATCATGCGTCAATTTAAACTACGTGCACGGATATACTTCGCTTTTATTTTACCTACATTTTTATCTGACGTTTCGGCTCTTTTACAGGAATTGTGGTCACAGAAGACTGAGGTGTTTATCCGGTAAGAAACCAGTATATCATGTGTATTTAAATGTGGCACTCATGTACAGTGCGATGATGAAGGACTAAACCTGATTTAGATTAATTAAGTCTGATATTCACCGATTTCCGTATAAAAGAAACCGTCTATTCACACGTGATTATAATAGAGATGAGCGTGCGATCATAGTGCGGTTGGTGTGGAATTAGCAAATGAAAAAAAGGGGTGATGGTTACGGTTGTTATCTCATTGTCCAACGTGAGCGACAGAAGCGACACGACGCGGTACGAAAAGAAAGTAAAAAGTGACAACGTATCGTTAGTTAGAACACAAGTGCGGAGTTTGACTTTTGACAACGATATGATTGTGTTGCGTCGCGTGTTGGTGCGCGGGTGCGTCGTACTTGTAGTAGAGCGGCGTGGTGAGGCGCAGGAAGCCGGCCAGCAGCAGGCGCGTGAGCGCGCGCGCCGCCGCGCGCCGCAGCGCCGCCGCCGCGCCGCGCGACACGCAGCCGCACACCGCGCCCAGCAGCGGCTCCACGATGCACGTGTACCTGACAACCATTACGGACGTCTACTCGATCATTGAACACACTGTTTACACAAATGTTTACAGTACTTCAGGCTCATGATAATGTTTATTAATTTTTTTTCAAATTTATTATAGTGGTTTGAGTATGAAAGATTCTAGGTATCCTTACAATTTAAATGGGTCAAAAAATTAAATATTTTGTTGGAAAACAATTGTTATATTTACCTTTAGCGTTTCCATGATTAATTTTTAAATTGCAAATACGAAACCTAGCCAACTGGATGTCTGTGTGCGACCTCATCAAACCCGCGAGAATAACGATAGCGTGTTCTATTGGGCATCCTGACGCCATCTATTGTCACGGCCACAAACAGCTAGATTTGTTCATAAATAAAATGTCCCCCAACATACCTGGTACAAATGTCGGTGAGCACGTAGAGCGCGTTGACCTTGGCGTGCAGGTGCGCGGCGCGCGGCGCGGGGCGCGGCGCGGGGCGCAGCAGCGCGGCCAGCGCGGGCGCGGCGGCGGCGGCGGCGGCGCGCCCGCGCACGCACAGCCGCCCGATGCCCGCCACGCACGACCCTTGGATTTCACCGCTGTCTTCACCTGTACCATGTACAAATGTCATCTTACTTATCATCTTCTTTCCGTGTAACTGGCTCTAAATTAAACCAGCCCAGAACTTAGCCAGCGTGACTGCATCATCTGTAGCCCATCTTAATCAACACTATCACACCAGTACAAGTACGTACGCGACGTGATTCGACGTAAAGCTAATGGGTAGAAAGGGCTGACCTTGAGGCTAAGTAGGTGGAGTTGAGTCGAAACCAGTGGGCAGAGTCAAAACCGGTGGGTGAGCTTAAGTAGGTGGGACTCAGTTTTAAATGTCGATAAGGCTGAGTAATTTTCGGTGGGTCTGAGTCATTGTCGCTGCAGTTGAGTCTAAGTCGGAAAGGCTTGTTTAACCGATGTCTAAGGCAGCCGTTCTTAGCATTTCAGCCTAGTCGATAGGGCCGAGTCTCAATCGGTCGATGGAGTCTAAGGCTTGGAGCTGAAACGTGGAAAGTCCAGAATAGGTGTCTCGTTACAACATACCGTCGGGCGTGTCGTTGAGCAGCTGCAGGAAGCGCTGCAGCAGCGCGGGCGCGGGCGGCTGCGGCGCCACGAGCGCCAGGTCGGCGGCGCGCAGCATCTCCGCCAGCGAGCCCGCCAGCGCCGCGCGCTCCGCTGCGCAACCGCCGCCACACCACCAATACACGATTACAATTCACAACACTATTTGTGTATGTACTTATCGTTTAATTTTTAAACAAACATGATTTGCACTCATTATACTAAACTAGCAGCGCCTCGGTTTTACCCGCGGTTTTGTCCGTTCCCTTGGGAATTTAGGGATGAAAAATAACCTATCTACTTTCCCGTTGAATGTGGTTATCTATTATAAAGATACTTAATTATTATTCAAATCGGACAGGTCATTTCTGAGATTAGCTCGAAAATACAAACAAACAAACTTAAAAGTAATGTCTCACTGCCGACCGAAGAATTCTTTAAGTATTTTCGTTGAGTGATATTGTTAAAATCTTACCCAATTGCATCAGCTCTGTAGCCCATTGTAGATTAGTTGGATCAAGCTGAGCGGCTAAATTAGCAGCGGCGATTCTACATCCTGTAATAATAATACATTTATGCCATACTACTTGGTTTTTTGCTAAATTACCACTGTGCAACTGTAATGTCGACCCAGCAACTATAAAGGGTTAGAGCCATAAGGCTATCTATCCATTACAAGAATTATTAAAATTGGATGGCTAGTTTTTGAGATTAGCCCTTAAAAACATACAAAGTTAGAAACTTTACCTCTATAATATTATTATTATCGGGTACTAGGTTAGTGTCCTCTTTTTGTTGAACATGCGAGTGTACAGTTACCATCGTCAGCGGGCGAGGCGAGTCGTTTGACGATGTGCTCGCGGAGCTGCGTGCGCTGCGCCGTGTCGGCGAACCGCGACCACAGGCCCAGCAGCTCCAGCGTCAGCGACATCAGGCGCGTGTCGCGCTCCTACAGTACGGATACATACTGTTATGCGGTTTGTAGTTTGGTATAAATTATATTCTGGCTGTATCAATGGTTAAAATCAATAACCCATGTTGGAGGCGTATGAGCAGTCTTAAACACCCAACACAAGTGTTGACTTACTAACCAAAATTAATAATTCAACAGATGTTATTATCTGATAGACGTAGTAATAGTATGAGGTACCGGCTGGTCGTCCGCAGCGAGTTGGTAGTAGTAGTCGAGTATGAAGTCGATGTTGTGGTAGTCGACGTACCGCGCCGCGCTCGTGAGCAGCACGAGCGCCGCCAGCGCGCGGCGCGGCGCGCCCACGTGCGTGCTCAGCGCGTCCACCAGGCGCACGCTGACGGACAATACCGACACATGTTTGTTACAAAGGTTTAAGCTGCGTTGTGTTTGTACCCATGGGTATTTCGGGGTGTAAATATCCTGTAACCTTCTTCTTCAAAGTGGCTATTAAATCAGTTCGCTGAGCGATGTCGAGCCGCTCGAACGCGTTCTATGAGTAATGTTTACGGTGTAGTGACGGACTATGGCAGATGTGATTATAAATGAATTTCTGGCATTTGTACAAAATAAAATAGACGTACTTGATGAACTTAGTATTGTTCAAATATGTGCATCGAACTTTAGTGATACCGAGATAGAAAACGGAAAGAATGTGCTATACAATTCGTGTGGTAGCGGGTTGAAGAATGTACAACGCAAAGGTGACGACAAAAAGAAGAAAAACATCAAAGATGTCATTAAGGTGTTGAAAGAGATTGAACCTAACCTGCAACCGGCGTTTGTAGCTAAAGATCTGAACAGACTGCCTCCGGTGTCCTTTGACTACGTGGACGTCACGCGCCTCTTAAAAGATATCGCGATTCTTCGCGCGGAACTCACGAATATCAAGATGAAGTTTGAAATGGAATTCGATGATATGCGTAATAAAATTGCACTAAGAGATTCGGTACCAATTATCAATAATGATTCTCGCTTACAATCGCAGAATACACCGCTGAGGAGTAGCACTGTTTCGCCGCGTGCGCTTGTGTCTAAATCACGGGTGCTGAGTGAGTCTGCATTCACTCCGTCTTATCGTGATATTATTGTCAATGAAACCGGATCGACGCGCCAAGCGAAAGTCACCCGACAGAACAGAGTGAATAAGATTGTGCGTAATAGCACCGCTCGAGTTGCATCCACGGAACCGTCCACGAGTTTAGCGCATGATAACAAATCAAAACATTTGGATTTGACAATGAATGACGAACTTGCATCTAGTGAGGAATTACCGTTCCAGTTAGTGAAGTCACGAAAGAAGTCTAAGAAACAAATTCAAAAAGCACCGCGTAAATTAAATATGCGTGGTACATTAGTATCTAGTAAAATAGAAGTAGCTGATTCATTATGCTCAGTGTACGTGTCCCGTGCTAAAATAAGTGTTACTGAATCTGATATACGAGATCACATTACAGATATGGGTCAACAATGTATTAGCGTCGAGCTGCTAAAGCCGTTTAACAAAACCACCTTTAATTCGTTTAAAGTTGTAGTGGCTAGCAACACAATAGACACTTTTCTGGACAGTGCCTTTTGGCCTTCGGGACTAGTTTTTCGTCGCTTCTGGGAGCGAAGAACAATGAATGCGCCTAATAATAAATAACATGGATTGTATATCTATGACTTCATTCAATTGCCGATCTATCAAGAGGTCGATCGAACAAGTCCGATCCTTGTGTAAGACGTCTGATATACTAGCTCTTCAAGAGACCTGGTTAATGCCCCATGACCTAGGCATTATGAACGAGATAGACAATGACTTCAGCAGTGTCGCTGTATCGGCGGTGAATACGTCAGCGGGAATTCTTAAGGGGCGTCCATATGGTGGCGTCGCGCTGATGTGGAGGAAGGCGCTGTTTGGTGATGTTACGCCCATTGACTGCGACAGCGATAGAATTGCGGCGATTAGAGTGAATCTAAAGGACAAATCACTTCTTGTCCTTACGGTGTATATGCCAGTTGACAACGAGGACAACCTTACGGAGTTCACAGAATGTCTTGCGAAAATAACCGCAATTATTGCCGACAGCGACGTAGAAACGGCATACATAATGGGCGACTTTAACGCGCATCCCAATGCTCGTTTCGGACGCGAGCTCGCGACATACTGCAGAGATAACGATCTAGTATGGGTAGATAAGGAGAAGCTGCCGGCGGATACCTACACATACGTGAGTGATGCACACGGATCTAAACGCTGGCTCGACCACTGTGTTACTACACGTGCGGCACAGCTGACTGTTACGCGCATAATAGTGAACTACGGTGTATACTGGTCCGATCACACTCCTATAACTATACTTTGTGATGTGGGGAAAATTGTATGCAAATCCCTATTAAATTCGAATAAGAACCTAGCTAATAATATTCGCTGGGGTGACAGAGACGCGTACCAGGTAGACTTGTATAGGCAAATGTGTTGTGATGCACTTAGTAAAATAGTTTATGTAAACAACTGTGATAATTGTAAGGAATGCTCATGTACAAATCATTTGTATTTAATTGACGAACTTTATGACAAAATTGTTAACACTTTACAAACAGTAGCTTCTGATAGTTATGGTTGTCAGAGCGATGTACGTCAAAAGGTAAAAAAGAAACAAATTTTGGGGTGGAACTACCACGTCAGAGAGGTACACGAAATAGCAAAATTGCATTATTATGCATGGCTCGCGGCGGGTCGGCCGGGATCTGGTGAACTATTTGATAACATGACAATAAATAGAAGTATATTCAAAAATAAACTGAAGTGGTGTCAAAATAATGAAGAAAAAATAAGGTTAGATATTTTAGCAATGCATCATAAATGTAAAAACTTTTCAAAATTCTGGGTGGGTACAAAAAAGTTAAATTACTCGACGAACATTCCGATTACAGTAAACAATGTCAGTGGGGTACAACAAATAGCGGAGTTATTTTCACACCACTTCAAAACGCAACCAATTGGACCGCGTAATCAGGTGAACGAGCCAGAACTAAACACTGCATGTCGGGGAGATGATATCTCGATCGATCAGCCGATCGAAATTCGACCGGACCAGGTCAAACGCGTCGTTCGAGATATGAAACGCGGTAAGTCGCCCGGCTTCGACGGCCTTAGCATCGAGCACATACAGAACGCAGGTAAATACATTTATCAATTATTAGCTCGACTGTTTATCTTATGTTACAACTCCAGTTATCTCCCGAAAAATATGATGAGGACCGTGGTAGTTCCAATACCCAAAAATAAAACTGGAGATCTGTCCGATCTTAAAAACTATAGACCAATTTCCTTAGGAACTGCTGTCGGTAAGGTCATGGAAAGAATGTTGTTATATCCTGACTTGAAACACTGCGTTGATGTCAATGATGCGCAGTTTGGTTTTCGTTCTAATCTCTCAACAGATGCGGCAATCTTTAGTATGAAATCTACTATCAAATACTACACGGACAGAAACACTACGGTGTACGGATGTTTTTTGGATTTAAGCAGGGCCTTTGACCAGGTAATTTATTGGTTACTGTGGCGAAAGCTCTCTAAGTCTAAGAGGGTCCCGACAAGAACCGTCAATCTGTTGAGATATTGGTACGAACACCAAACAAACTTTGTTAGGTGGGGTGACGCGACATCTAACGATTATATGTTAGAATGCGGAGTGCGCCAAGGCGGGCTGACCTCTCCGGACCTCTTCAACCTCTACGTGGATGGCTTGATTGAGGAACTGAGAAGCACAAGGGTAGGGTGCAATGTTGCGGGTTCCTGTGTGAACAATCTCAGTTATGCAGATGATATGGTGCTTCTCAGTCCCTCAATTAACGGACTAAGGAAACTACTGTCTATTTGTGAGCGTTATGCTAAAGAGCATGGCCTGAAGTATAACGTTAGCAAAACTAAAATGATGGTATTCAGAGCTGGTAAAGGTCCGGAGAATGTCCCCGATGTGTATTTAGATGGCTCAATAATCGAGAGGGTGGAACAGTTCAGATACCTGGGTCACGTTGTTGGTTGTACGTTGAATGACGATGCCGACATTGAACGGGAACGCAGAGCTATGGCGGTGAGAAGCAACATGCTTGCGCGTAGGTTTGCCAAGTGTACTAGAGGGGTGAAGTTGGCGTTGTTTAGGGCATATTGTTTATGCTTTTACACATGTCAGCTTTGGACAGCGTACACAAGGAAAGCGATTAGTACTATTAGGGTTCAGTACAATGACGCGTACCGAATCCTAATGAAACTGCCCCGCTACGGTAGTGCGTCAGGCATGTTTGCGGAGAGCGGAACTCCTGACTTCTACGCGATATTACGGTCACGAATAGCCGGCTTCTGGGACAAACTTCGTTCAACCAACAACGAGATTCTTATGACGTTGACTGAGCGGATGGACTGCTCCACCTTCAAACACTGGACAGCAGTGCATCGCTCTGCCAATACAAAATGACATTGTGTCCTCACAATAAGAACTACTTATATATTTATTTTTATTATTTTTGTATTTTTCATGTATAATGATATTGTATTGTATGATATGGGTCCTATTGCCTGAAATAAAAATTAAATATAATATAAAAATTAAATATAAAAATAATTATTCAAATCGGATTGGTAGTTCTTGAAATGAGTACGTTCAAACCATAAAACACTTTAGTCTCATATATTTGTAGACACATAAATACAGTTTGATAAAGGTTAAAAAATAAACTTTCCAATTATAGGTTCACTAGCAGCGTCCTGCAGTTTCACACGTGTTGTGCCACATGATTTCAGTTTTAGTATAGTAGTATAGATAGAAGTATAAATCGCATTGTCATCGAAACTAAACAGCTAAATCAATTAATTATTTCAAAACGAAGAATATTATTATACTGGTACCTTATACAGCTATTTTTCTTCGCCAGCAGCGCGCATGCCTTCTGCAAGTGCCTTCTCTTATTGTGGCGGATGATTCCGTCGAGCAGCAGCCAGGGGATGGGGTCGTCGCACTGCCCCACGTGCTTCTTGATGCGGTCGATCAGCAAGTGCTGCACCAGGCTGAGGACTTGGTCTTGGATCTGGAATACATTATAATGTGTTCACTTAAAGGTAAGTACTTCATTCATTCATTTCGAGTAGGTTAATGGCCAACCATGGTGTCGGAGTTGTTAGACTGATAACAGATTGGATACGACGGATCATGGGTTAACTGTGCAAGGTCGTACGTTATATTACCTATTTGCCTATTTTGGTGGTACGCGATCAAAAATTCGTACCGTATGTTCCATCAGATGCACCAGATGCTAGAAGTGTTTTATCTGCTAATGGACTGCTAGCAAACAAAGCCACCAACGCCTGAAGTAAATATAGTTACCCTGGTCTCGGGGTCGGACAGCTGGTGCATGGGCCCGGCGAGGAACGCGTCGGCGGCGGCGCGCCCGGCCCGCGCCGCCGCCTCGCCCAGCGCGCCGATGTATATATAGTTACCCTGGTCTCGGGGTCGGACAGCTGGTGCATGGGCCCGGCGAGGAACGCGTCGGCGGCGGCGCGCCCGGCCCGCGCCGCCGCCTCGCCCAGCGCGCCGATGTATATATAGTTACCCTGGTCTCGGGGTCGGACAGCTGGTGCATGGGCCCGGCGAGGAACGCGTCGGCGGCGGCGCGCCCGGCCCGCGCCGCCGCCTCGCCCAGCGCGCCGATGTATATATAGTTACCCTGGTCTCGGGGTCGGACAGCTGGTGCATGGGCCCGGCGAGGAACGCGTCGGCGGCGGCGCGCCCGGCCCGCGCCGCCGCCTCGCCCAGCGCGCCGATGTATATATAGTTACCCTGGTCTCGGGGTCGGACAGCTGGTGCATGGGCCCGGCGAGGAACGCGTCGGCGGCGGCGCGCCCGGCCCGCGCCGCCGCCTCGCCCAGCGCGCCGATGTATATATAGTTACCCTGGTCTCGGGGTCGGACAGCTGGTGCATGGGCCCGGCGAGGAACGCGTCGGCGGCGGCGCGCCCGGCCCGCGCCGCCGCCTCGCCCAGCGCGCCGATGTATATATAGTTACCCTGGTCTCGGGGTCGGACAGCTGGTGCATGGGCCCGGCGAGGAACGCGTCGGCGGCGGCGCGCCCGGCCCGCGCCGCCGCCTCGCCCAGCGCGCCGATGTATATATAGTTACCCTGGTCTCGGGGTCGGACAGCTGGTGCATGGGCCCGGCGAGGAACGCGTCGGCGGCGGCGCGCCCGGCCCGCGCCGCCGCCTCGCCCAGCGCGCCGATGTATATATAGTTACCCTGGTCTCGGGGTCGGACAGCTGGTGCATGGGCCCGGCGAGGAACGCGTCGGCGGCGGCGCGCCCGGCCCGCGCCGCCGCCTCGCCCAGCGCGCCGATGGCGGCCGCGCGCACCATCACGCTCGCGTCGCGGCACAGCCCCACCAGCAGCTGCCACATAACGTTCGACTACTTTATTTTAAAGGAAAACGTTAAACAATATTACTTGTTATCTTGCATTTTTACACAAATAAAACGGGTCATCGTATACGAAATTTCGAGTGAAACAACCGGGACCGAAAATTGAACGAATCACAATCACAGTGCTCTCAGATAGAAATACCGTTATCGACCTTCCATCCAAGTAGTGTCCGTCACTTCAATTAAACATATCACTTACCGATAAATCAGTAGCAGTAGGTGCAGGTCTCTCCTTGGCAGCGAGCAGACGCTGCGTTAACGCGGCGGCGGCGCGCCGCACTACCGCGCGCTCGTCGCACGCCGCGCGCGCCGCCACGGAATGTAGGCGGGTTACGGGACCGTCGCCGTTTAGCTCCTGTAAATATTAGGGGGTATATAGTTGTCTAAGTGGGTAATTTTGAATTGTAATGCTAATGCACAAGATATCTGACTATATAGGTATTGATATCGGATCTACATATATTCGTTTATTTAATTGAACGCTTAAACCCGATTTAACGCGATTTTTGTATATCTACATGTTGGACTGGAATCATTATTTATTTATATTGGATTTAACACGGCTATTTCTTCCGACAATTGGGCTTTTGAAAAAAAAAATGATTTTTTTTATGTATTTTAAAACTTTATTATTAATAATATTGATATTTAATGCAAAAAACTTAAAAAATATATTTTTTCAATTAATTATAAACAATTAAAAATTGAATAAAAATCACGTGACTATAAACGCGCCATAATTGGTCACCGTGGTTGTGACATGATAATGTTATAGCTATTTAACCATAAGACGTAGTAACTATTTAGTAATCTGTGCCATAAGTACGTACAGCGTTTACGGCTATTACACATTATGACGTCACACGCGCTCGGGTTTGTTCGGGAGTTGTCCGAGTGTTTTCGGTACTGGATTCAAAAATTAATTTTTATTTTGAAATAACTTTTGAATTATTGCGAAAAAAATAAAATAAAAATAGTTTTGTTATAAAACTAATATATAATCTTTCCATTTATCACAAAAAATTTTTTTTTTCAAAAGCCCAATTACTGCGGGAACGGAAAAATAATCGCGGAGCGCTCCCACTATAGGCAAACAAGTAAGTACGATAACATTGCAGGCGGCTGGGCAACATGCAGAAATATAAGTAGCACAGACCTTTAGTGCTTGTTGAATATGCGGGTGCGGGTCGGCGGCCGCGTCGGCGAGCACGGCGAGCGCGCGCGCGCGCAGCGAGCCCGACGCGTCGTGCGCGCGCGCGTACACCGCGCGCAGCACGCCCGCGTGCGCCGCGCGGGGCGCGCGCGCCCACACCACGCCGCGCGGGGACTCGCTGTCCTATCACGTAAACAACAAATCCGTTGAAACGTTACATACATAGTTCCTTGGGATTTGTGATACACGTGATACATGTAAAATTGCACAATTCATTTGATAATGGATTTAAGTGTCGTCTCTGTTTTCGGCAATTTAACTTATTTCAGTACATTTAACAGTTTTTTTTTTACATAATACTTATGCCTAATCTTCTAGACGTGTTGTCTTACGTGAACGACCAACGAAAATTCCTCACATAAAATATTAAGTAGTTATACGTGCTTGTCTTTTCATAGGAGTATTTTATAGAGATTAAGAAGAAATTAAATGCTTTGTGATTGGGCAAGTGAACTCCGCACAGATCCTCTACGATGCTAAGGAAAAGTACCTTAACATCACGTTGTCGCCTTTGAGTTTCTTAACGTATGAAAACTACTACTACTACTATCAAGGATTTATCTTACCGTACTATTATCTTGAGAACTTTCATCAGTTATAGGTGGTAAGATGTCATTCAATGGACTGTCAGATTCCGTCGCCTTGTCGTTCGACTCTTTATTCGCATTGGGCTTTTCGCCTAACTTGGGCTTTTCGCTCGAACCCGACTTTTCATTCGAATCGAGCGTTTCATTTGCCGTCGCGTTTTCAGTTGCGACGGTTTCATTGGTTGGTTGTTCTGCTTCAGCTGCGTTATTCTCTCCTTCTTGTGTCCCATTGGTCACACCAGTGACATTATTTTCATCTTGAATTACTTGTTCTTCATTTCCTAGTTTAAGATACCCATTTACATTTTTATTACAGGAATACGTTTTTAACTCAAAGTTGATGAACTATTTTAAAATACGAGCTAGTAAACTTATTCGTAGAACTAACGAACTATTAGCTCCAAGATTTTTGTAATATATATTTTGTTAGATATTTGATATTTTGATTTACAATATTTAATAAAAACATGTTGTAATACTGAGTAGGTCGAGTCTAGGGTCCTTTAACCCAATGGAAACTTGTACTGAAAAAGCCTTACCATTGTTACTCACTCCTGAATATTGTCTCGTAGTACTATGAGTCCGCGACCGCGGGGCCGGCTCGGGGTCTTCGGGCTCGTTACTCAATATTTTAGCCAACAATTCCTGTCAATAGAGTTATTTATAACCAGTCTTTAAAATGCTTAAGTCGATATTCAAATTGACACCGGCGCGGTGACTGAATACATACATAATAATTGAGTTACCATAATACAAACGTATTTGATGCTCATATCTAAGTTCATATTCAATTTCAAGGTAACCTTGAAAGAATAAAATTTCAGAGTTGCATTTTATTTTGTGGTTCCATTTTTACCTCATCTTTAAACACATTGTAAAAAATATAAAAGGCGGTCTTGTAAAAAGTAATATATTGTATGTCCTATGTTCTGTGATCCAAACAAAACTTACCAATGCAATTTGTCGATGTGAGATCTTGTTTGTCTCTGACAGTTTTAGCAGCCAGGACACAAATCGCTTGTATGACTTCTGCGGCAACAGACTCATAAGGCCTAGAATTAAAGATACTCGAGCCGCGCGCACCTCCGCGCGTTCCTGTTAGACAACACGTATTATGTAGTATTGAATTTGGCAGAAATACAGAGATTTTAAAATGTCTTTGAGTATGGAATAGTTGTTCACACTAATGTTATTAAACAAAACTGTGTGTGGATGGATGGATGCATGTTTAATGAGGTAAAAATTTTAAAGGAAAGTGTGCTAAGTTGATAGGGACAAAGAAAAAATATGAAATGTAAGGTGCATTTAGATTTAATTATGTTATTACTGTTAGGTGTAATGTAACTTTTACTGGCTGTCTAAATAAATAAAATAGTCCAGCGACTTGGGGTACCAGTTGCAGATGTTTCCTCTCCCTTTACCAGATATAATACAATTTTGTTTACATAATAGCACTTACCAGTCCATCTACAGTGTAACACAGGTGTTCCAGCAATATTGTGTACCCATCCAAAGCTGCTTGGCCGTATTTAGTGAGCAGGACTCCCGAATATGTGACATATGAAGCTCTAACTACATTCTGAAACACAGTTTTTGGTTTACTAAGAGATTCTTGGGGTTTATTCATATTAAACACATTCTTGTGTGGTTTTTGAGATGAAAATGGAATGTAGGCTTATTTTAAGTCTTAAATAAGGCTATCATATACCTTTATTATTTTTTTCAAATATAACTGGTAGTTTCAGAGACTAGGGCATCCTCAGTTTTACTATTTTAGGTTTAGTTAAGTCTAAGTAAATATTCTCTCTTATATTTGTAGATTTTATGACATGTCTAAAAAGATAATGTTATCTATACAGATATTATGAAGCTGCAGAGTTTGTTTGTTAGAACGCACTTATCTCAGAAACTACCAGTCCAATTTGAATAATTCTTTTTGTAATGGATAGCCACATTCAACGGGAAGGTTAATGATTTTTTTCATTCCGAAATTCCTACGGGACGGGCACATCGCGGGTAAAACCGCCGGGCGCTGCTAGTTTAATATATATTGAAGATACTTACATTAGCATTCCTTGTGTCCAAAGAAGCAGCAATCAGTTTAGGCAGTATAGTCTTAAATAAGAGTCTAATTGCTTTATCATTGGGGCCCTCCGAGTCACAGAGCATTATATCAATCATCTCGTATATGGTACCTGATAACGCCCCTAGCACTGCTTTATCTATGAAAAAGAAGAGACAGGGATACAGATCACCAAATTAAGCATTTAAAAAAGAAATTATATTTAGTCTCTGTGGATGATTGATTTGTAAATTTGATTGATTGATGAATATATAGTCAGTTTGATTACCCCGTTTTTCTAATATGATTCTAATGACATGTTAGCCCTGCTTATAAATAAAAGGTACTACCTCAAACAAAAAAAAAATGAAGTAGATATATTTTTCTACCTAAGAAGAAACTTATTTTTGATTTTAAAAAAATTCTATAATTATTTCATCCTAATTGTTAATGAAAGTGTGAATTCCACTCACCAACATCTAATCTATTGACAATAGCACCTCCAGTTATATCCACCAGATTGCTCAATATATCCTCAAAGTTCATATCAGTTGGGTTGAGCTGCAGTTGCTCCATAATGAACTTTAAGTCAAGTACAAAGCTGCTCAATTCCATTATCACAGAGTTCACCTCCCTTGCCAGTTCTCTAGTGTTATTATAACAATCCTCTTTATCACACATAAGTTTGGGAAAACCAAGGCAACACAGTGAATTAGCAAACAACTGTGAATGGTATATGTGGTAAGCCTTGTATCCAGGTATTGAGAGCAGTTTGAAGTACAATCTGGAAGCCAATATGGCATTGTTCCTGTGCTCCTTTGTGACAACATCTTTACCACCAAAGTCTATGTGGTAACCTATTAGTGCCAGCAGCTTCTTGTAATGGACTCGGCTGGATAACGGCGCCCAGGATTTCTCTGTTGTATCAGTATCATTCTTCAGCCAATTACCAATACTGTTCATAACACTATGGAAGACAGATTTGATATTTATCTGTTCCAAAACTGTTGCATATTCGGATGGTATTTCTCCAAATTCCAGAAAGTCTGAATGATCAATAGCGTCGACCCAGGCATCTTCCAGGCACTCTAAATGTAACTTCTCAAATACACTACAAACAACATCCATTTTTAGAGGGAAAATTTCATGTTAGTTTTAAATGATTTATAAGATTGCGATTATAGCGCCGGTTCAGGCAACAAATTCGAAGAATGTGATCTTGAGGCAGCGTTTCCATTCAGAAAAAGCTAATGTTTCTTTTTTCTTTGCTTAAATTTCAGCAAAAATGCAAGATGCAAACAACAAAGGAATGCATCCGATGCATCTATAACTAGCCAATTGACAGTGGCAGATTTGGACGATGACATTGACAATGATGTATGTGACAGTAACTAGCTTGACAGTGACTTAGACAATGACGGTAAATAATAAAGGAATCAGTGACATTGACGACAAAAAATTGTGACACTGACATTAAAACTGTGACAATGATGGATTTGTGATGATGGATAAACTGTGACAGTAACGTTCGAGATATTTGACAATGACGGCAAAATATTTGACAGTGACGGTGGAATCTGTGACAGTGACAGATACAGATTTACCGTAACAGTGACTGAAAAATCTGGTTTGCTTACGACAGGCAAATAATAACAGTGACAGATCTTTTCGTTATATAGTGTAGTTACCATAGATAATAATCAATACTTATATTATAAAGGTGCAGAGTTTGTTTGAACGCGCTAATCTCAGGAACTACTGATCCGATTCGAAAAATTCTTTCAGTGTTGGATAGTCCACTTATCGAGGAAGGCTATTGGCTATTTTTCATCCATAAATTACCACTGGAACAGGCACAATGCGAGTAAAACCACGGGCCGCTGCTAGTATAAGATATCACTGAATCATGGACTGGATATACACTCCATAATATTTATATTTCTATGGCGATATTTGCGCGTAATGGTCGGTCAGTCCCACTGATCTGTACTCAGGGTGCCTGTACTATACAGGTCAGTGGTCAGTCCGAACTCCGAAGTTAGCGAACATATTATGTATAAAATATGTAAATCACAGACGGACACCGAACCAGCTGGGTAATATTATTAGATAACTCTTAATTTCTATAATAAAAATGCCGTTTACCATGTTACGTAGGTATTAATTTATTAAAACAAGTTGGAATGAGCTTTCATCATGTCTATGGTCCTTTCATATAACAGTGATTTAGCTTCTGTACCCCACATAAAATCTAAATGACTGAAAGTAGGATGAGGCACTCTAAACATACCTACAGGATTACCTAATTCTTGATACAATCTTGTAATATCATTCATATGTGCAAAGACGTCGTTTTCCACATAATGAAAGTACGTTGGGGCTGTTACTTTGGAAAGATCGTAGGATGGTGGGGTGAAACTTCTGTAAAGTTTCCAGTTGTTTAGTGAACCGTGGTCGTAGCGCCTGAAGTAATTTTGTCTGATGTGCTGACCGTAGTGGATTATCTGTCTAACGGAGCCACCAGCAGGTGTGTGCGCTAATTTCACGGGAAGCATTGTCTGAAAAATAATAGATAATGATAATGTAAATTAAACAAACCGCCTGTAAAATTTCACTGCAGGCTGCTGTGTATTGCTTTTGAATCGCACAATCATCAGGGGCATCATAAAGAGAGCCGAACGAAAGACGACCGATTACCGCTTGTAATCAAAGAGAAACACTAGGTACCTACGTTAAATGTTACCGCTCGCTATCTATTCCTCGGGCTTCTCACTCACTCGGCGTGATCTCAAATTCACGCGCTACGCTGTTTAGTGCGGTGTAATGTGAGAATGGCCTATTTCCCTAGCATCTCAAGACTATAAGAGGAGGAGTAATTATAATTCTTCGGGTCCACTTACCGCATTATGCATATCCTCGCTCCGCCCAGCAATAATGAAGAGAGCATTGGAACAAAGAGGTTGCGTGGGTCTTCCATCTGAACAGAAGACGCGGCCCAGTCGTGCGAATAATTCATTGTTTGTTAATAAGTCGTGTTTCCCAATCCTGTTACTCAGGTACTATAATAAAATAAAAAAAATTGACTGCATATCAGGAACTTCTGTATCTACAAGATATACCTACCTAAACAGTGACGGGTTCATCATTTTGGTTCAGTGGGGGCTTGAACTTGGTTAGGGTAAGTTTTATCAAAAGATACCAATTTATAAGGGAGAACTAGGTGATTTTTGGAGTTTGAAATTGAACCCGTTTTTTGGATTACCTACTTTACTGAATTTGGAGTACCTACCTCAAAACCTTTCCAGAATGGTGCAATGGCGATAAAGGCACGATTTTCATTGTATTGCAAATAAGCGACTGGAGCATAGGCTTGCATTGACAATATTTTATCATTATATTCCGGCAGTAGCGAGGCCATAGCCCAGAACACTGTGGTTCCTTGGGAATGTCCTATGTAATGTAGTTTTTCGTTCCCTGTGGTTTGAAGAGCATAATCGATCATGGCAGGGAGGTCCTTAGTGCCTATTTCCTCCCAGGAGAACTGCCAGTATTCGCTGCTAGAGGCAGGGTCCAAAGTCTGGTGTTGCCTTGAATAATAAGTTCCTCGGGCATTGCCAAGCCAAACATCGAATCCAGCATCCGCCAGGGTATAAGCTGCAAGAGATAAGTACTTACTTAGTTTTAAAACAATTTTATGCGTAATTAGTAGGTATCACTCGTAAATTTCAGAAATTCATTGGATAGAAATTTTTCTTGATCAAGATAATTATATAGGTAGCCGACTCCATTTTGGTTTTAGAGATCTTTATTTGTCATACAAAACATTTAAGTTACTTAACAATAAGAAACTATCCTTTGCTATTTGAGGCAGTTCATAAAGAGGTGTTTATTATTAACTACTTACCCAAGGCAGTCCCAGGGCCCATAAGGACCCAATCAGCAGCTGACGCCATCAAGCCATGCATCACTAACACCACGGGTTTGTTCGGATCTGGCACATTGTGGCTGTCTCTACCGTAAGGAATCCTCTGCATTTCGAGGATGTAGCCGTCTTCCGTGACCACATTATGGACTTCCACTGGATATCCATATTTCGATATTAATCCGGGCTGTGTAAAAAAATTGTTGGAAAAAAAAGTACTTAATAAAACAACACACCTAGACTACATATAACTAGACACTTGTGCAAATAAAAAAATAGCTAGTACCTAATTTATTTAAAAAAAAAAAACAAGAAAATCCGTCGGGGGCTGCCATCATTATTTATGGTAAGTAGCAGGAACTATTATGATAATAAATTACCTAGTTTCAGTAGTTTTTGAGATAAATGCCTCAAATAAACACACAGACACATTCTCTCACCCCAAACGCCCGTCGTGGGTAAAAGATAGCGCGACAGAAAGGTTGCATATCTTCTCAGGTGTTTCCCAAGTTACGTAACTTGGTCCCATCTTTCTCTTATGACATCATTATAAGAATTATTATATATACTTAATGTAAACCGTACTTACCACATCTAAAAGAGCATCTTCGCGCAAATTATCAGAAAATCGTCCAATTTCACCGGTCACATAATATTTTTCTATGAGATCGGCGTGGGGCGAACGCCTGGTCGACGCAAAAACTGCGCCGGCGCATGCCAACACCGCAAGTACTCGAAACATATTGAACAACATAACCAAAGCCAAATGTTCTTGTTTTATAATGTGCGCAAATTATTTTTCAGATGATAAATACAATTAATTAACTTTATGATTAGATTGTATCAGTTAATGAGACATTGGGTGGCAGAAGGGTGTTGATACGTATCTTAATCCTCTTACTAGGGATTCTTTGCCTACGTCTAAGCTAGAACAAAATAAAAACATATACATTCGAGACCGCGCCACGCGTATTTTAGCGCCTGTACACCGCCACTAAATTAGAACCGCGGCGGTTGAATCGACAGATGCGGCCAACTTCGCGGCTGGTCGACACTTTGTTTATATGCGGTTTAGTTTGCGTTGAGCCATCGATGAGTTTGGATTTATGTTTTTTTTTTGCGATTGAACAGCTGTAAATTTCGACACAGAGAAATTAATTACTGAAATTTAACAACGAGAACAAACATAAAAAAAGAGAATTATGAAACACATCTATAGACAGATCAATGCTGTTAGCCGCCACGGGCGGTCGAACCGCGTTAGTCGACTGGCCGCTGAAATGGATTGCTTAGACAGTCGCTAGTAGCTAGCTTAGGCAGATGTTTTCGCTAGTGCGTACGAGCGCTTGCAGTACACTTACGATCAAGTGATCGTAAGTGTACTGCAAGCGCTCGTATATTTTACTAAAATTGGCAACTCTGATATAGTAGCAATGTATATAAGTTATATACATTGCTACTATATCAGAGTAAAATAAAATAAGTTGCACCTAGGTTGTGCAATGTGCATCCAACAAGATGTAAACTGCGCGTCAATCATTAGAAGGGGATGCATACGTCGATACTAGTATGTTTAAAACAATAACAATCAGGATTGCCCGTAAAAATCAAGACGGGGGGCAACACTGCTTGGTATGTCTTTTATTGATAACTAGCAGCGCCCCGCGGTTTTACCCGCGTTGTACCCGTTCCCGTAGGAATTTCGGGATGAAAAATAGCCTATAACCTTCCCGTTGAATGTGGCTATCTATTACAAAAAGAATTATTCAAATCGGTTCAGTAGTTTCTGAGATTAGCGCGTTTAAACAAACAAACAAACAAACAAACAAACAAACAAACAAAACAAACTCTTCAGCTTTATAATATTAGTATAGATGATAAATTTTTGGAAAACAATTTTATCGTTTTTTGATACCTAAAAATTATCCAAGTTCACAATATGGATAAGATTGGATGAAAAATATGCTTATACGAGTATATTGATAAAACAAATGGATTTTATCACTATAGTTTTAAACATTTTAGTTCCTGTGTTAGTTGGGTTAAACCCTGAAGGGCTTGTGTTGCTCTTAATGAATATAAAATATGGATTTTATCTTTAACAAATCATTTACTACTAACAACAATTATCTACATTTTTACAAATTAACTTTATCTTTTAAAATTCTATGTAGCTGCAGTTTTTTCAGTGGTACTTTCACTTGGAATACCTCTAACTTCTTTTAGTTTTTCCTCAAAGAACTGTTTCCTGTGAACCAAAGCTACGCGAGGTTGGCGCAGTCCAAAGTTTTCATTACCAAGCTTGCTATATTTCCTTTGTCCCTCACTACCCATAAGTTCTCTCAATGCCTGGTTCCTTTGGAGCAGTTTGTCATAGAATATGGTCCCACTCTCAATGAAATCTTCTCCTAACTCACAGAGTTTCTTGTCTACTTCTGTTTCATAATGGACTTCAGTTACATCTTTCATCAGGAAGTATGTCCCCAAACCAAAAAGACTCATCAAACTATACATAACTGCTCTTACAGCTATAGGTCTGGCAAAGAGGTTCAACCTTTGATTCATGTGTTGGCTAAATGTGTAGCATGTTAATACTGATACCAATGGGTAAGTAGACTCTAATAGAAACTTATGGTTCTCAGTCATGAGTATTTCTCGGCATATTGCAAACTGTTGTACTTTCTCAGGTAGTATTAGAGCATTGGCTAACTTCTGTCCATATTCCGAATTCCAGTCCACCTTTTTTTGGTTCACCTGGAATATGTATAATATTATCATTAGGTGATAAACAATCCTGATTTAAAAAATTATAAACTGTAAAGTACACCTCAACTAACTGATATTTTCAGTGAGATGAGAGACCATTGCCTAGCTGTAGGACATTATAAGATTGTATTAAACTGTACTGTAGCACAACTATGTTATGGACAGGATGAGAAAAATGGCAACAATGTGGCAAGTCTTGTCTATTAGTATCATACACTTTCTAATTAACTTAATAAATAAATTATCACAACCCTGTCATGAGCTGTTATATAAAAACGTGACTTTTATTTAGTATTCAGTGTGTGTATCAATAATTTCTATATAACAAACCTGAATATCATCTTGTAACAAATCTTCCATCGAGTTGTAAGTGAAGTTCACAGGAATACCTACAACAGCCCCAAATTTGGACTTGGTGCTACCTGAAAATAATTATATTAAACACATATTAAAATTGACTTTAAATCTTACAAATGTATTGTTATAAACAACATAGAAAAATATAAAGCAATACCTGCATGGAATAGATCATAACCAAATGCACTGAATGGTTTTAAATATTTACGATGAAGATCAGATGTGTTAAGAATATCCAGGCATTTACGATAGCATTCTTCAAGTCGCGTAGGTAGAGGTACTGGCTCTCCATTCCTAAAAATGAATAAGTGTATAGCAAAAGAAATACGAATAGGTTATGATATTAATTTCTTACAAAATTGAATGTATCTTACTTGTAATATTGAACAAAGTCCTGGTATTTATACAAGAAAAAGGTATTGGGTGCATATCTAGCTACTGCACATCCTAATCCAGCCACTGTTAATGCACCAAAAGTAAATGATCTGCCAGTTTGTGTGATGAACCAAGGCACCGGCCTTTTAGTCGCCATTTCCCAGGAGTATGTATAAAGTAGTAAATTAATTTGAGGACATATAATTCCTATCTATCAATGTATAGCCTTAGTGTAGGCAAACAGATAGATTTTACATAAATATAAGATAAATATCAAGAAAATAATGAAACAATTCCGCCGGAGTATTCTTTATTTACAACCTTTTACCACAGACCTTTTACCTTGCTTGCTTGGTTGTTGACATTTGATTTGACATCATTGACATCACATTGACATTGTCATTTTTGTCATCACAGATTGTATTTAATCTGTGTATTTAATCCAAAGCACAGCAGATCTAGAGCAAGGACTTGTCGCGCTCATGACAGACTCGAGATGTGAAGAGGTGAAGTCAAATTGACATAAATTGAATGTTTTTTTTTTTTTTTTGCAGATTTACCTTCATTTCATTCTTAGAGCAAAGAGCATTAGTCTGTGGCCATTATTCTTGTGCAGCTGTTTGTTGCTTTTCTTTCAATTGAATCTAATTTTTCTAGAAAAATATTTACCTAAAATATTTTCCTTGCGTGGAATGTAATATATTTTTGTGGATAGTAAATCAGATATCATGTGTGGCGGATTTACTTGCTCTAAAAACGCCTTGATAGCGTTAAACGTCCTCTATGTGGTAAGTTAGCAGAGCAGAATTAATAGCTTCCTGATTTTATTCAAAAAATGACAGGATTCTTCATTATTTCTTTGTAATTTTAATTCATAGATGTTGATCTTTTGTGTTACTAGGTCGTGGCGAGTATTCTCATATCAGTGGCAGTGTATGGACAAACCTCATCTCTGGGAGAAAACCTGCCCATTGTGGGTGGTATATTAGCATGTGGAATATTTCTGATTCTTATCTCCCTGCTGGGACTCGCGGGGGCGGTGAAACATCATCAAGTTATGCTGTTCTTTGTATCCTTTGCCAAAAACTCTACTTTCTAATGACCTTTTTAGTGACCTTCTGTGGTATTGTGATAGTATTGTTATAGTTATGAGTAAGTGCGTATCTATAAGTGTATCATCATTGCGAATGTGTATTGACTCAGGCCCTGGTGTATGGGTGTCATATCTAAAACGCTTATTTAAAATCTAAATTCCTTAACTCAGATGTTAACAGTACATGGTGATTTTGTTCCTCTTGTTCCTGGTCCAGTTCTCGGTGGCCTGTGCCTGCCTGGCTGTGAACTCTGAACAACAAGAAATGCTTGCCCAGCAGGTAAATATTAAAGCATTAGTCTTTTACATGTGTGTTTATTTTACTAAGCTTGATACAGCATTTGGACTTAGCTATTGTACTTACCTCCTGCAAAATAAAGGAGATATTTTATTGACTTAAAAATCACATAGATTTAGAAAGACAAAGATTTCATAACAAAGCAAATACACATAACAAATAAAAAGATTTATTTTCATCTTTTTATCAGTGACATTTAGACTGGGGGCTGATAATATGAATACTGGCACAGTGATAACATAAAATGAGATTATTGATGTTCAAACATCAATGTACTACGCAATGCGCATACAGATAACACTATCAACAATTAATTGTGTAATAATAATTATATCCTAAGCGTCATTAAAACTATCTTAACTTTGTTAATTGTATTATTTACTTAATACATTTACAGTACCATACTGTTTTTTCAGTTCCATTTGAATATTTTGTATATGTTTACTTTAAATTAAGTCTTACATCTTAAGTGGTTTGATTCTCTTTATTTTCCTGCCAATCGGAGTATGTTTTAGTATTTACATTTGTTCAGGGACACTAAGGATAATGGTTGAATTAAATTGATTATAGCACTACATAGTATAAAACAAAGTTGCTTTCCGCTGTCTGTCCCTATGTATGCTTAGATCTTTAAAACTACGCAATGTATTTTGAAGATTTTTTTTAAAATTGATAGCGTGATTCAATAGGTTTATAATATATATATAGGTTTATATAAGGTATAAAAATTCCAGAAATTCCCACGGGAACGGGCACAACGCGGGTAAAACCGTGGGGTGCTGCTAGTTTAACAATAACAATGAATGCATAATTGAAGAAGATGATGTTTGTTTCTATTTCATATTAGTTCTAAATGATTATCAACTCCTTTGTAAAGTAAGCACGGAGAACTAAATAAATTTAACAAAAATTTGAAACAGATGGTACTGGAAAGAATTAGGATGAAACTTGGGGGTATTAAGGAATTAGGCCCCAATTATGATTTTTATGAGCATGGAATAATAAACAAGTCATCTTTAGCCTAGGTAGGACTATTTGGGTTTCGGCTCTCTATCATCTATATTACAACAACTTTATCCAGGCCAATCAATTGGTTATCAAGTTGGTACCTAACCCAATATATTAGATTGTTCATGGTTCTTGATGGTCATCATTGTCTTAAATGTTGCTAATTCCAGGGATGGAACACAGTGGCATTGGATGTCAAAGGCAGAGTTCAGGAGAAGTTTGAATGCTGCGGATTCCAGAATAGATTTGTACCCTTGAATGGGACTGCTGACTATCCATCATGTGATTTGGTTGATGTAAGTCATTGTTTGTTATTTTATACAGTAAGGCAACATGGTATTGTAAGACAACCCTGTACTGTAAATATGATTGTTTTCCTTACTGCACTCTAGAATATTCATGAGAGGTCTTTGTCCTGTTGAGGACAATTTAAAGTCTGCTCTTTATATCTTGACTTTTAGACTCTTAGGACTGACCTGTGTTATCCTGATTTATTAAAGGGTTAACTACAGTGAAGCCAAGGAGAACAAACAAGTATTTATTTGAATTAATTACAATTACAGAAAGTGTGCTGTCACGGAAATATTATATTGGATAGTTGTCAATGCCAACCGTGCATGGAGAGATTGAAGGAGTCTATTGATTACACATTCAAACTCTGCGGCGGTATCGGACTATTCTTCAGCTTTACTGAGGTAAGATATAGATAATGACTAAAAACGGTACATTTCTATTAAACCTTTTCCATATTAAACTTTTTCTTAATTCTACAATTTCATGCATTTTGTAACTAAAACCCACTTTAGTTATACCACTTTTTTAATTCTCAGATTTTTTTAAGGTACAGATTTACTCAAAGCCACTCATTATGGCACTCGGCACTCTTAATTTTCTCTCCTCATTTCTTTCTAAGATTGTGCACTTTGAGTGAACTATGCTCGGCATTTTGTTAATAATTTCTGTTACAAACATAACTCTTACGTATTCTTAGGCTTGTGGTAATCGAATGGTTTTATAGTAAGCTGATGAAACTAATTAAATAAGTAATTTACTTTATAATATTAAAAAATGAGTTGGTAATGAAATCTTTAATCTTCTTTTTGTAGTCTATTTCCTTGTTGAGTTATTTCCATATAATATCCATATTTAGTTTTCTGACAACAAAGACAAAACAGCAAGCCTTACCTATTCATAATTACTGCTTTTAAGGTATCATATATTCATTACTTATTAATGGTTAAATTGTCTCATCATTTTAATCAAACTTAGTTAAAATGATCATTGACTTTCACTGAAGATAAAGTGCAAAATAGCACTTCTGCAAAATTACTTCAAGATTAAATAAGGTACATAATAAATTACATAATCGTGGTCATATCACGCCTACCTTTCAGTAAAGAATTTTATTTTCGGATTATTATATATGCAGAAATGTGTACTATAGACTTCATTGTAACGAGCAGTCACTGGTATCATTCTAAATGACACTTTGAATTGGATTAAACAAAACTGCATTATTCGTGATTGCATGAGTGACTAATATACTAAAATCTCTGTGGTCATTGATTGAGTGACTAATATTGATGTAACTAACTTTTGGGATAAGGTTGAATCTTGCCTGAGTGGTAACTAACTGGTTGTGGGCTCTGTGACTAACATGTTAACCGATTCCTTTCAGTTTCTTGGTGTTTGGTTGACAGTAAGATATCGTAACCAAAAGGACCCGCGCGCTAACCCCAGTGCATTTCTGTGAATGATTGACCGACGCGGAATCGAATTATATGTCATTTGAGGTGGATTGGTGTTATGCATTTATGTTGTCGCTTTCTCATCAAAACTATTTTCTAGCTATTTATTATTATATAGTTTGTCATGATTGTGAAGGTATTTTACCAAGGCAAGGCTTAGCAAGGTATTTTGCATCTAAATCTTGCTATTAATTAAATAAAAATAGTTTTGGTGAACTGTTTTGTTATCTATATTATCGAGCTTCTGATAGGTGAAACTTCCTATTTCAATTTAGTTTAAACAATACGTAATCCTCTGGCTTGTATCTGAGAAAACCCACCCTAACCCAAACTTAGAAATAAAAGTAAAACAAGAAAACGCGCTCGATGAAAAATTCTATGAATATTTGTTTATTATCACTTCATGAGGCACATCATAACGGCTTGCTTACATATCAAAATGTTATATGCAAACATTAATTCATTGCACTGGAAAATTAAGGTGTGGCCAGACATAGACCGGCGTTTTAGACAGGTTTAATAATAAAAGAGAAAAAAAGATTTGCTAGGGGCGCGTTTGACATGACCTAAGTGTGAACGTAAACGTCCGCAACTTAGGTTCGATGGTTTTCTTGCATAGTTATTATTCAGATACAAATCAGCTATAATGTTTCATTTGCAAACGTAAAGTTCCGAGAATGAATAAAGCTTGCTGCCACCGCGGCAGCACCGCACTATGTCTGGACCCATACTAACTGTCTTACTAAAAAATCGAATAACTTGATCCGCTGTTAAACTTTTAAACATCTGTTATAATGAGTTTCTGATTTTGGATATAATTACACATTTTAGAGATATTTAACTATTGATAGTAAGACGGCAAATCAAGTCATTGCATGTTGTGTGTACCATCCTTGTTAATTTTAGTTCAGCTCTATGTTAACCATTTGATCTGCAAGATACATATAAAGTAAGATGTTTCGCACTATTTTTTATACAATGTATTCTATTAGCATGTTGCATGATGCGCATGCAATATTGACTGTTTGGTTATTTTTATAAGGGTGACCGCACATTGACTATACTCAAACTACCTAGGTGCTTAGTCTTTCTGATTTTCTTATTTTATCTTTCTTATTTTGAGCTCTAAAAATAATGCAGGACTAATAATAAGAATGAAGCACTTCTATACCCAAAACTGTAACAGTACCGTTCTTCATCGGGTTACCTTAATTAGTATAAAACCAAATCAAAATCGGTTCACTAATTTCTGGGCTACAATGACATACAATATAAATTATATATTACAGTAATAAAATATCATATCGTATCATACTCATACAAGTCTTCGTCATGTGAGTAGGTGCATAGATTTAAAACTTACGCTAGCACCATTCTAACTATTCTATCGCTCTCAATAGGCCAATGTGCGGTCAGCTTCCCTTTATGTTCAATCAATATCCTAAATATCTCGTATTTCCTTTCAGTTATTCGCCGTTTGGCTCGCCAGACGTTACCGCAACCAACCAGACCCGAACTACAAAGAGCCTCACGCCATTTTCCCTAGAAAGAACTATCTCTATTAGTAATAATCATTATATTATATTTCATTCAGTTGTAAGTACAAACTAATTTAAAATTTTAAACTGGCTTTAAACACTTCTTTATTAATCATCATGTCATGTATTAAGTGTTTAATGACAGATTAAAATTTGAAATTTGTTTCTGCAACTGGTTAGTAAACACACCACTTTTATGTGTTCTCGCTGTATCATACATAATATTGACGTAAAACTGAGGGTACATTGAAGATCTATTTGCTTGTACTTATTACTACATACCAGTGGAACCACTGTGACCCTAGTAACGGCAGCTTCAGTTGACATAATTAATATGGGATCCTTAATAATTAGAAATCTAGCAACAATAATGAATACTACTTATAAATTATTGTAGACTTTATTTTTATTAGTTTTCTTAAATATGAATAACAAAGTACTTCTATAGTTAAAAATACTCCTATAGTTCACTAGCCAAACTAGTAAATAATAGTACACCAATGTGACCACATCTTTTAATGTCAACTGCATAAAACATATTAATTTGTAACTTGCTTCTACAAACATATCTATACAATCGTCGAAATGTTTTCGAGCTGTACAATCTGTAAGCACTGCTTGTTTGCTCAATATTGAATTCTGATCTTTATGATACGTGAATTAAGGATGAAAATTAACTACCACCCCCCAGTCTGGGTCATATTTCTCAAAAGTAGCCTATGTTCTTAACAAAAAAAAACCGAATGTCTTTAGAGCCTTGTGATGCTCCACTATACATGTAGATTGATTTATTTATGTTTTCTTCCATAATATTTAAATAATTCTAAATGTTATGAAAAATAGAATTCTAAAAACTTCAGGTTAAGACTTTAAACTTTTAACCATAAATTGTTGATTTTGATTCAATCGTTTGGAAGCCTCAAACAAACAAGCGTTACGTACGTTATACGTTTATATAAACATTTCTCTCTTCATTGAAGAACAAGGACTGGGACTTAGGTTCCAATGAATAAATTACTATTTATTTTATATATTAGACGGAGGCTCGGAAATGCATTTTAATGGTGATTGATGAATGGTCTAAAGTGAACTTAATTTAGTTCTTATAAAAGAAAGTAATACATTAGTAATTCTTTGTGAATTTTAGTATGCACTCGCCCGCCTACAGCATGCTCCTTAAACATCAAACCTTAAATAGACCAGATAAATAGACTTAACAAAATATAAGGACTAAATCAAGTTTGTTTCAGTCGAAGTTAAGTCAAATACTGATAAAGACATGTGTGTATAAGTTTATGTAAGTGAATATTGTTGCCGTTAGTGATGTAATTAATGTTAAGTTACAGGTACATCTCGTCTACTAGTCAGTAGTCTAATTAATTTAGTCGCATCTTAATGAAACGTGTATCTTCGTGATATGTTCTATTCTATACAAGTTGGGTCACTGTATCATAGCGATATACAGTGTGTATTACTCTTTATGCCCGTACTTATTAAAATCTATATGACAATTTCATAAAAAAATATCTATTTCGGAAATTAGTTGACCAAAACCGATGGTCCCTGACCTGTGTTTCACCAAAATTTGTTGATCCAAATGTTTCCTTACATGTTATTATATTTTTTTTAGTTTTTGGTTTTCCTTTTATAGACAACATTGACAATTAAGTACCTACATTGGTTCGCTACAATGAGTACACACTGTATCTTGCCATAGTACAGTTGGGCCCGCAATTAATGTCATGAATAGTTTTCTTCCAGTGAAATGTTAGTCTGATTTTACTTGTATCCTGTTACGATAAGCCGCTATCAATTAATAGACTTGGCGTCACAATTCAAGGCACTTAAATAGGTTTAGTAAAGGCAATTAGGGCTTAGTAATGGGCTCTGGTCTGGAAATTCTATACATTTCTTTACCCATTATCTATAATTTAGGGTTGTAGTGAATCAATGTAATCTTGGTGAACTGGGTGATTAACATAAGTTGAGAGGTTGGAGATGATCTTAGCGAGGCCCTCACCCTAATAATAATAAGCTTGCCAGGGCTAAAGGTTTTTCGAGAATAATGCCGATACAGATAAATTCACTCATTCACTCAGTATACAAAATTAAATTCTGGATTCGATTCGATTCTGGTCGACTTCTAGTCTATACCTGTGAGGATCTTTTAGAACTGTCAAATTAATCCTAGTAATTTTGAAGTGACACGATTAATGGCGCCGGGTCTATTAATAAGTTTTGCTACTAACACTTAAAACAATAATTGTTTTTGACTCATTTGAGCTTTAATTAGTTATTTTTGAATTCTTAACATATATTTTTTATTAGTCAATGACTTATGTACCATCGAGAATAAATTTATTTTGGTACCAATCTTTAGTTTAATAATTATGATTTTGAATAACATAGCATGTGTGATCATGTGGATGTCATTAATAAAACGATAATAACATATTATATTTATATTCTTCTAAATGGTAGATTAGTTGGTGACTTTCCACTAGAGAAGCGTACTAAATTGAATGGTATCCAATTATCCACCAATCAGATGGCTTTATTTAAATATTTTGACATAATGATGATAGATTAATTCGTATCAGCCAATTAAACCGTTTTATTTGTCAACTATGAAACGAAATTAATAGAATTTGATTGTTTTACCAAAACACATTCATAATAAAATAGTACGCGTCTCTGGTGGAAACGTAATCCAAGAGTTTTACATTTTAATAGTTATGAGAACTTCATATAAAGTATTTTTGTGATATATTTAGGTATATTGTATGTAGTGTTTCCAGTGTATAGTTAGATTTGTCTCCGTTTCATCAACTCTAGCCATAATGTTTCATCTGATGCAAATATACTTTGTGTATGTATCTATTTTAACTGATCGGTGTGATGTATGCAATTATGTATCCTAAATAAAATATGCAAGCAACATAAAGGTCGTTTCTTATTCGAAAATCCCTAATAGTTATAAGTTAATCATTATCTAATCTTTTGTTTATTATGTACACGTTTTATAAAGAATGAGCAATACAAGATCACGTAACACAAGGTTTAGTTATCGACACCGCTTTATCGACCGTTTACTACTAAATAATACCACAATAAAATAGCATGAAATTGGTATCACTGTATAATTCTACTTGTTGCTAAGTCATAGTATTTGTAGATAAAGTGCTAATTCGTTTTATTTCGACACGTAGTGTTGAAATTGTGAAAGTGCGTGGTGTGTTGTGCGCAAGTGTGTGGTTTCCGCCCTCGCGCTGGGCAGAACGAGGCTCAGTAGTGCCGCGCCCGCCCGCCCCGACACCGCATCGATCCAACCGTACCCTCAAATAGTGTAGTGCAACCACAATGTCGTTCGATAAAGATGAACTACGCGACGAGTAAGTATATTCCCTTGATTGTTCCTTCCTTTAAAACGTACACAGAAACAATATTTAAATCGTCGATGTAGGTAATGGTAGTATCATATTTACAAAGGACTTTCACTAATCCCTCTTGCCAAGCAACCGTAATAATTGATCAAGGGTCCTTTTTATGTTCTCGGATTAAGGTTGAAATTTAATAATAATTAAATGTAAATCTTTTTTAAATAAAGTGATTGAAAGCCCAGCTTTTGTTTCCATTGTAAACAGAGGACAGGTTTGACCCAATTTATCCCTGGACTGCTCGCACTCGCACTGGGCAGCCAAGTTGACAAGACCTAGTTATTAACAAACTTATTATTGTTAGTTTTAACGATGTCAATGGTTGGGATAGCTGATCTAAATGTTTAATTAAACCAGAAATCTAGTCGAGCTGTTCTAGGCTATTTGTAGTTACAACTGTGAGGTAGATTCTACCAAAAAGTATGAAATGTTATCGAATGAAAATGAGACCTTGGGTGAATTATTTATCATTAGTGTTACTTATGGGGTATCGATTTCGATCAGGTGTTTCATTATGAAGCTACGAAGGGTTTTCTATTCAGTTTTTTTATGACAAAGATGTCCCTTAGAAAGGAAGAATGTGTGTCTAATGTACCTTAGGTACCTTGTGACAATGGAGCCCGTCGAATGCCAGTTGCATACCAACAAAAAATGTTGATTTGATGAGACGAAAGGTGACAAAAGAGGGTGTTTAATACTTGTATACTAGCGGCGCGGCGCGATTTTACCCGCATTGTACCCGTTTCCATGGAAATTTCACGGTGAAAATTACATGGAAGGTGATGAAAAACCTTCATCATAAATGTTATCATAAAAAATATATGAATACAATTTATTTAACAGTTTTTTTTTATTTGACCGATATTTTCAGATATTAGCCCCTGAGATTAGCCATGTGTTAAATACAGGTAAAAATATTATGTAGGTAGGGTTCACACCATATGAAGTGAAAGCTTGAATATTGAAGTATTTTACTGAATGCAGACATTTATAATACTTATGATTATTCAAACAAAAATATTTAATACATTTTCCATTTCTAATAATCCTTTTAATGTAACCTTTATTTCTTTATTTAAAAAAGATCCCTAATATTAAATGATATTAACTCTGCTTGGCTGCGTTTGTGGCTTGTATACATATATTATCTACATATGTTTTAATATTGTTTTGATTTATTTATTTTTGTACTAATGGAAATCTTTATCCTGGCCTCGAAGTGATAACAAGATGCGCGAATTATCAAAACATATTTTTATTACTAGTACTGTCACGCGTATTTACAATACCTAATCTATACTTAATTTAGCAAACCTGATGGAGTTTGTTTTTGTTGTTTGTTTGAACGCGCTAATCTCGAATTACCAGTCTGATTTGAATAATTCCTTTTGTATTAGATAACCCGTTTCGATAGGAAGATTTTAGGTTTTTTATCCCAAAATTACCACGGGAACTGGCACATCGCGCATACTGTTAGTGAATGTATTATTTAGATAGATATTCAACGTTTTAATGTACAAATTATATTGAAATAGATAAATAATTTACTAACCATCCCACTTTAAATATAATGAACAGATTTTATAATCTCTTTGCATTAAAGTATATGCTATGCATAGGCATTTTGTTTCGAAATTCAGGACGGGTGAAACAGGGGCACGCTGTGTGTTTGTTCATAATATTGGGTATCTAAAACATCTTGGTAAGCAGAGTAACCAAGAACATTTTCAACGTCCATTTTTCTTCATAAAAGCTGTTTTATAAGGGTTGAAAATAAATGGTTTCCCGAGTTTAATTCCGGTATAAACGAGGCTCGAAATAGGACCCTGATCAATGGCATTGTGTTGAGTTGCGCTCAATTATTACGCGATACCGCACTGATGAGACCACTTGAGGGACGCTCTTTTACTCTCCCTCCAGGGAATTCTTTTCAAGCATAATTATTTACTGCTCCGTACTTAGCTTTTTATATCGTCTCGTCTTGCGTAGATAATAGCTATTATTTAGTAAGTTCACATTTTCTTGAAGTGGTATTGCGAAATTGTCGCACTCCTGGGCACAGATCTCCCTCCCAGCATCTTCCAAGCAAGTTCGGATGCAATGAAGACGATAGTTAGAGCCATTAGCGATATACCTATAGGCTTAAATATTTATAATGAAGTCGTAATATTCGGAGAAACATAACTAACAAGATAAATTTAAAAAATCCCTGCGCACAAACGGCTGGATCGATTTTTACCAAATATAACTAAGAACCACCGCAAGCGAACTGGCTTTCAAATAATCCATCCAAATCGGTTCATCCCTTTAAAAGATGCGGTGCCCCAGATACACACACACACAGGCATCGACGACAAAGTTATAACACCTCTCTATTGCGTCGGGGGTTAAAAATAAGTGAGCAAAATGCTGGTCGGTAAACATGGTGTTTCCGACGGGGATTGTGTGCGTGTTAATCGTGACATTTTTAATTCCGGCTTCCGATAAGATAATATAGGCGTATCATTTAATGGCATATAAATATTATGTGCAAGTTGTCAATAATTCCAACCTTGGCAGTTCTTATCAATATGTTTAGACACGCCTTCTTCCGAAATTGACGTGGCGTGACGTGGGAACTTCTCGGAAATTCATGAAACATTTCTATTCTCATACTTGTTTACTTAGCTCTTTGACGTCATCAGTAATTACAAAAGTAAAGTCGCGAGGTTCCTGCTGGTTGTCACTCTAATTGGGCGAAGTAGAACCACATTTATTTAGCTGCATTCCGATCGGTATTATAATCAAGACAAGCTACAGATGTCTAAATGCCACCTGTAATACAACTTCTTCCGCTAAACAAAATAAAACTATTCGGATACATTCCGAATCCATTGCTGCTTAGGTATCAAAAACTTTCCTGTAACGCTCTATTCATTCTTCAATGTAACATAAACTGTCAGATGATCATTAATCATCTTTTTATTATGGAATAAGAGTGATTGTATGCGATGCAGTCTAGTGTTATAGCCCCTTGTATGCTCTTTTGGAACCATATCCCTCTTAAAAGTTGTATCATTTTATATACATTGGTAGTCTGCCAGCGACTGTCGTTTAGTGCGACATGGTACCTACTATTGGTACTTGGCCGCGAATGTTCGCAGTCACAGTATACGCAGTAGTTTGTGTGTGTTGATATTATTGGCAGCTTTGTTAGTAAACTATACGTCTATTGAAAGTGGAAACGATCGTACGCTTCGTGTTCGCGTTCTGTGATTTAATAATATTAGTTTTTTTATTTATTTATTAGTGTAATAAATAAGTGTAAAGAATTATTAATAATTGGAGTAAATCTGGTAAGTGTCAATATTTTTATTTTATTACAGTGTAAACATCATATGTTAAATTTTATTTTATTTTACATCTTATTACTATGTATAAAATATTTTCTGCAATTATTTTCATGATAAAATATATTTTTATAAACCTATCTGTGAGAATATTGCCTCTGGATTAAAATGCTAGATGCATATAGTAGTCATTTGTGTTAACCATAAATGGAATTTAAATTTACCGAATTCGTTATGTCTAAAACTAATTGAATTACACAAATGTGGAATTTAGGTATCAAGTTACGAAATATCCAGTTGATTGAACTAGAATTTAATTAAGAACTTAAAATTGTTTAAAAGATAACGCAATAAATGGGGTACTTGTTAAGCCTTTACTTTTGACCTTCAAGAGAGAATGTGAGATAGAAAATGTAAGACACACGATTCTTACACAAACTTAACTTAAAATTATGTACGTATCCCATTTCATGACATTATTTAAATTATATTTATACTTTGATAAAACGCAGTTTTTGTATTTTACACTATCCAAGCATTTAACAGACGCAATAATAAGAAGTGGATATTATCCATTTGTTAGATAATTGTCTAAGATAAGCACTTTTCTCTTTATATTTTCAAATATGTATTTATTGATTTCATTAGATCTTTTATTTTTGTTAAAAGAACTTTAAATCATATTCATTTAACTAGAAATCAATAAATTTTAATACAACACAGTTACTAGCTTATTTATTTTCTTACATTTTTTAGCTCTTTTATATACCACCACCTATATAAGTAACTGTTAATTTTTGAACATAATATTACTATATATTTACTTTGTCCCCTCAGTAATGCCTTGCAACTGCGAAATGGATAAGCTAAACGGCAAGTCGGAACACACTAACGGTTGTCACCTGAACTACTCCAATGGGTATCAGAACGGCAACGGCCACTACTATCCCCACAGGAAGGTGTATGAAGACCAGGAGCGGCCTGATGAGGAGGTGGACCGGGACACTGTCAGGTTGTTAAAGAAACTGGTTAGAAAAGAGAAGTTATGGTTAAGGAAAGAGGAAATGGCAGAGGAGTGATGGTTAAGCTAAGAGGCAATGGCAGAGGAGTTATGGTGAAAAAAGAGGAAAAACCAGTGTTTTGTTTACGGAGTTGCTTCTGTCTCAATGTAGAAATAATAATTTTGTTCATGGTGCCTTTGCCATCTGTTCAGTAAAAACAGAAGAAATCAAAGTATTTTAACCGACTTAGCGAAATTGAGGGTTTCTTCAATTCGCATTAGTTTTTTTTATATGACTGCCCTAGCCAGGGAGAGAAATGTATTCAACATCAGTCTATGTATTTTTTGTATGTTCACCGATAATTGTAAAACACCTTTGAAAATTGTTTCAGTATTGTGCGGTCAATAAAATTCATACTTCAATAAAATCATGGTTCATTGAAGTTCTTTGATATTTGTTTTAAGGAAATGTTTATCATATCTAGTTTAACTTACTTGTTAAAGATGAAAATGTCTCTTCAAGTATAATTTGCGCCAAAGTTATAATAAGATTGACGTAATAAATACTTCCTAACTCACTTTGATCCTCAGATTTGAT
This sequence comes from Cyclophora punctaria, assembly GCA_951394245.1. Lineage (NCBI taxonomy): Eukaryota > Metazoa > Arthropoda > Insecta > Lepidoptera > Geometridae > Cyclophora > Cyclophora punctaria. Next base: position 7,294,269 of record OX596174.1, on the reverse strand, counting down.
CCTTTGAGATATATCAAAGGATCGCGCTATGAATACTTGTACACTTATATTGGTCCTTGTAAATGAAATTGTCTGTCTGAAAGTCTTTTGTAAATACTTGAGCTAGTTTATTGGAAATGTTCTTGATAGTGCTTTGCTGACTATTAAATATGGTGGTGCTTGGTGACTATCCATGATCATGATCATGACCATTATAATTATCAGATAGTCATAGTGGTAACCATGGTTAAAAAGACCAGTATGACTATCGTCACAATCATTGTGGAGGTCTTCTTATCGAGTGGATGGTCAACCTGACCAATCCTGGTGTCAGAGTTATAGAGCCGCCAAAGGCCTCTGACATGGCTCAATGTGGAGGTGAGAGGCCTTTGCCCAGCAGTGGGACATTACAGGCCAATACTTTTTTATATTCATTAAGATGGGTATTGTAATGTTGTTTCTATGTAAAGGTACCCAGACGGCACGGTGCGACTTCGCAACCCTAACATCGAGCTGATGGACCAGGACATCCTGTACCACTTGGCGCTGGGCAGCGGCTCCCACGACCTGGTCGAAATGTTCGGGGATGTCAAAGTAAGTCGACCATCTAGATTCTAGACATAATTGGTTGAAATTGAACGAATTTGTTATAATCCCTCACTGATTTTATAAGTCATAGCTCGCCATAGATACTTGCCATTAAGGTTAAACAGGAAAAGTAGAAATAAAATCGATCAATTCGTTTAGTGCTACAATGACACACACAGCCAAACTTATAAGACCCCTTTTTTGTACCGGGGATTAGTAATACGTTAAATAATTGCGTGCCTGAAGTTCAAGTTCCCCATATCCAATGTTACTTTCCTACAATAAGGTATTTCTCTACTAAAAAAAAATACCTTCACGACATTTCCTCCTCATGTATGTACATGTGCTATATAGTTCGTATATTGTACTATTAATATGTGTGTATAGGTTCAATAGGGTGCTTAACTCGACACCGCTTAGCTAATTAACGCGTAAGTATGTAATGAAATCGATCCATCTCCGGTGCCATCCATTGTGTGTGTACTGAAGTAAAGAGTGATTGAAACGAGTACAATAGGTGGAATCTGATATGCTTGGCTGGTTTTATTGAAGGATACTCTATTTTTAAATACAATTTCAGGCAAAGGCCTTACGTTCCATGACGTAATTAATGGCTTTCACCCTGTACTGGGTTCTAATAGGCTATTACTTATTCGTAATACAACATTTTCAATTCCCAAATTTTTTAATAACTGTTTGAACTTATTTTTACGTACTTCTTTTTTAACTACTGAAGTTCATAATTCTAAAGGGCTCTCATAATCACCAGTGGCCATCATTTACCGGCGCTGATGGCTGTTGCCAACACTGACACCGACATGCGCCGAACCTTACTAACAGTACTCATCATCGACAAGCACTCGGAACCAGGGCACAGCTTATTTTCTGTATGCACCTTATTAGTCATTGTGTCAAGCCCCAAGAAATTATGAGCTTCAGTAGTTCACAAAGTAAAACTTAACGAGAATATTATGCTTAATTAAATCACCAACCTATTATTCTCCAGTTCGTATGCATGGGAGGCACGCCAAAGCGTATGGAGCAGTTTGCGTACACCATCATGGCCGAGATCGGCCACAAGCTGCCTTGTGGCACCACGCTGCAGGACATCAGCCAGTTCTCGTACCGCTACTCCATGTACAAAGTTGGACCAGTGCTGTGCATTAGCGTGAGTACCAGATGGTTTTATCTATACTCATAAACACTGAAAAGTTTGTTTTTTTGAAAGAGTTAATCTCAGTAACTATTCATCCGATTAGAATAATTATTTTGTAATGGATAGCCACATCCAACGGTACACATTTCGTTATCAGGCTATTTCATCCCGAAATTCCCACGCGATCGGGAACAATGCAGGTAAAACCACGGAGCGCTGTTATTGATGTCATATTTGTAGGGCACTTAAAAAAGGAGGAGGTCTTGATACGACTGATTTTCTAGAAACAGTTCATATTGAACTAGACAGGTTTCAATAATAAAGAAGTCAACATATATGTACTATATTTGCTTTGAAACCGTGCCTAACATATTTTGCCCTGTCTAACAAAACATGCCCGTTCCCATAGGAATTTGGTCATTTTATGTTCCGTGCTATAAATGAACTGTGTGCCAAACATCCATATATTTGCAACGAATATGCCGTTTGGGCATGAAAGACTGCCACAGTGTTGGTGTTATCAGACCGCACATGCATGAAACCGCAATTCTGCCCTAGATCCTGGTTTGGCGGTTCATTTTGGTAAATTGTTTAGGCTTAAACCAAAAGCGGTACACGGTATTATTCTAAAAATGACACTCGCGGCGTCTGACACAAGTTAACCTACCCATCCCTATAGGCTAGTGTGTCAATAGCGGACTCGGATCTACTAATAGTATTAAATAAGTTTGGCTAATTCCCAAAATTTCAGCCCATGTCGTCTGAATGAATATTGAGAGAGTAATAAGTATATAGGTTTATGTTATAGGTCTATCTGTACTCCCTAAGCAGAATACACTCGATTCTCGATGTTGTTTTCGCTTCAACGTTTTGATGAACGACGCAGCAGATTATCGATAATATTACAATAAACAAACATACTTATCTAGTTATATATATTTTATAAACAAAATCATGTTTGCAAATAATGATTTGTGTTATCTGTCCTCGAAATCACGGTTCCGAAGCTTCCAGTGATATCGTTTATTTGGGACTTTGTTCAAACAGAAATCTTACTGGCACAGATATTTTGTAAGTTTTATGAGTTGCTTAAGCATTTCTTTGAACATGAACAGTTGTTTCCAATTATTTATCTCAGCTTCGGTCTACTTATTTATTTGACCATCAAACTTTTCTAGTACTACATAGGGCGAAATTTACTGAAGCGACCAAGTTCTGGGTTTCCTGTATCCACTGCACGATATGCCATAATTATTACACATACGGGAAATGATAACAATCCAACATTTACGGGTAATGATAATGACGGTAAATAAGATTTGATTTTATTGATAGATTATCGACTAATATCGATATCTTCAGTGAGATGAGAGGCCTTTGCCCAGTTACATTACAGGCAAATACTACTACTACCATCGACTAGTATCAATGACGACTTATGTATATGTTTATTATTTCATCAAACCGCCAGGGCTGAACGAATCTGGACCAGAGTTTGATTAATTTGTTTAAAAGCACACACGAACACAGACTCTTAAAATTCTCACGGGAATTCCCGCGTTGTCGAATACAACTCGGTAAATTTCCGAGTCGAGTAAACCCGAGGACGCTACTAGTTAAACTTATACATATTAGTCTTCTTCTTCTTAAAGTTAAGAGATGGGCTCTTTTCGATGGAGTTCTTATGAAGTAAAGTATACTAGTAGATAATATTATTTATTTATTCGTTTATTTTTTAAATATCGCGTGACAAGTATTACGTACGTCCGGCGGAATTAATGCCACGTTCGTTCAATTGCCACAATTGGACAATATCACCCTCATTGAGAGCAGCACATGCCACCATCGTCCCCGCAACTAGAGATTACTATTTTATTAACGAATCACGTTTTGACCATGTGCTTTGCAGCAATTGTACCTTTGGTTTGTTTTATTTATGAGATTGTTATTTATTTATTTATTAAAACGTTTAATGAAGCCTAAGTATTTCACCCGCCTCTCAGATGGATATCAATATAGTAAAGGGAATGCTGTGCTGAAAGCTTTATGATAATCAAACCCAAATATTCGCGACATTCGCTAACCCTAGACCCGTTGGACTCATACTTTAATGCTGACTCAAATTGACATGTAGCGACAGACTTTTGCTGTTCGATTATACTTTTACCAAACCCGTAGAAATAGGCTTCTATGGTGACCTGACCCTTATGACATTAAATTTTTTCTACTTTACAATTTCAATATACAAAGCAGAGCTAATCACGTGAGATAATTACCCAACTCAAAGAAACCGAAGGCGGCTAGACATTTATAATCAGTGAAGTTGATGCAATATCACGTGGTTTCTATAATGAAGTGCGATACGGACCGATAGGAACGTGTCTCGTGTCTCCTCACGTGAATCGGATCGGATTACTGATTTAAACCCCGTTTTCGCTTACTGTTCGAAGCGAACATTCGTACGCTCGTGTGGTAACACTGGCGTAAGCTAATGTTCGTTCAGTGATGATCGGTCGAGAACAATGTGTTCTATTTGTTTTCTAATATCGAACATCGGCTCTGAGCATTTGCTCCGAACATTGGTTAGAACAAATGGTCGCTACCGCGGCTTTATTGGCTTCTACTCTCGGAAAATAATGCCGTTAATGAACTAACCAAGGCTATATACTTACACTTAATGAGGCCATTATTGCAACTGCAATACGTTGAGGGATTAGTTATTTGTTTCGATATTGAAAGAGATGTTTACATCTTTAAACATTATTATTATGAACTCTATAGGAACAATAGCTTTAAGTAAAAGACCATGTATAAGAAATTGTAAAACGAATGAAACAAAGAGCGGAAAAATGAACCACTACTTTTATACAGTCATGAAAACATTTCTTAGTACAGGCGAGTCATTGAGCAATATGGGAACTGCACTGGATTGTGTTCTAGAACGGTCTTTATTCCGGACACGGACAAATCTAAATAATTTTTCAGAATTATGTTTGATAGATAAATATATGACCTTTTGTGGCTATAGGCTAGGCTTATGGTGCCTCCAGACTGTCTCTACTTTTCATATGATTGGTGCATACTATCACTATCTTACGCTTGGTATCTACCTTACCTCCAATCATATGAAACGTAAATAGCATGGAATAATTCTGGTACAAACTCAATTTAGCTGCACTAACCCACATTAGAAGAGAACCAGTATAACGTAGGGTTATAGTCCAACTTTACAGTACTACAATGATTGTTCTTACCTTTCTAGCACGGCATGGGCATCCCTTCAGTGGGCATCCTGCTCCACGAGGTGATAAAGCTAATGTACCACGCCAAGGTGCGAGACCCTGTGTTCTTCCGGATAGGCACGTGCGGGGGCATCGGGTATGAAGGTGGAACCGTCATTATATCGGAGGAGGCCGTCGATGGAGCCTTGAAGAATGCTCTGGAAGTGGTGAGACTTTGTTTTGTTTTTGAAATATTAGCCCCACTGAACTCGATCAGATCAACTTTATCCGAGTTCACGAGCTATACTGAGATCAAAACTACAAAATTCATTCTATAAATCAGAGTTCCGTCGATCGTGGTTGGAGATGGAAACGGTGAAATTAGATTTTAATTATTTGTAGAGTTTAGTTTAAAGTTTTCTTCCTACAATAGCGATACGTTTTTTCTTTTTTTTTTTCTTGTTATATTCTGAAAATAAAATAAGTTGTATAATTAATTAATTACAAAAACCGCGCGCAAAGATGAGTTAAATTATTTTGTTATCGTAATGAGTGTTTTCTTGGAATTTCTATACAAAACAAGATTAAAATACTTGCCCTCGCCTCCATACTCAGTGGCTACCATTACTTTGATACCGAAAGTTCCTCATGTAATCTGTCCAATAGTTACATCTTGTTAACAATTTGTAAAGTTTTGGCATAGTTCACACGTTAGATCTAAATGCCTTGAATACTTACCTACTAAGCAGTAGACGTTACACATATACAAGTTGCTAACAAAGGATATTTTGGGATCAATTATTATTATTGGGATATTGGAAATTCATAGTAAATGTCAGTAAAGGTCACATGCATACTTTGAATACAAATTACGTCATTTGTAAATTGTATTTTTTTGGTCTTTCGTTAAACTTACATATAACGAAATTTAAGTTTATAAATCCATTTCCACCAAAGTTTAATAAAAATTACAATCCCATAATCTACAATTTTGTAAACAAGTGTTAAACGTTTTTCGCTATCTTTTAGGGAGTTCACCCTGTACCCTTAAGGTATATTTTCACACCTATCTCCCCTACAGACAGTGCTGGGGCAGCCGATCAGCCGGCCCGCCAAGCTGGACAAGTGGCTGGTACGCGAGCTGAAGGCGCTTAGCGACCCGGAGGACCCCTACGACACCGTCACCGGGAAGACCATGTGCACTTACGACTTCTATGAAGGTACGTACTCGTGATACGAAGCGAAGATTGACAATCCCAGCACATTGGGATTGTCAAACATTGCTTTAATAATTAACCCATTAATTAGCTTTTCTATCTCTCTTATTCAAATACTGCATGTTACAACACAGAGTACCAAACAAAAACATTATCTTAAAAAAATTCGCTCCAATGCCGATCTCAATCGATTAAAAGTAAACATATAAAAAGTTAGTACGTAATCGATTCGATAACGGTATTTGATTGTTTTGTAATCGCATCGATTAGTTTCGCCAGTTCGACTTCAATGCAGAACTCGATTGGATATTTAACGGTTCTATGTTTATAATCTGAAGGTCATGCCCTATGCCTTCTACCCTATTTAACTAGTTCCGTTAATATAGGTCATAGTTATTTTTTAATCCATGTCCGGCAACTTAAAAGATGGCCCAAATTGCTCTGAGTCGTAATTTAAAGCAATTATTTTAGTTATATTGATAGTTCGGCGTGACCTTTTATGACACACCAATATTATGATTTTTAATCTACGACACTAATAAAGATATAGTATATGAGTACGATCAAGGCGTAATTATTTGTAAAAAATAAAGGAACTCTAAAAGAATCTTACGGACAACAGCCTAAAGCCATTGTAACTTCAATTTAAAGAAACCTGAACATTGTCAACTGTAACACACTCAGGCTCGATATATCGAGACTCGATGGAAGGGGAATAATCCGTAATTACTTGTTAAGTTAATCATTGAGTCACTTCGCACGTCTTCCGCAGTACATCTATCTATTCAAAGGAAAGAAAGTCACTTAAAGTGTTAAGGCAAATAAATGTTTTATTACGTGTTCTTCTCAAGACATTCTGTTGTGACTCCCTTAGGATTTGTTCCCTTAGACTGAATACGTGACTAGAGCTGTTGAAATATGTGTAACGAATTCATTCATTTGTTCTTTTTTGTTTGCATTTGTTATTGTATGGCCAGGCAAATTGTTGTCTTTTAGTAAGTATCAGCGTACTGAGTCAGGTAGTATCTACGTTTAAAAGAGATTCTTTGGGGCCGGAACTAAATACTTATAGGCCCTCCCTAGAAATGGGCTCTATGCCAATATTTTTTTAGAAGCAGAAGAAACTTGGCATTCCTGTTGACGTCTAGACACCCGTATCATCTTATATTAAAATATTAGCTTGTGACCTCCCACTGAGAAGGGCAAATACCTCTTAAATAACCGTCAGCAAAGCTTAACAATTAAAATATTCAAGTATCTCTCTCCCATTTCCAGGTCAAGGTCGTCTGGACGGTGCGTTCTGCGACTTCACCGAGACGGACAAGATGGAGTACCTGGAGAGCATCCACAAGGCGGGCGTGGTGAACATCGAGATGGAGTCGCTCGCGTTCGCGGCGCTCACGCACCACGCCGGCATCAAGGCGGCCGTCGTGTGCGTCACACTGCTGGATCGACTCAAGGGGGATCAGGTATTCAAAGTCAAATATTTTTATTCAGTTTTGGACCCAATGAGGCTCTGAACGTAACACCGGGTACGGTATGAAATATTTGTAGAATAAAAAGATCAAGATGATGGCAGAACATAGAGACCGTAGATCAAGATGATCGGAGTGCTAAATCCGACTGCGTAGTTAAGGTATCCCATCCGCTGCAAACTTTATTGCTATGGAGAAAAAAACTTTTTTTACCTTTCGGTCTGTAGTTGAAAGTTGTTTCTAGCACTGTTTCATTCTACAGCAGGACTTATAATAATTAATATTCTTACTATGTTTTCAGGTGCTGGCTCCCAAGGAAGTTCTGGATGAGTGGCAACAACGCCCGACCAAGCTCGTCTGCCGTTATATCAAGAAGTATGTCTTTCATTTTAATAAATTAATAATACCCTCATTAAATTGCCAAAAAGGCCATAGACAAAATGTTGACAGATTGGCACTCGCATTAATTTCATTACCTACTCGAATAGATCATGTGAAAGATAACTTTGGGTGGGTCTTTATTATAAGATGTGTGTTTTTTTTTTCAGATATCTGCAGATGAAAGGAAGGCTGTCGCTCGACGGGCACGGCTCAATCGCCGTCAAGAGCCCGCGACGATTCAAACTGGTTCAACAAGAATCAGAGACCTATGATTAAACCCATAAATATAACCACACGACAACATGGAATCGATACGCGTGACAGCTGTCAGATTGACATTGACAACTCTGACAGGCTTAATTGACAAGCGTTTTATAAGTAGCAAGTAGGTATTACTTGTCTATAGCTTGCCTTGTATTTATGCTACTATCGATGTATTTATTGAATAGATGTAAGTCGGTTAATGATCCATGCTTTATTTTAATTAGACATTTGAAAGTTAAATCACTAAATAAAAATGTATTATTTAATAATGTAAACGTACTATCAAGTACTTATTAATGATTATGTAGGCAAATGCTGCATATAAGCTAAAAATGAAATATATTGTTAACAGTTGCGCTATTTTAAATATAAGGAAGGCACTATGTGGATCAACTTTTCAGTGTGTATTATGCACTATTAGTGAAATAAATTAGCTGATTTGTTTAGTTCTAGTTGTAATTAGATTAAGAATATATCGGGGTGAGAGTGTGCGTTGTGTAGATTAGATTGTATATCATTTGCACGTCGGTGTTGCATTTATGTTGTCAACGAAATGAACAAAACAAAACGAATGCTTGTATTCTGATGGACCACGTTTAAGATGCTACGGAGATGTAGTACATTAGATTTTAAGGTCCTGACATTTGATCGAGGAACATTTTCCTCGTTTACATTTATTTATACTTCTGTTAACCTACACTTATTTATGGTAAATTTTGTAAGTCGTAATTTTAGGCCGTTCTGTAGTCACTTATTTAGTTCAGAACGGCCATTACGTATATTTGGGATTTAGGTTAAACGTTACTCTAGTTACGAATCCCAGTGAATTCTTTTTAGGCTTTCCCTAGTGTAGATTTTCACTTAGATTGTCTATACTCATTTAATAAAGGCCTAATTTCGTTATAACGTTTCCAAAATACCTCTTTACATTATTTATTTATTGTAAGCCTAATCCACTCAGTAAATTGTTAATTAAAACTTAAATTCTTGAAAATGTATATTAAAATGTAGTGTTATAATGATATGGAGATTACTTAGGATTATGGTTAACAACAAGATTTTAAATAAGGAGTATTTAATTTAATTCAATAGACTTATAGACGAGGTGTTATGGAAAACTTGAGAAGTTAATAAATTGTCTACGTTACAATTTAATTATGTTTTATTTTGAATATAGAACAACTAAGATCGTTAATCCGATCGAACGATCTTAACAATTTATAAGAACCTAAAATGCTTACTACCTATTTTCATCATTGTAAAGATAAACGGCCCAATAGGGAAATATTACAATAAGGCATTTCATAAATTCTGAACTTAAAAGAAAGACGAAGAAATACTTGCCGATTCATTTTAGAAAAAAATATGTTATTTTTAAAAACTATAAATTAATTGTTGTTATCGATAATTCTTCAAAATCTCCTTGAACGACATCCATCCAGCACTCTGTGCGAGATCTGTTTGAGAATGTGCTTCCACAAGTCGTTGAAATGTTGTTAAATATTTTATGCACAATATTGTACGTATATATACGAAGGTAGTGGATTTTAGGCTTTATTCCAGAGTTGCTGACGTCATTGGCGTAGCACGCAATGGAAACTTCAGTAGTGATATACTATGCGTGGCCATCAGTGGCTCTGTAAACGTCAGTAGTGCGATATGTGCTGCTGATGTCTTCGTTACAATGTGCTTCATAAAGAACGCATATTCGTTCGCGCCACTGACGTCATTAACAGAGGAATTCAGGCCTTAGGCGTTACGTTGCAAGGGTGTAACCGACCCATTATTAAAGAATACTTACATTAATGATTGGACTTGCAGCTTCGTTCTAGTTACCACTATTTAGGGAAAATCGCTTTCTGAGATTTATCCAGATATCGCTTCGTGTAACATACTCTTTTCTAATACTAGCATTTTTTAATATTTGGGGCAGATCGCTAGTACATTTCGGCTAGTAATAAATTAAAGCTATACAAAATCACCTGCTAATTCTAAATTACTTCTACTTTTCGAGAAGCCAAAATTGTTAATGATACTACGCCAATTTGAGCGTCATTTGACTTGCCTCATGTCTCTAATTCTATACAAGTAGTGGTTTTAACATTTGTAAACGGAGCTCTCGAGTTCAATCTTTGATCTAATGAAATATATGTAGTTGAATATTTATTTACGTTAACGATGTTGTTGTTAACAATTTATTATGCTCTTATATGCGCCTAAGCGACCGTTATTTGTTAAGATGTAGCTACATATTTAGGTATGTAAGGATTTAATGTTAATGAATGGCACAACCAAAATGACAATTGGTCCCATGTTATTGTAGTCTACAGGCTTTTAACCATTAGCAAGGAATTAAGATGGTCCTTGCTTTAGTTATCAATTCAAATGTAACAGAATAATCAAAAGTTACTAATTCTTCTGCTAGTTCGTGTATTGATTGAATTTTATTAATATTTTAGATTTTTTATTCCATACTTGTTGTACGTATCATGTGTAATCTAACTAAATATGTCTAATTGCTATGTATACAGTTCTATCGCAGCTTCTACTGACAAATAATATTACCTTTATAGAAGAAAAACATCAATGCAAGAGGAAAAGATTTATTGAATTAAAAACTTTATGAGCTAATCTTAACGTTATACCGAGAGGTTTGAATCAGGATACCTCTAAATTTATTTCTTAATATCAAAATACAATGGCACTGCCTTAAATTATAGGAAAAATTAGAAACCAACTATTAGGAAAACAAAAATGAAAACTTATGTCTAATTGAAATATGTAAAGACCATTAAGATGTTTCCTTATGGCTATCAGTATTTAGAAATGCTTCGAGAAGAATAAACAATTCTTAATTATTATTCCGAGCTGCTTTAGCTACTTACCTAAATATATAATTTATGTATTAACTATTATAACTACACTGCCAGACCGCAAATATGTACACGAGTCTAGGAATTGAATGTTGTCGATAACTAACACTTTTAAAAGACATTCCATATCACGTATGAAATATTATGCATATCGTTTCACTGCGAGGTGTAGGGCGACTGATTAAGCAAAGTTAATGTGCAAATCGCTACTTAATTGTTAAAGGAAGTAAACTAAATTAAACAAAAACGATGCCAAAAATGTTACATATATTTGAATAGTAATTTACAAAGTTATTTGTTAAACCGTGCACATATCAATGTTGCTAAATTAATTTGTTTCAATCAATCGTCCCTCTGTTCGCATATTTAGTCAATGATCATTTTGTATGTATTGCAACAAAATTTATGTGTAATTTTTGAAGATATTTATGATTTTATTAATGTTTTTAAAATGCTAAACCAATACAACTGAATGTATACCATTATAATCAGTCAGTCTTAAAGTTTATAAATAAATTATTAACTGTTAAAGGTGTAACGCGCATTGATTGTTATTCAAACTACAAATACTTACAAATAAATGAGCAATTAAGGTTATTTTGTTGGTTTTATTGATTGTTTACTTGAGCTGTAGGAACTTCATGAGCGCGTCGTATATGAGCCGCGGGCTGGCCTCGCTGTCGGCGGTGTAGCGCACGCCCCGTAGGGCTCCGTCTTCATTCCGGACCACCCCATACTCCCCCACTATGAACCCGTCCGACGTCCTCTCCTCGACCCGGTACTTGTTGAACTCCCTCCCCTTCACCACGTACCCTACCTTACAGTTGTCCTGCTTACATTTCTCAGTAGTGGTCTCCTGCACCCCGTGACTCCTACCATCTGTCATCACGCTCACTTTTTCCTCAACCTCATAGTTCTTCTCTGCTTGATGTTCCGGTATGCGATGATCTTTTACTTCTGGGTTTGTTTGTTTGGACACAGGAGTAGTGTTAAAAGTGGTAGGGGACAAAGGAGATGGCGAGTGTTGCCAATGCACGTTTTGTGATCCATCTGGGTTCAGGTGCAGCGAAGCAGGTTCGCTATAAAACTTGGCGGGTTCGCTATATATTTTGGCAGGTTCGCTGTACACCTTTGCAGGCTCGCTGTATATTTTGGCGGGTTCGCTATAAATTTTTGCTGGTTCGCTGTAAAATTTAGCCGGTTCGCTGTATATTTGAGCAGGTTGACTGTACACTTTCTGGGGTTCATAGAACTTGTTGTCTTGGTATGGTTCTCGCGGCGCTGCGTAAGGCTTCGCCGGCGCGTTGTATGAGTTGTGTGATTTGGGTGGATCATGCACCACGTTGAAACTGACCGTCGTCAGTCTCGCGGTAGGCTCCCTTTCGCTCGGTGGTTTATTTGTGTAACCTTGAATATAATTCTTTGAGGACGGAGATTGCAATACTGACCTAGCCAACGGTACATTTTCGATGTTTTCGTAATTTTCATTGTCCTTGTTTAGTATTTCTAAGATTGACTTTATAGATGGTTCGGCTAGAGAGTCGTCGGTTTCGTTGTTCTCTTTATGTCTTATGGTAAATTCATTATCTTTACCAAATTGATTTTCATCCTTGCTGTCTGTGTAATCGGGTAATGTAGTGAATGCTGTTTGCAAATCGTCAGGTTTATTTTGTTCATCATCAGCATGCTTAAAACTTAATCTTTCTTCAGAAAGTTTCAAAGCATCGTCCAATATAGATGGTTGAGCTTTTGCGTCTGTGTCTCTCGGATTATCTGTTATTTCTTCCTGAGATAATTTAGCTTTCGAATCGTTTTCTTTTAATTTTTCGTTCGATTTGTTGCTTTGATTCTCATCGTTCGGAGTATCGTAATCGTTTTCATTGCCTTGTTCGTAATCTGAGAAATGCAATGAATCCGCTTGTGGGTTGTCATCATTATGATCCTTTGACTCCTTTTTTGCATGTAGCTGTTTTAGAAATTCAATGTTAGCTCCTGATAGATCTGGTACATCACGTTCAGTTGTTTCATTGACTGCCGGTTCTATTACCTCTATAAAAGGTTTGAGTTCATCATTTCTTTCGTATTCATCACTGCGTCTTAATTCGTCATCTGTTTTATAGTCATTTATGTTTCCGGAGTCATCTTTTCTATTTGATTTATCGTTTCTTTTTAATTCATAATTTGTGGGCAAGTCATCATTTCTCATTAACTCATCATTCATGTCACTATTCCTTGTGAAGCCTTCAGTTTCGTTGACTTTATGTGCTTTGACTCGGCCCCTCCCGACGGCGACGGAGGATGTGATTCTGACTGAAATGACTTGCTCGTCGGGGGGAGGTTTGGGGTTGTTGTGTTGAAGGGAGTCCGGTGTGGAGCCTTCGCTCGCGGGGCGCGATGCGACGTACACACATCGTGTTATCTGAAACACAAATATTGAGAATGTTAATGTTCCGGCAGATATTTAAAATATATCTATATATCTATATCTTTTAAAATATAATAATATCGCTATAATTTACAAAAAAATATTCGATGGACTTCTATTTCTAATATTAACTACCTATCTACATTTATTATATTTATAGTTTGTGTTTTCTTCCTGTACGATATTTATTTTTTGTACGCATTTAAATAATAAGGAACTTTCGATTCGTACTGTTTACACTAACGTGTTACGGGTGTCATTATTTAAATAAAATAAATCAATTTTGGTCACGCCCCAATGATTGCATGCCAGCTGTTATTTGTTATTAATGTTTGTTAATAGAGAGGGTTATAAATTATGGTAATATTCTTTCAATGTTAGTATTACTAAGAATCGTATCAATATATCTTACTCAATCGTTAAGTAGTAGTAATATTAGTTCGGCTATCTAATCTTAATAAGTACCAACCCTACCAACGGATAAAATATTAATAATATTTTATTATTGTATCTATAATATACCTGTTTTGTAAGTAAGGAAGACCTAAAAACTAATAAGGTGAAGATAACAATGAAGGAAAAAAGTAACAAAACGTTTTAATTTCTAGATCTTGCTTTCTGATACATTTTTAGAATAGTTTAATTTCAAAGGCAGAAGGTTGCTGTTAGTTTGTTATTATGTTTTACTAACATAAATTCGTACTTGTGACCGGACGGATAGTAAAAGAATTAATGCGGAAACGCTTTAAACTTTAAAGTTGAGTGGCCGCCATAAAAACCGACATACTTGCATTACTCAAGTATTTATTTAATATAGATTGAAACGATGACACTTTAAAAACATGAGCCCGTAAATATCGTGAAATTATACACAATATCATTGCGGATATGGTACGGAGAGACATTTTATTTAGTCGGTTTAAATATCGCAGTGAAGCTTCTGAGATTAATAGCTCGTTAAGTTAACGATGGCCATCTCATCCATATATTTAAGTGAAAAAACCCATTGGATGGTTACTACGATTAATATTAATTGCATGGCATCTTTAACCTTTATTGCTTTGCTCCTATAACTTATTGAAATTGACCACTACTGTTTGGCTTGCAGTACCTATTTAAAGTGAAATAGCTAAACTTAACTAACTATACTTCATACTTACCTATCTACTTACAGCCCTAATGTCACAAATAGAGCATATTTTGTACTAATGCATGTCCTGTAAGTGCTTACTATTTTATATCTCTCTGGTAATACCATAGATTTAGAATTTTTTTCGCTAGGTAATACATACATTCTCATAAATATTAGCTCTCACCAGAGACGCTCGAGTTAACCTGTGGCAGGAGAAATCCCCACCGCCACACTTCTTAGACGCTGCTGAAACTATTCCCGCTGGTAATAGTTTGCCGAGTCCAGTGAGGAGAACTCTAAACAGGCTAAAAGCCCAGGTTGGTCGCTGCAGATCTAACCTGGGGAAGTGGGGCATGATAGATCCGTGTCAGACCCAGTGCGACTGCGGGGCGCCCGAACGGACCATGCAGCATGTTTTGACCTGCCCCTCGAACCCTCAAAGCTGCACATTGAGTGACCTCATGTGCGCCAACAACAAGGGCCATCAACACGAACAAGAAGTACCTAGATGCAACTGCTTGCTTGGAAGATACGTAATCAATCAATCTACTGGTAATACTCAAGCTAGGCTGGTTTGACGGGTGAACTCCTTTAACCGTCTTTAAATACATACCAGGATGATGTTCTATATTCGTCTTCCTCACAAGCTGACTCATAAGTACTTATTTCCTTCATTTATGAACCGATTTCTAAAGCTCTTTCTATCTTGTCTTCAAGTTCAAGAATTGTCCCATTTTAATCAACTAGAAAAAGTAGGAGGTTTCTCAATTCGAGCATATATACGAGTAGGTATGCTTTTTCTTTGTATAACTAGTCTGAACTGAAGTCGCTTTTTTTGCCATATAAAACCTTCTTTAAAATGAAGTAGATATACATAGACTATTTTTTGTTTAATTAAAACGAGTGTAGCGGAAGTATCGGTGGTTTTGTCACTAGTGTATCGGAGAGCGGTCAATCCGGGTGTTGACCGCGCCGCCGCGGCCTTGCACCACTGTCCACTGCACGTGTCGGACACCCACTGCTGGTTTTATTAACATCACTGTAGATTCTAAGTTCATAACTATGTTCTAGCCTGTACTTAGTTAACAGTAACCTACCTAGTTATGCACTACATGTTGAGTACAAGTTGAGGAATATCATTATGAAGACACTGGCATTCAAAGAATTGCAATACCTAGGTAACTGCACGACTTACTAAAGGCCTTGCAATATAAAGCATTGACATTGCTTTACATAACTCGTAACTCTTATTGTACCTTGCATAAAAGAATTACCGAGACTTTTTAATCGGTTTCGATCTAAACTATACATCGAATGTGCTACATTTATTATCTAAATATGCAATTACGAATGTTAATGAAAGTGAAGTAAGCTGTCTGTAGGAAACAAGCGCGCGGGGCGGCGGCGCGCGGCGTGGGTGCGCGCACGCACCTACCCAGTGACAGTGAAACGGCAAGGTCTCGCTGATAGTCGGCTTACAAACGCTTAAACTTACACCTATTCTTTTGTCGTTAACTCGGATATTAACCTTATATAGGTACCCACTTTCAATGACTTTGGCTCTGGTGACCTACAAGTACTGACTCGACCACATACCTAAAATAGAATATGTCATTTATATTGTTAGGTTCTTCTTCTTACACTTCCACTCATGGTTACTTAGAGTAAATTATTCAATTTATTAGATTTACCTGCTAGAGATATTTTTTAAAACCTTTTATTAAAATCGACCGGAAATCACCCCATAAAAATATATTGAAGTTTGTTTATCTAACAGAGATATCCCTCGAGAGGCATTGGCTGAAAATCTACCCTTGGACTTATTCAAGAGCTTTTCTTTAATTCCAAAATATATACTTAAAGAAGAATATAAAGGTATCTCCAATAATTCACATGGTAAAATACGGTCTGCCTTAAATGCAATTAGTGGCTCATTAATTGACATTGGTCGTAATTACATAGCTTTTAGATCAAGTGCCTTGAGAGAGACATTAAAAATACGAGTTCGTTACAATTTAACAAATAATTAGTCGTTAGTTCACTACTGTTTGTTGTTATTAATGTGCAAAAAGATTAATGTTCGAAACTGTGAGTTATTTTTTATTTGGTGTATGAATCACAGTTGATTACTTTTTCAAATAACTAGGAAATATCACTTAAATATGAGTACAAACTTAAATACCTAATCTACCTATTGGTAAACATCGATGAGCCAATAACTAACCCAACTTCAAAATAAAGGTACCTCCTATAAGCCTCGAAGTCTTGAGAACGATTGCATATTACGTGATCCAAAGTAACATTTAGTTTCGACAACATACAATAGGTATGAGTAACTATCTGGGTTGTCTATCGGCAATGACCTAAGTTAATAAGTAGATACTTTGTTGAATTCGCTCGCGATTGCTTTCAAGTGTTTATGTAATATAAAAGACCCCGTCGGAGGTCACCCACTGCACTGTATCTATCATCAATCTATAAATTCCATTGTATTTTATTTATTACTAGCAGCGCCCCGCGGTTTTGCCCGCGATGTGCCCATTCCTGTGGGAATTTCGGGATGAAAAATAGCCTATGTTACTCGTGGATAATGTAGCTGTAGCTAGATTATAGGTTCAAGTTCTAGGTACTGACTTATGAATGACGATGAATTATGGGATCCAATGTTTTCCAAATTGACTTTGAAATTCACTTGAGATAATATATGATAATTCTGGACGGATTCAGTTAAATATCCAACCACCTAAGATTTTGAACAATTACTTAGTTAGGTTTACGAATCAATAGGTAGCTTCCGTTGGTTACATTTAAACAATTAATAATTTAATTTTCTTTGATTCCTCAATAAAGATATTTGATTTTCCTCAACCGAGTAGATACATTGTAATATTTCATCAGTTCCTCCGAGTTATTAGCTCCGATTAGACTGCGGATGTGGATATTTAACTAACTGTGTACCAGTTTAGAGTATGTCTTTAATGATTGGTTTTAATTTAATTGTTAATTGCATTTAATCTATACATCTAAACCATTGACTGATTGACTGACAGACAACTTACTTTGCTAAGTAGATATCTATAATGACAGTATACTCGTAAGTTCCTACTTAGTTTGTAGGTACTTATTGTAGAATGTCGTTTTCTTAGTTTCCCTAAACTCATTCAAATCTTTCAATGCTTTATCCTGACGATAATTTGTACTTGCGAAGCTTTTGAACTTCCTAACTTTTTCTATCTACATTCTGACATGGAAAGCCGTTACTTCAGAAAGATTTCACATCATAAATATCATTTTGATGATCTATTCATAAAAGTTATGTGAACGTTAAACATAACAATGTTGCGACAATGTTATTGGTGCACAATGCCGGTGCGCGGCGCTGCGCGGGCGCAGGCGCGAGCGCAAACCAGTTCTGATTTACCAGATCGTGCGGTATTTTATACGTGAATGCAAATAAACTGTCCCCTGATAAAGAACTTGAGACCACAAAGAAGAGTTTATAATACATTTTAACTCAGACACTAGAAGGTACTGTGTTAAAACAACATTCATTTTTTTAGGGTTCCGTAGCCAAATGGCAAAAACGGAACCCTTATAGATTCGTCATGTCTGTCTGTCTGTCTGTCCGTCCGTCCGTCCGTCTGTCTGTCCGTATGTCACAGCCTTTTTTCTCCGAAACTATAAGAGCTATGTTGTTGAAACTTAGTGTGTAGATGTATTCTGTGAACCGCATTAATATTTTCACACTAAAATAGAAAAAAAATAAAATTTTAGGGGGGTCTCCCATACTTAGAAATGAAAAAAATATTTTTTTTTTCATCAAACCCATACGTGTGGGGTATCTATGGATAGGTCTTCAAAAATGGTATTGAGGTTTCTAATATCATTTTTTTCTAAACTGAATAGTTTGCGCGAGAGACTCTTCCAAAGTGGTAAAATGTGTGTCCCCCCCCCTGTAACTTCTAAAATAAGAGAATGATAAAACTAAAAAAAATATATGATGTACATAACAATGTAATCTAACACCGAAAATTGGTTTGAACGAGGTCTAGTTAGTAGTTTTTTTTTTACGACATAAATCGTAAACCGCAAAAAAATACTGATTATTCATTCAATAACTCAAATGTAAATAAAAAAACATTTATTTCAAGAACTTCTTTATTATGTTACTCGCTGCTACGGAACCCTTCATGGGCGAGTCCGACTCGCACTTGGCCGCTTTTATTATACGTGATTGATCTTTATGCTATTAATTGAGGCTTAAATGCTTATTATAATATTGTTGTTTACAGTTTATTTTAAATGCGTTGCCCCTCCCTTATTACCTGCAATGAAATAAACTAAGCAGGAAGGAAGGTCTTTATACCTAAAGACTAAACGGGAACTTAAAGAATTTTAAAAATGGGCACTTGATTGCTCTTAATTATGGAGGCAAAGTACATAATAAGCCCCTTTTTATGATAAATAAGTACATGAACGAATTGGGTGTTATTTACAATAATTTATGATTGCAATCATTGGCTAGTTATACCTACCTGAGTATCAGACGGTAGTAAAATACATATTAAGCTAATAAATAAATAGATAGATAATAAATTGTCAAAACAAATAGTTAAAATAACGCGTGGTAACGCCCAAAAATGTTTTGTTATCGCCTACTCAATGTTACTAAACAATTTGCTAAAATACTTAGTTGCTTGACTGTTTGATAATTAATTGTCTATTACTTCTTTAAAGACTAACCAAATGAGATGTATTAGTAATAAATCGTTTCCTACATAATTATAAGTCTGGTATAATTACATATCCAAACAATATAATCTGTAGCACATTCTACACCTACTTGAGGCTTTATAAAAACATCAGGAAGTGAGCTAGACTCGTTTCGCCCTCAAAGCAAATTTAGTCCTCGATCCAGTTTGTTAAAGATCACTCTGACATTTATTACCATACGATGTTTTCTTTTTAAACAGTTTGAAAAGAGGTGGTTACCGTCCGGCATTACAAGGGTACCTGCGTATGGAGCACTTAATGATTGGGTTTTACTTATTTAATTTCTCGGCGCCGCAGCCTGTGATGATTCACTTGAAATGGCAGATCGAAATTGAGATCCGGGCTGCTCACCCGGTTATACATATTTTTTATTTAGTTTCTAGGGCACTGGCAACATAGTTGGTTGCTAGGATGGCAAAGTAACTATAGTCCTTCATTATTTATGCCAGTATATTCCTCCTTCCTACGTAGGTTTGTTCGATGTGGACTGATTGAACTAGTTTCCCTATATGTACAGAGATAGCAAAAGCGCAGCTCACTTGATATTGAAACTGAACAATTGATATTCAAATTAACCTGTCATTCAAAGCACTATGCTATTAATGGATACTAAAAAGATAGTCACTTGTAGACATTGCACTGTAGGTACGTCTTTTCATCTCAGTTCATAACTAATTTACGTACCTATAACGTGCAGTGCAAGTATTTGAAATGGACCAATATTTAAGTGTGTAATATACCTAATAATTAGTGAATGTGCATACCTCAAACTGAGCAAATACAAAGCACGTGAATGTACTTACTATTAAAAGTCAACCTTGCAGTAGTGTCATAAATAATTAAGTAGATACTAAGCAACGGTAATAATGAGCTACTTTCCAGTTTCCTGTATGTTAAATACTTACAGTAGTTGTCTATGAATTGCCAAATTTTTGAGGTCAATTTATTTTTTAGATTTTGTTTATGATGGGTTTTTTATTTTTATGGGTTTTAGGTTTCATTATGAAAAAAAGGTAAGTATACCTATAAATAATAATAAATAATCTAATATATACCCGCACAAATTCACACAAAGTTAATTAGACCCAAAGTAAGCTCTAAGCTTATGTTATGGAATCTAACTCACTGATACTACTACATATACATACACAAATAGTATAATGAATATATAATTGACACCCAGAATAATCTGGGTAGGTACCATACGTTAAGCTCCAAGGAGGAAGGTCAACTATATTTGGTTTAGATAGAGCAGATCGACTTAGCTCATTACATCTACCGACTATTTTGAGTTTGTCCGTAAACTGGCAAAATATAGCAGTCAGGGAGGAGCGGTACTATTTCACCATATTTTGCTCCCCGCCCGGCGTCCGGTGTTACTTGTTTTATTTCAGTAATTCTTGTTTATATCAGACTAGGTATTTACGGACAGGGGTACCTACCTATACCCAGTTGTAATGTAGGTAGGAAGGTAATTAATCTTGATTAGAGGCGCTTAAATGTCACATTTTTTATGCGAAATTCTTCATATCATGTCAACCAAGCGTGTCTACTGTCCATTATAAAGGAGATAGGAACTTAAGTATAGTGGTGTATCCAGGCAACCTAGGTTTCTTGAAAAAAATTGGTTTAAGATATGATAATAGTTATTTACTCAATTAAAAGCATAAAAAAGCACGCTTAGAAACTTTCATTATTATAGTGCTTTCTAACCTAACCTATATCTGCTTTTGTAAGGGACAGGATAGATCCTAAACCTATTAAATTATATTCCTAACTAAGTAAATAAAGTATTTAGGTACTTGTAACACCTATGCCTATATATTGGCTTTAAAAATACTTGTATCTTTCTAAAGTTCAAATGTAAATGAGTCACTACACTCATCATTTTACACTTCTAAATTCCTATAATAACTTATTGATAATTAATGTACTCAAGTCAAACGAGATAACTTAATCAAAAGAGTTTTTATTGCATTTGATTTATGCTTGAAAGCTTCTACTCGTATAAGCTACCGGTCACGAGTGTGACTTCAGGTTCATGACCAACTCGATTCATTTGACGTGTGTCTTGTTCTAGTAATTTATTGATTTATATTTATTATCTTTATAGAATTATATTAAAGTATGTATTTCAGGACTGAGATTGGTTTTTCATACAAGTATTATCGAGTGTTTAATTATAACGTATCTAACTATCTGTGTAACTTCTATACTATCATTGATATTTTTTAAATAAAATAGTAGCTTTGCTGTTGCTACTCTAAAATTATCTAGAAATAAATATCTACCTTTACTTAGTCCGATCTCGATAGATACTGTATTAAATTGCTCAGGTCCCAAGTTATGTACTAAGTTAAGGTCTAAATGATAATGTCAAGACTAGATCATACCAGTATAAATATCCATAATAAGTTCTTATTCATCTCGTTGGACCTTCGGCACCTGCAGTTGTTACTGTGTCCATAAGGGCGAAACCACATCACAGGGGGTTCTTGACAAAAACATCTTTTTAAACAATCAACTTATTAACACATTGTTAGTTTTCGAGTTAAGTTTCGGTCTAGGCTCGGTAAAACTAAGCGGTACCTTCCGATCCGATTTCGATAGTAAATTGGAAATGGCGATACGCTTCTAGTACACGAGCGGTTTGCGCGCGCGCAGCGGTCAACTACGCCGCTCAACACCGCGGTGACCTTAACAATTATGAATTTATTTTATTAATGCACTTTCTTATGACGTGGTCGGCGGCAGGCTCACACGCCGCCGTACCGTCATCTGGGATGAGACAAAGAAAAATAGGGTTTTAAATAAATTAATTAAAAGTTTATTTTTCAACAACATTCTAAAACAATTTACAGTTATTTTTTATTTAACTCCGTTTCTTTGAGAGCAAAGAAGAGAGATGTTTGGTATTTTAAAAACATTTAAAAATATTAAGTGATATTAATGACCATAATAGGGGTCGTGAGAATATTGAGGCGCCGAATATTGAGGAGCTGAATACTGGGGGGCTGGGTACTGAGGCGCCGTATACTGGGGGGCCGAATACTGAGGGGCTTCGTATTGTGGGGCCGGCTTGTGGGGAGCCGAATACTGCGGAGCTGAGTACTGAGGAGCGACGTAGTGCTGGTACGAAGGCTGCGGCGGCGCTGGCGCCTGCGAAATACAGTTCATGTTGTTAATACACCATGGAGAATAGATACAGTCGATATTTGTAGTAATCACTCTTAGTTTAGTATTGTTAAGCTATTCTTGTTTTAAAAAAGCAGCTCCTTAAGTTTATCGGTCTAAGGCTCAGGAAAGCGAGACACTGATAAAAAAAGTTAACATGGCTCGTTTAAAAGCTTAGAAACCTTTTTATATGTTTAACTAGCAGCGCCCCGCGGTTTTACCCGTTGCGTAATTTTAAAGATTTAAACATACAGACAAACAGACAAAAATAGCGACTTTGTTTTATACTATGTAGTGATGCCACCTCCATACAAGTAAAGTATTACCTAAGTGTTTGTAGTTTGTTAGGTGTACTAGGTATTTTCTAGGTCGTTACTTGGGTTAGGTTAGTTACGAATACATCGGCCTTATAATTGCAATAAATTCGAACAAATTAGTTACTAACACATGATTTAAATGAAAACAAGAAATGTGTTATTCTGCTCAATGTTTTGTTTCCAATTCCATCGATTATATACTTGTTACAATAATTATGAAGGCCACTCTTGCAACACATGGTTGTTGGGAAAAAATATGAAGTACTTACGTACAATACACGCACAGCAAAAGGAGTATCTAACTAGACTTTAATACAGTTGTGAATTTCTTACACCTAGTTACCATATTTTGGTCTTACGCTTGTAGCTCCCCTAACTGTCCCACAAACTAATTTTTTATCAATGTTTACCTACGTGGTTCATCATATTGCGAGTTCGCTTTAACTAAATAACTACGCATCGTTACCATCGTTACAGATAGATAGTAAGTATGATCATAAAAGTTCTAACCTCATAGTTATAAGCCGGTTTCTTATCAACATGATGGATCTTCTTCACTGCTATTTTATCAGCAATCAGTTCTTTCAACTTCAGTTTGGTTGAGAGCATGTTCGCTGCCAAAGCTTTGTTAATGGCTTTCATTTCTTTGATCTTCGCTTTTATAGCCCACATGCCGTCTTTGATCAAGTCTAGTTTGCCAACTGGAGCCTCTTCTTGGTAATCGTACTCGTAGGGTGTTTCATAAGCAGCCCTGAATAGGACTTGGTCTTCTTCGTCAAGATCCCCTATATTCACGTGGCGAGATAATGCTGAAAGGAAATTTAAGGAATTTTGAATCAGTAATGCACACACATATCTCATTTACACGATGCAAGTTCCTTGCCTGTTGCATACAATAGGTAATATCGAAGACCGCGAGACGCTAATAGCCTAGTCATTCATAAAATTCAATTAGGCAGTTTATAACCTAAGTACCTACTTGCTTCAGCTAGTTAACCGCTTTCCGTTTATTTCCACAAATTAAACAACGATAAAAAGCAAACACAAATATGTATTAAAAAACTCGTATCAATTAGTTAATTACTGTTAATTAGCAAACCGCATGGTTGCGATTCATTTAAGGCAGATGACTCGCCGCGAAATAACAATAAATACAATTATAATACTCGTCAGTTACTCACCCGCACCCACGAAGAAGACAATAAATGCTACTTTAATAACCATTGCTATTTAATTATACTTTTTAAAAATAAAACTTAATTGTTCATAGATTTTTGTTAAAACCAAGATGGCGCCAGCACGTATTTGTTTGAATGCGAAACTCGAATGTTAATGTGGTCTGAGTAGTAAACGGTGTTGGAGATAAATCTACCCACTATAGTTATTTTAATTTTGTATCAGTACTCACTGGCAACAAATTCTTTTGAACAATTAACTATTTATAATTAGGTACTTAACTTTTAGGCCTGTGTACCTAGTTATGCACCCACCGGGCCGCATGGTAATAAATTTCACTAACGCTGACCGTGCGTAAGAGCTAGCGAGAATGCGTGGGCGCATGACCGGAAAGGATGTTTAGTCTATAAGTAAGCGATAAGAAAAGTGACTTTAGTTTTAAGAATATAATTCATTATTAGTTAAGTAACCCTAGTTTAGTTCGGACGTCAGTCCTTAGTGAATAAAACTTTTCACTAATTATTAATTAAGTAACCTTAGCGTAGTTTGGACGTTTATAACAGTCCCTAGTGAATAAAACTTTTCACTTTAGTTTTTAAAAAGTATTTTATTGCTCCCAAATACTTTTCTGGCGCAGCCGGTAGGATCGCACTACTGTGTGCTGCTGATTCGTGCGCGAAAAAACGATTAAAAAGCGTGAAAAGCGCGTTCGGTCTTCAGCCCGTGGCGATCCGCGAACCAGATAAATTTGAAAAGGACCTTGGAGACAATACCTAAGCATGGTGGTGACTGGCAGGTGAGTGAGATTTTTCGCCATCCTTTCCCCACTATTCTTTGTTATAGTAGGAATCGAACTTCTTCCTTTATAACTTTTATTTGACTTACCTAAAAATCGGTAGACCATTTAATTTAATGTATTAAGTAGATTTTATTGTTATTAAATAAAAGAAACTATGTTGAGAATAAAAAGGAACTATTTTTGGAATAATATGCAAGAAATAATATCTTTAGTTATAAATAGTTGTGAAGTTTGTAAGAAGCTTAAGTATGACAGGAAACCCCTGAAACCACCCTTACAGTCAACGCAAACGCAGGAAGCCCCTTTTCAGGAAATTTAGATTATACAGATGCTTTACGTTATGATAAGGAAATATCCATGATAGAGTCGAAAGAAAGAGCTCTAGGTAAGAAAATCAAATCAAATCAAATCAAATCATTTATTTGCGTAAATAGTTGTTACATCTATTTACAAACCCAAAGGGTGTGCAAAATATAAAATCAAAACTAAAATATAAAAATAAAAAAACTAAATACTAAAATAAACTATTAAACAATCAAAAACTATAGGAACTAAAATAAACTAAAACTTAAAATCAACTAAACTATAGAGTAAAACTTAACATCTTAGACCTAGTTACATTATTAATTATTATATGTGTTTATCTGCAAAAAATTCTTCTAATGAGTAGTATGCTTTTAGTAAAAGATACTCTTTTAGTTTTAGTTTAAACTTGTCTATTTTTCTAATTGAAAGTGGAATAGAAGTATAGATTTTGATGCCTAGAAAAAACAAGCTATTATTAAATTTATTTGTTCTGCAATGTGGAAATATTATTTTGTTAATATGGCGTTTACTTTTGAATTTTTTATAAAATATGACTTACAACTATCGGTTTTTTTAAGTGTACACATAGACCTAATACATTTCTTTTGGGCTCTAAATGCTGCAAGCTTCTCTGTAGAGTTACCCCAAAACAGAACACCATATTTAAGTATAGATCCGACATATGCATGATAGGCGTTAAGAAGCGTATATTGGTTAGTTGATTGAAGTTCTTTTATAGGATCATGGTTACGGAATTAAAGTTACTATTTTTATTTTTGAATGTAATGAAGTGTGTTTTGTCTATATTTATTCTTAAATTATTTGATTCTAACCAGTTTATGATAGATAGACAGGAAATCTAGTTTGGTTATTTCTGTTATTTGTTTTCTGTTCGTTAGGTATGATTTTATGAGGTTAAGGGCTACTCCCCTTATTCCATAAGCTTCTAATTTTGCAAATAAAATGAAAATGACTTTAGTCACTAAAATGTTGGATAGTTTTAAACAGTTCATTGCAATCTATAATTCTATTAAAAATATCTTTTGGTTTTAACTCATTGAGAGATTGCTGTGGCACTTTGATGGTAATGTTTGCTCTTATTTTTTCTTGTTTCTTATCATCGGATCCAAATTCAGGGTTGGGATTTTTAGATGATTTCTTTCGGTCTCTGACTAGTTTTCAGTTGACACCAAGACTCTAGTATAACCACGTTTAGATTGTGATTTCACCTCTTTAGAATTCTCTGATGGTATCCTTTGGGGCGATATAGAGTTTTTATTAAATCTTCTTTGAAATAAAGCTGGTTCCTTACTATATGTAAAGGAAAGTCAAATAACATCTATAATGGAAGTACCGTTAACAGATAAAATAGTTTTCGATTATTACAAATTATATCCTCTTCCCATTTACCAATTTCCTACGAGAAAATTGTTATTATTTCCCGATTTTCCGTACCTTTTGGCGAAAAGACTCCAAATACTTGCCAGTATCCCAGCCGTGCGAGAAAATCGACGCAGCCATTTTCCTGTGTACCGACGACAACGTAGCGCAGTTTCAGCCTCCCACATGTGCTGAACAGCTTCTGAAGTTTCAGACTAACCTCACGTTTTGCTCACCATATGCTGTTGAAGTTGAAGACATCAAGGTACAGCGTATTAGCATGGAAAGTTGGATCATATTCACGCGAAATTCAACCATAATGACTGAAAAATGTGAAAACGAGAGTAACAAAGTATTACTACAGGGCACATACGTTGTTTCAACATCTGAAAACTGTGCTTTACACCTGAATGAGATTGAACTTACCTATGAACGCACCTTTACTGAAAAACTTCAGTTCAGAATTGCAGCCGTTACAACCTTACCTCAAATGAAAATTGAAAATCCGACATCCTTACCTGTAATCAATATAAAGAACATCGATCTGGAAGAAATGAAGCACATTTCCCGCATCCTGAAAATTAGCGACACATTCAGTGAAAGTGATAGTGAAATGGGCAATATAGTGAATATCAAAAGTGTTAGTTTAGCCACGATTTTTCTATATGGATTTTTCATAGTTATAAGTATTATTTCCATTCATATTATTTTAAGCGAAATCATCGGAATCCAGTAATTGTAGAACCCGATAATTTCGCTCTTGATGAGGGAGGAGTTATGCACCCACCGGGCCGCATGGTAATAAATTTCACTAACGCTGACCGTGCGTAAGAGCTAGCGAGAATGCGTGGGCGCATGACCGGAAAGGATGTTTAGTCTATAAGTAAGCGATAAGAAAAGTGACTTTAGTTTTAAGAATATAATTCATTATTAGTTAAGTAACCCTAGTTTAGTTCGGACGTCAGTCCTTAGTGAATAAAACTTTTCACTAATTATTAATTAAGTAACCTTAGCGTAGTTTGGACGTTTATAACAGTCCCTAGTGAATAAAACTTTTCACTTTAGTTTTTAAAAAGTATTTTATTGCTCCCAAATACTTTTCTACCTTGGGGATTTTATTCCAGTACATAGTATTTATGTACCTTGTTTCTAGTTTAATTTACTAAAAATAGAATCATCGTAATATGTAGGAATCTGAGTCTCACCTGATGACTATTGACCTTACCTGATATATAGGTAGCAGCAAAACATATTCATACAGATACCTACCGCTATATTTTTTATGCCCAGACTAAACATTGTATGCCCAAACATAAAAGCTGTCCGATATAAGGTTGGTATAAAGTAGTGATGATAACTGCACTGGAATCTTAATACAATTTCTAGGAAACGCCAGAAACGCCACACTAATACGAACTGACCTTTTCTTTAATCCGTTTACGAAGGATACACGTCAATCTGAACGCTTGACTTAATAAATATGGTTCTTTATTTATCAGTGGCGTGGGGTCGGTACCAAAATACGAGCTCAAATTCTAAGTATCGACAATAGATTGTTATTTATTACCTAACTGCTGCCTATTGTCCTTTATTGGGTACAAATAAATCTTATTTTACATAGCCCAATTATACGTCACTAATTGATTAATTTCTATGGATGGATTTATTGCAAGCTTTAAAGACTCGACGCATTTAGATTTTTGGCTCAATGTAAGTAAGTCTATCTGTATGATATGTCCCGACACATGATAATGTCATACATTCTTTATCCTCACCATAACAGGTTCAAAGGAGGCGAAGAAACCAAGCAACAAATAAAAATTATCGTATCGCATGTATCAATCTAAATATTTTTATGTCAATGAATAACTTGCGTAGGTACTTATTGAAATAAGGCGCCGTGTTCGGGAATGTCATAATTACAATAAGTACCGAACCAACAACCGACCTATATAGGTAAGTAAGTACTTAAGTATATGTTTCATACATTAAGCTGTTATGGAAATAAACTTAATTAAAATACACGAAAAATAAAGCCATTACATTATCTATTTACATAAATAATTTATTATTTGCTTTTCCTTAATTTACTATCGAAAATAACTAGGTAGATTATTACTACTTAACTATTACATACATGGTATATAATTATTATGGTAATATACCTTTTTTATTGAACACAATGTTATATATCGCAATTTAATTATAACATTTAAACTGTATTACTGATTCCAATCGTATATTATTATGTAATCTATATGTAACTTAAGCATACATTATGTAAGTTATGTGTACAAATTCCAATATTATGTATTGTGGTACTTAAAACTTAAGTAATAGACGATTGTGTCGTCACGAAGGGAACCAACTAGGTATTACAAAAATAAACTTTATTACTTGTATTACTATGTTTCTTTAAAAATGATTGGAAGACTAAAAAATAAGCATTTTGTAAATACAACGTGGTCTAAAGTTATTATTTGAACAGTCGCTTATTCTTTTGTATCACTCAAAGGATACCACGTTTTTGAAAACCTGTACGAATGCAGATATCCATTCCAGATTGCCCATACATTATTATAACAAAATTACATAAGTAAATACGTTCTAAATAAAATTATTAATCCAGAAACTCTGTTATGTTATAATCTCAAATATTAATTACACTTAAAATTATTTTTGATATGTGTATACCAACTAATTCTACTAAAATAGGAACAAATAAAATCGTCAATACCACCTGATTCATGTACTTGGCTAAGTGTCCAATAACTTCAACTTCAAACTAGATTTAAATCCTAGCAGAGGTACATCATTATTTTATAGAAGAAGTGATAAGTTTAATAGGTTCTAGTTAGCAATAAGTGTTTTAGTTTGTACTAATATAAATTAATCCTAGAAGTTGGCGACCGACCATTTAGGCGAAAACATACCATTACATAATGTATGTGCTATTACTCTATGTATGTGTTACACTTCTCAAATCATGCAAATTTTCCTGAAACGTGGTCAGTCGTCAACTTTTCTAATCGTAGTTTAATAGATAGATGGATTTGTGATAGTTTCATAATGGTTTAAAACCTGCTAAGTGCATTACGATACTTGTAAACAACCTTTAGAATAAGTGCCTTATGAAGTATAGGATAAATAGATAAGGATTTATCAAACGGTGTCAATATAGTGCTACCTAAGTTTAAAATATTATATTAATAACTAAAATCTGCATTAAGGTATCTGCTAAATCTGCATATCTAATGATACAAAGTTAGTTACAAAAATATAATTATTTACCATATTGCTTATGGTAGAATCAATTAACCATTTGATTTATTTTATTAATCTGCGATAGAAATAGCATAGCATAGCTACAGTGCGTTATTATATGTTACATTAAGCACTTTCTTATGTTATATGCCTGACTCACATTAGGTGAAAGTCTACTGTCCATCGTCTAATATTTATGTTTCACCAAAAAAGTTGAAGGTCTCTGTACTGTTTACAGATGAAATCAGATACTAACCTAGGTCCTAAAAAGATCACATTTTGTTGCGAAAACTGTTAATATCTATTAATTATCTGTGTGACTGACTTGACATTCTACATAACCCATTCATTAGTACGTTAGGAAGAGGGGTATAAAAAAGAAACCAGAGCAAAAAATAACTTAGGTGCCTAATTGCGATGTACCTACATAAGTATAACAATCTTTACTAGAAAATTTTGGTAATATATGACAATGCCGCGAGTCGGCAACTGGTCATCTCGGTCAACTTATCAACAAGTCTTACAAACCGTGGCACCAAAATTGTCGAAGTAGATTGGGTTGTGAAGATGTTGATCATAGCGTGAGGCGCTCAATCCCCTCAAATCCTCACAATGTCTCCAAAACATCGAGATTTTTAAGATTCTCTTGATAAAACTTACCCTCACCAAAGTCTCGAGCCACTCCAAGGTCAAGCCCCCCCTTTCCCCCAATCTAAAGCCTGGATCCGCTACTGTAACGTTATATTGCACTTTTAATAGTCCCAGACCGATATTTCATCTGGTGTGTTGTGGACGACGACGCAATTACTAGATTTAATCATATGGTTATGGACGTCTAGAAGCGCGCCCTTCGCCGTGACTGTCACAAGCCGGTGCGACTCTTGTACAACTCGTCTTCCAAGTCGAAGGCCGGGTCTGCGTAACCGGAGTCGTCGTAGCGAAGGGACCTGATGCAAAGAAAAAGCCTTTATAGAGTGAAAAACTTTGGAAGAAAAACTTTTTATTCCAGAGGCACTCTCGGAGCTTTATTCAGAGACGGCGTTAGACGTTAGACGGCGTGTGTAATATAGAAATAAGGGCAAAGGATTCTTCCTTTATAAATTCGGATAAAAAATATCCAAATTTCCGCACCACGCTTCTATATATATGCTCTTATCAATTGCTATTCGTTTGTTATTAAAACGCAACGCTTCTCCTTCAATCAAGTAATAAAGGTAAGCGTTCAGACAAAATTACACCCATCCCAATGATGCCTCTGTAGGTGTCCCGCTTAGCCGATGCTTAACATTGACGAAGCTTTACCATTGAACAGCCAGCTACGTCACGTGAGTCATTTATATCCGACAATTATTGCTGTGTCAGAAAAGTGCTTCATCACCACCGAAATATAATTAATTTCAGTGGTTAGATGTCTCATTCATCATTAGTTGAAAATATAAAGGTATTTACTATCTAACATCTTAACAAGATACAATTCAGTCGATGAGAACAAATAAAATGAATCGACCCAGAATGACATTCAAGATATTATCAGTAATTTAAAACAATTATTAAATAAAATGCGTTATTAAATCAAAGGTGGTCTTTGTGTTAAAATGTAAGAACAGATATTATCTCGAAAACATGTAATTTAATCTTTACTTTAATAATTTAACGTGAAGTTATTGCTCATCGTTTAAACTCTTAATTTAATTTGTATGCATCCGTGGTCTAGTGGTTTGAGCGCTCGGCTCACGATCCGGAGGTTCCGGGTTCGATTCCCGGTGGGGAATCTCACAAAAATCACTTTGTGAGACTGTCCTCAGTTTGGTTAGGGCATTGCAGGCTGAATCACCTGATTGCCCGAAAAGTAAGATGATTCCGTGCTTCGGAGGGCACGTTAAGCCGTTCGGTCCCGGTTACTTTCTACGGATAGTAGTCGTTACATGAGCCATGTCAGAGGCCTTTGGCGGCTCTATAACTCTGACACCAGGATTGGTCAAGTTGACCATCCACTCGATAAGAAGAAGATTTGTATGCATATCCTAAGAATTATTTATTTACTTTGCACGGATATAGGTATAAACTTTCAGTTGAGTACTTAATGTCAATTTGTAATAAAAATGAGCAAATGAATATACCTCGTTCAAGAATTGGATAATTGATTATTTATGACACCCTCATCATTTATAAGATTTAAAAT
Organism: Cyclophora punctaria; assembly: GCA_951394245.1. Lineage (NCBI taxonomy): Eukaryota > Metazoa > Arthropoda > Insecta > Lepidoptera > Geometridae > Cyclophora > Cyclophora punctaria. The sequence goes on along the minus strand of OX596174.1, from coordinate 7,262,187 downwards.
AAGAAGGTTAAAATTAATTTAGTTGACATTAAGTCACCACTTTTTCTTTTTCTGACTTTTTATGCCTTGTCTTGTTTGCAACAAGACAAGACAAGACAAGAAAGATATTACACGTCTTGTCTCCTTTGTGTACGCTCCTGTATATTTAGTTTTCATAACCGAGAGGGCTGAGGTGCTTGTAAAACCATGAAACCCAACGTTTTTTCTTCGTTTCTATTTCCTCTAGTCTCTTCTTGTGTACCTATGTCTGTTACATATCCTAAAAGCTTTTGTCTTGGGCGTGCTTTCGCTTGAGCTAGTGACAGAATGCCTAAAGACAGTCTAAAGGATTTCTAGTCTGGACTAGGTCTGCACAAGGTCTTACCTATCCGGGGTCCTGGTCCTGCACCTCGATGGCGGCGGTGACCGCGACGAGGCCCGCAGCAACGTCGGGTCGTCATACCTCCGCGACACGACCGTAAAGTCATGGTGAGCGTCTATTAGCTTCTGCAGACGCGACACCATCTCAAAGTCAGATACTGAAGCTGGCACCAGTATGCCGAGCAACTTGGCGATGGAGTTCCTGTTAGAAGTGACTTGGGTTTAGTTGGAAAGTTGGGCAAATGACATGACATTCATTGTACTCGACTACCTATCGATTGAATATATTGTTGTCTCATCGACGTACCTGCCTGCTGGGGGCGCATTGGATACAATAGATCGTGCATAACGAATTAGGTCGTGCAACCAAATCGAAATTCGAATTCGATCAAAACATTGTTGACGCATATAATTACCTATTGGAAATAATTAGGTATCTACAAGGTACTATGATGCCCTAGTTTCACTAAGTATTAATAGTCGGTATCAATATTATTATCTATACTAAACACTATTAACCTACCTAAAGCTCTGCAACTGAGCCTCTCTTCTCTGGCACTCTGCCAACGCTTCCTTTGTCCTCGCCAAATCGTCCCTCAGTATAGTCAGCTGGTGATCAGCTGATGTCCTCTCCTGCTCAAAGGTCTCCCCGGTGACCCTGACTTGGTCCTTCAACACGTTGACCTTACGATTGTACCTCGCTCTAAGGAGGTCAGCTTCTTCCAACCTTTTTTGAAGCTCTTCGATTTTACGAGCTCTTTCTAGAGATGTTATCTGTGGGGATAAAGAAATGTTGGAAGCTAAGACCAAATTAATAAGGATGCTTTAGGCATGCTTTTCGAACTATACCTACATTATTATTAAGTAATAGGTAGGATTACATTGGGATTGAGAAAATGAGGCATTGAGGTAAAAAATAAGTTTGAGTTTGCGTTAATAACGTATTTTCGTAGGGTTTCGATTTTAACCGACTTAAATGTTAATTCAACGCGTATGTGAGTTTTTTCTATGTAATGTTCTGGTTTACCTATTCTGTTTTGAGATGGCGGTGGTAAACTTTATGTAGGTACTTACAATAATGTATTAGTCACCAATAATGCCGCCAGACACAGCAACAATAATTTGATCACTAGTTTGAACATTAGCGAGACACGTGCAATGGTTTGTTTGTACTTTGCCACTCGTTAAAGGGATTTTCGCACTTAGCCAGGTTGGCAGGTGCATGAAGCATTAAAATATGAGAAAAGAATATTCTAAGGACTTAATTTTCTACTAGCAGCGCCCCGCGGTTTTACCCGCGTTGTACCCGTTCCCGTAGGAATTTCCGGATGAAAAATAGCCTATAACCTTCCCGTTGAATGTGGCTATCTATTACAAAAATAATTATTCAAATCGGTTCAGTAGTTTCTGAGATTAGCGCGTTTAAACAAACAAACAAACAAACAAACAAACAAACAAATCAAAACAAAACAAACTCTTCAGCTTTATAATATTAGTATAGATGAGTTTAAACTTGAAATACATACTAATTAGTATTGAATTTTTGGTACAAATTTTGTATTTTTCTGACCCCCGACTTGTAGTACTTATTATTCTGTGCCCCGAGTAAGGTTAATATAGATTGTATGACAAACGTACGATTTAATCACAGCAGATACCTACTTGGCAATTTATTTTAGACTTCAATTAAGCCTTAGTTTCTTTTAGACAATGATGTACTTACATACTTACAATAGCTATACATTAAATAAATTCAATAAATGAGATCACGGTTCTATTAAAGTAAATCACTTTAGCCTTGTATTTGAATTAGCAATTCCAGTAATCTAGTGTACTTAAATTGCTCCAACAGTTGTCGGATAACTCACATTGCGAATACCTACTGTTATTAATAACGGTTGTAAACACAAAAATGCTCAGTACATTCTCGAGTCAGTATTAAATATATTTTAGCACCGAATCGGTCTCTTTAAAGTTTACTTGTTCGATAACCGAGGACCGTCAACAAGCGCTCTTTACTTTACATTTCATGTTTGTTCCTTATTAGGTTAGTTTACAATACACAACTACTGTATCAGCTTTCCTATAACCTTTACGTGTCCCTGAAGGACACACCTAAAGTGGATTTCGACCGCCCAAGCGTGAAAGCTTATTATAATCTATCTTTTCTTATGAGGGTTAAAATGTTGACTAATTCAATTGTTTAGTGATTTAATTCTATTCTTATTCTACCACTGAGCTCCTTTCCTCGATGGAAGAAGTTGTCATTGGTTGGAAAATCAGCCATGTTGGTTTGAATTTTCACCTACTAGGTTCGGTTACTGATTTTGTCTACAGTTCATATCAAATGATTTCATATAAGCTAAAACTTTCCTACCACGATATAGGTACTATTTACCTTATACTCAGCAGCGTCAGCTAGTTGTGCGTTCAGTTCCCTGAGTTGAACCCGCGCGTCAGTAAGTTGTACCGTCAGCTTGTCGCATTGTCGGGTCAGTTTCTTGCTGCGAGTCACAGCTTCATCGCGTTCAGCTTGCAGAACGGCGCGGACGCGGCAGCTTTCCTCCTAGGATCAATAAGAAGCTATACCTAGAATTCTAGAATAAAGGTACCTACTTCCTAATTACCAAATACATTTACAAGGTGCATTTTTCGACGCAGCTGATGCACTATCTACCTATATCGTCCCAGTAGATCTCCAAAATCAAGGAAGACTTTTGTAGTTTGATTTTAGTTACTCTCCATGAGCTCCCTTGGGCATAGATGGACAGTGTAAAAACGCTCAGGGCCTTAGAATTCAGCAATAATATAAATCTATTGGTACTTATATCTAATAATAATTCATAATTTTAACTATAATTCATCAACATCAATAATTTGACTCTTTAGGTATAGGGAAAAAGCACAAGTTTCCATCGGGTCTTTGTGCTTCAACAGTCATCGGCACATGGCATCATCTAAAGTCTAAAACAGAACATCCAACCGTTACCTAGTCCTCGCTCCATCTTCAAATGGACCATACTTACCTGAATGCTAAGTTTCCTCCGTAATAAATCAAGATGTAAATCCTTCCTCTGAAGTTGTTCTCTCAATATTCTGATTCGTCTTTGAAGTTGATACACTACGGCTGTCTGAAATCAAGTAAACATTAGAACACATCGTTACGATTGTTTTACCGTTAACTTCATAGCGCCATAAGGTATGATAGGAAAATGGTTTCAAGGAAACTATCTGCGGGTTATTATGCCTCATAACGTTATCAATGCTAGGAATCTTAAACCATAATAATATCTTCTTCCTTCGTGATTATTCAGCTCGGTAAACTAAACGTTTATAGGCTATGCGCTAGGCCTAATTAGCTTGAGCTTCGATCTTAATCTACCTAAAGCTGGTCTTTGTCGTATCATTCAGTTAAGTATATCACAATAAGTAAATGGAAACTTAAAATTAAAATTTAATAAAGATTCAAAATAGATAATGATGATCTAATTGATGGATGATGGTCAAATTAATGATAGTGCTGAAATACAATGAATCTAATACATTAGGTAGGTATTTAAAGTGTAAAGTTAAGAATGTGGCATTCGTTTACATTTCTAGGTATAACTTGTCCTTTAGTGATTTTAGGAATTACTCACGCAAAGATTTGAAACATACTTCACTTAAAAATACATACATATTTATTTGCAGTAAATTGCCTAACGGTACAAATTAGTACTAACAAATTGACGATAAAAACACATCCATTACCAGGTACCAACAGTGCATAGTACTATGCGTGTAAAAATAACGAGTCCAACAAGCTCCTACCTAAATTATACTTTAATTTGTAATTTGCGGTACAAAAACTGCTTTAGTAATGACACCTACGTCATAATGGCCATGCCAATTGGAACATCTTACTTCTTTTAGATAAGGCAAGTCGTGGAAGGAACGTTCTCGTCGGAGGCGAGGCAGGGTGCCATAGTATCCGTAATATAGCAGCTATACAAACACACACACGTTTAAAATACAACACCAATTTGTACAAACATAACAGATACATATTTATGTCATGCAGAAGACATGTATTTTTCGTATTTACACTTGAAAGTAAATAAAATGTAAATTGATGTATTCATTTTATATCTTAAAATAACATTAACATATTTTACTAGGCAACAATTTCATTTGCATTCCCAAAAAGGCAACGCAACATCCTGTATGTAAAGATAACAAATCTCTTTTAGCAATATGGAGTTACAAGTAGAGGTTCCAATAAATTATATGGAGTGATACATTTCTCGGTATATGTGTGTTGCAGAAAAAAATGCATAGGTAAGTGTCTTGTATGTGTTGTGTATGAATGCATCGATCGGCTGACCTTGTCCGCGACTTTATCACTCTCGAGTCGGGCCAACTGCTCGGCGCGATGGATAATTGAGTCGGTATGCAGTTCTATGCCGATATCCTGGGTCAACTCATCCATATTTAGCGTCCTGCTCAACCGCTCGAGGAATCCAACAAACTGTAACAATAAACAATCATTACGACTGATTTATATGTAAGAAAGTAATACCGCTTCCTTATTCTTTCTGTATTCATGAATTGAAGCCTCGGTACAGACACTCGGACGGTTTACGGCTGTCTTAATTAAACTGTTTTACGAGTAGGCAGGTACTTACTTTCATATTTAACTTGGAAATTATGTTATAGCCACATTTAGTTGAAATGAATGTGCAATGAACAGATGAACAATTTACGTGACGACAAACTTACGTTCGCTTTATCTTTCCGGAGGCTTTCTTTAGTAAGTTCGACGGCATTTAGGTCTGATTCTAATTTGTGTACTTTTGATTCGAGCATGTTCCTTTCGTCTTCTAGTATTCTGAGTCTCGTAGAGACCTGGTCGTGCATGTGGGCAGTGCGGCTTAACTGTTGAGATTCCAAGCCTAATTTGTCGCGCAAAGCTTCAATTTGCTAAAAATAAGATAGAAAGCTGAGTTTTCCATAAATATACCAAATAAATAATCTTGTCTAGGGAGATATCCCTTACCACAGTCTTGTCTTTATTATCACTGAGTATTTCTCTGATTCTGTCCTTGATAGTACTCTCGTGGGCTTCTACGAATCGTGTCGGGAGACTGAGAAGTATGGCGAGAGATTCCATCGTGTTCCGGAATTCAGCCTGGATCCGTTGATACTTTTCTTCGCGGTGTTTTAGATCCTCTGTATGAGTGGTTAAATTAAGTATGAAAGAAATAAAATATAAAAATATACCATGTAATGTTTGTTTTGTAGGTTCGCTAACTAGGTACCTACTTAATAAAAATTTTCAATACTAATATAGTGAATACTTAATCACACTTTTGCTGAACTCATCATGAAAGATCAAAGTGCTGATCTTTTTCAAAACAACTTACCTCTAAGCTGCAATATCAGTGTTTCGTTTTGTGTAACATTATCGGTAACAACGTTTAGGTTCTTAGCGCAATGAGACAATTTATCTCTAGCTTCGTGTAGTTCTCTTTCAATAACTCTATTCTGAACGGACAGTGATTCCTTTTCTTGTTTGAGTCTTTCTATTTCTATGATTTGTGCTGAGAGTTGTCTCTGTAGCATATCCTTGTCGGCATTAGATCGGTCCAAAGCGTCTCTGCAACTTCGCAAATCTTGTTCTGTAGTGGAAAGGTTTTCTGTCGTGTTCATACATTTATTTTTGAGTCTTGTTATTTCCTGGACGAGTTCTGCCGCTTTGATAATAAGGCTTTCAGGAGAGTGCGTGTGCGTTGCGTCACAAAATTCAGCGTCTAGGGCGGCAGAAAGACGACGGACCAGATCGTGGAACTGACATCTCGCATTTTCTTTAAGTTGTTCCTCATTGTGGCACTCATGTTCCAAACACCGAAGCTTCTTCTCCAAATCTTTTATCTTTTCCTCGCAGAACCGATTATCTCTCTGCAGTGTCTGCACCGCCAATTCACTTCTACTTTGTGAGGTGTGCAGATTCCTTTGTATCTCCTCGAAATCCTGGATCTTTTTCCTGAGTGATGATATAACCGCTCCTTGCCGTGCATTGTGTTCTCGGAGGTGGTCTATTTCAATCTGCTGTTCTAGTATCCTTTGATCGCGGGCAAGCATTTGGTTTTTGATATCACTGTTCTGTAAGGTGTTGAATGTGTTTAAACTATTTGAGATTATGTAAGAAAAGAAGCTAGAACTCCATCGACAAGAGACTAGCTTATAAAGATTCATATTAAGAATTACAATAGCAAAATTACTTACTTCAGAAATAAGTTTATCTCTTTTGTATTGTAGTGCGGCGAGGTCACTCCGAAGTGATGTGATTATGTCATTTCCGACCTCAGAGTCAACCTATGGGAATATGATGATAATGGTAATGAATGAATTTCAAATTATGACGATTGACTACCCATGATTATAATTAAGTAAGTACCTACCTACATATCTATAAATAGATCTACATATACAGATGTGAGTTCACTGGGTCGAAATCGGAGCGTACGCACTGTACGCATTTGTGTTTAAAGTGCTTTTACTAAGTAAAACACGATTTTCATTGTAATAGTATTTTTATAATTCTAACATTGCGAATAAGCCGATTCCGATTCAGTGGATGCAGAGCTTACCTTAAAGCTTTTATCATTAAAATAAATGGTTATCAATAAATGGCCATAAAAATAAGTATAATGTAGGTAGGTACTTACAATACTGTGTAGAGTTTCCCTTGCAAGAAGACAAGTTAACGTGAGTGGCGGAGGACGACTAGGGTGAACTAAGTACACCGGGTATAACCGTAGCGTGATCCGGGTCGCTATTTCAGACTCGCCGAGAGTCACGATATCTTATTGAATACACCGAGGAGGTTCGTGCATGCACAGTTGGGGATTTACATAAATCGGGAACTGTTACCTATAAAATACCATTTCGTCGCATGACGATGGTTCTACTTTTGGCTCATTATTAATAATGTGGTCTTTACTGAAATGTATCGAACAAACAAAAGCCTCTAAAAGAAATTCTTGGTTATTGTGCTTCGGCCTCCGCCGTCATCTGCCCCATTAAAGGGAGTATTTATAGAGTAGGTATGGTATAGTTCGGTGCGAGGCACGCAGTACCGCCCCGACCCGGAACTCAAAGGAATATGGTTACGTACGTACTTTATCTTTACCTGAAACGTTTAGGTATCTACGTATCATCAATTAGGTTCGATTCATAAGGCTTTACATTCAGGGTAATAATTAGGTAATGGACTATGTATAGTATAGGTAGGCAATTACTGAATCAATCTACATTAGTCCTGATTGATACATTTATAAATAACAGGACCAACTAAGTTATGTGGTATTAATAAAACAAATTAAAATAAATCGCGAACGGAAATTGTCGTGGACTTGAACACCTTGGTTATTTTGTTTTGAAATGAAATTTTTTGTTAATCTGGTACCTACCTATTTGATCTGACGTAAATACCTACATAAGTAAAATTAATCAATAGCATAAAACTAATCATACATATCATTAGTTCATATTGGTTGTCGGTCGCTGATGACCAAGTTGTTAAAGCGACCTTAAATAAATAAATTTAAAAAAAAAGTCGACGACCGCGTCTGTCTGTCAGTTCGCGATAAACTTAAATACCTACGACTGCACGGATTTTCACGCGGTTTTCACCAAACGATAGGATGATTCTTCCGGAAGGTTTATATTGTGTAAACATTCCCGAATTTCCCACGAGAACGGGCACAGCGCGGGTAAAACTGCGGGGCGCTGCTAGTAAATTAAAAAATGCAATGGAAATAGTCTATGGCAAGCGCAGTGAAGAGGTGTTATAATAAATACGTTTTTATATAAGCGCTCATGAAAAATAGAAAGACAGATATTGATGTCCATAGGATACTGTAAATTCGATTGGAAAATATTTTTTCTTCATAATGTTCGCATTATAAACATAAAACGGGTAACTTAGTCAGCAGAAGTACGTAAACTAACTCTCAGTCTCTAATTTCTATCTACCATTGAGATATCCGAATATAGAAAGAAAATCGCTCGTCATAAATCGTCTTCGTAAGGGATGTGCCGAGAAACACCCTGGCGTGCGCTTCTCGGAGAATACTCTTTTCCCGAGCATTCTTCGGTTAGAGAGGAATGGAACAACGTAAGTAAAACATAGGCTCACAATACTATAAAATAAATGCTAAGTGCTAACACGGATGGGCGTTGATTTTACTAAATATTTATATAAATATTGAGGATTATACTAAAACTAGCAGCGCCCCGCGGCTTTGCCCGCGTTGAGCCCGTTCCCGTAGGAATTCTCGAAAATCCTTTCTTAGTGTGCACTTACGTCATTTGAACCTTCCTGCCAATGTTTCTAGGTGTGTTTATCAGTCAGTCAGTCAGGACTTTGAATTTTATATAATAAAGATTACTAGGGAACTCGGGGACTCTAAGGTAAGCATAACATGGATAGAAATTTATCAAGGACTGGTATACCTACCATAGGTATCAATTTCGAATTTGGATCAGTTCTTTAGCTGTGATATAAATAACAGACATACAGACTATCACATCTACAATAATACTTGGAAGTATGGATCGAATAAAATGTTTCTGGACCACCTTAATGTGTAGAGTAGACATAAGTTCGGGTCACTAGAGAATACAAAATCCTCGAGTACAACTAGGTCGGTTAGTTCTGTTATCTTATTTAATTTGTGTAGTCTACGTTTGTATTTGGAACAGTGTTTACCTCGGTTGGAGTTTTCCGACAAAGAGCCTCATACACTTTCCAATTTTCCGCATCTTCGCTTGCTTTATCATCTTCCATTGTAAATCAGAGAAAGCAATTTGCTGGAAAATCACAGATACTTATTTAATCGCACTTGATACAAGTTGTTGCTTTGTGATTGTCTACACGACTGGCCTGGCCATGGTTGCCATGAACTTACCGTGTAAACACAAAAATCGATTAGTGTAGTCAGTGTAGGCGATACGGTGTCCTGAAATTCAATTGCATAGAATTTAACTTCTTCAGTGAAATGAAAATGAAGTCTCATAGCACAGTGAGAATAAAGTGGAAAATAAATACTAAATAATGCTAACGAAGAGTTTTAAATGCCTATTTTGCAATTGATTAATACAATAGATGAAGCATTCGCATCTTTATTGTAATAGGTAGTAGGTATAGTTTACTTTGATCATCTTTAAACTTCATAACCACATTAACTTTTAAGATATTATTTAAATAGGTTACTACTTACTTAACACCAAATTTTACAATGCAGAATTCTCGTCACAATATAGGGCACGAGCAGAAAATTAACTAAAATTAATTATATCCAACACATCCCGTAAGTTTCGTAAGAAAAAACGATGATTGTATGTGAACAATGTGATTTGATTTGCTCCGTGGTGGGGTGAATTGAATAGACCTCTAAGTTTAGATTTTACGCTAGTATGAATTTACTGTACCTTGTAAGAAAGTAGTGAAGATATTTGACTGAAGGATTTGCCACACTGGATGCGTTGTGTTGTGCGGTCTGCGGTCGGGTCAAAGTGAACGCTGTCCGTATTATGTTGAACATTGTCGGTCTGGGTAAACGGTCAGCGGTCCGGGCAGGGAAAACAAACTTGCAGTGACCGTTGCCCTGGCCGTCGCCCGCCTGCCCATACCCTCTGTTCGCCGCCCGCTGCCCGCCTAATTGCCCGTAGCTACTCATCCTACCTGCCCCCGCGTTCTTTGATCATGATCGCACGGTCGGAACGCATTTCTATACAGAATATTATAGAGACCGACAATGTTGTTCATACATAATGCGGGCAGCGTTCCCTTTGACCTGACCGCAGACCGCATCCAGTGCGGCAAATCCTTGAAACAGTTACTCATCGACCCCATCGGGTAGATTGTTGGCTACCGGCTAGTTTCTTTCCAGTAGTAGATCATTATTAACTTTTCTTTCAGAAAAATCTACCCGATTATCGGTTCTACAAAAAGTATGACGTGGGCGAGCGAGCTTAGGGTCAATTTATACTGGCGCAGAGTCGAAGTGCGTCGAAACGTCTATCCAAAACATAACAAATTCAACATTAACTCCACAGCGTAACCACGCGTAACGCACACATTACTTCTGAGATTTTAAAAAGACGCGCGCTTTCTTCGTAATTCGCGCGTCTTCACGCGAACAACGCTGGTTGGTGCGCGCGCATTGTCGCGTATCCTTGCGACCACTAGCGAACCTTCGCGACACGCGTCATCAGTCGAAGATTGCCCATTACTACACGAAAAAGAATGCGCGCGTATTCTGGCGAATCTGCGCGCATTCGTGCGGCTTCACTTTAATTGTAAAGAATTTGACGCTTCCATGCGCTTCGACTCTGCGCCATTATAAATTGACCCTTAGTACCCCCGCGCATTAGGCGGCCAGGCCGCGCGACCACGTCACTGCGGCCAACTAATTCTTCCATGATAAAGATAGATGATGTTATGATATTATTAGTTTGTTCATTATTACAAAAGGTAAAGAAAGAAAGGACCAAGTTTTTTTTGGATTAATCCATTGTTACGGGAGAGGCTTACAAAAGGATTATAGCACACATACCTACTTTCCAGACGTACTGCAATATGAAGATATTTTTTTTAACCAGTGCGCGCACATCGAGTAATTTCATACACATACGTATCTCGTTCGTTGGCCGCGGCGGCCACGTGGCCGTGTGTGTCGCTATTTTTTTCGTTGGCCACTGGTATTTTTTGCGTTGGCCACTTGCCGCTGGTCGCGTAATGCGCGCATTTACATATATCATGGAAGAATCAGTTGACCGCAGCGACATAGGGTCAATTCATACTAGCGCAGAGTCGAAGCGCATCGAAGCGTCAATCCGAAACTTAATATAGCAAATTCACCCTTATTTCCACAATGTAATGCACATATTTCTTCCAAGGAAAAAAAAGACGCGCGAATTCACGCGCATTCGAGGGAATTCGCGCGTCTGCGCGCGAGCAACTCTGATTGGTGCGCGCGCATTCGCGCGAAGCCAAGCGGCTATTAGGCGAACTACGCGCCGTCTGGTCAGTCGGCAATCGGAATCGGACGGAAACTGTCTTGTGTCGAAGTGAATCACAATGGATAACGACGAGAAATTAATTTATTTGGTCCAAAAATACGAATGTTTATTTAATTCGAAGTCCAAACATTATAGCGACAAAAATTCAAAAACGAGATTCAACTGGCAACTGGTGTCAATCACTAATGCCACGAAAAAGCGCGAGAATGCGCGCTAATTCACGCGAATACGCGCGCATTCGTGCGACTTCGCTTTGATTGTGAGGAATTTGACGCTTCGACTCTGCGCTAGTATGAATTGACCCATAGTCGCGCGGTCTGGCCGCCTGATGCGCGGGGGCACTTAATGTATTCGAGTTAGGCCGAAATAAAGTAAATTAAACACTAGCCAATCTAATTAGAATGTTTTATTTGAGCACTGCTTACTGAATGTCTTAACTTATTTATAAACCCGTACTACAATAGTATTGGGTAAGTCTTCGATCAACAAATACATAACTAGATGTCGGATCGGCGCAAAAAAACACGTCTCGGTGAATAAGGCCTCATTTGTCAAAAGTGAGCTCGTATTTTATTCATAAGATTTGCTACTTTGTTGCTAGGTGTCATGGTTGTAATTAGGTTGAACTTCGAACTGTTTTACAACTTTTGTTTACAAAATAAGCTGTCACACGTCATTCACGCGGACATTATTTAGCTTTGATTTTGTACGTGACCCGACATCTAGTTGTGTATTGTTGATCGAACAGGTAAGTACTATCGTTGGTAACAACAATCAAAATGCAAATACAAGAAATCAACGTAACATAAAAAACAGTCAGTCGACTCATCATAATAATCGGATGAGGACAAAAAATAACATCTATAATTTCAAGATTTTAGAAAGCCCATTTACCTAATTCAACTTTCCATTATTCGGTGGGTTTGGTTTTCAAATCTTTTTTTGCAATCTCACCCCTGGGGTGGTAACAAAATCCTCAAGTTATGTTAGTTACTAAATTTAAACCAACTATATAAAATATCACATTTATATAATGAACAGACCAGTCAAAATACGCGAACCTTTGACTTTATCGTTCATACCTGAAAAATGGTTGAGGCAAATACAACGTCAAATTCCACTAAGACTTCAGTGATTATTTTTGATAAGTCAAAACTTAACAATTTTCAGCTTAGGCAATAAAGCAAAAAAGCGTATATTAATTGATCTGCAGTGTCATTTATCATGTAAAGAGATATCAGAAATAAGAAAAAAACAACTTTTATAAAGAAATGCCTTATTGACCAAACGAGGTATTCAAGCTTATTCTCTACCTCTACTCGCCGAATGGGAAATGGGAGCGATAAAGCATATTACAATTTATCCATAGAGATTCTTTTGTTTATCTTTAAGATAACATTCTCTCTTGTTTAATGGTCTAAACACACTTAATACAATTTGGGTCAAGCGCGTACAATTAGTTTATACTAAAATACTTATTTTGAGCGCCCATATGACTGACCCATCATTTATTTAACTTATGTCTTACTCATACAAAATGAAAATAATTTTGAGAATCATCTTTACATCAACCCCATGTATTATAAAATTGGCTGGGTAGATGAAAACCTCAAATCTATGGCAGATTATCGCCAGTTCTTACACTAATAGAAACATTTGAAACATATGAAATAAACACACTACACGCGTCTTACAGGAAATACAAAGTTTCCGTCAGCGAGTAGTGCGGAGAGTTGTGCAAACTATTCGCCGCTAAAAACGCCAGTTTGTGAGCATACTGGCAAACTGATGGGACCCGCACGTTGTTGGAGCAGTTGAAATACATGTGGGTCAATTTGTAAGTCAACCGCTGAATCTGTAACAGTAAATTATTGTTAGAAAATCTATTTTTATTAAGAGATTGACCCTATAACATATTTTATTCAACTTACACGATCAGGATGCAGACCAGTAGTATCTTCAATGACATTGTAAGATGTCGGGGCAATGGTACCTTCACGCACATTTTGGGAGACGAGGAAGAAGTCGAACCTGTAACAAGTGTGGATACATTAACTGAGTGAGTTTTAATCTGTTCACTATTTCTATTTTATTTAGTAGTTTAGTGAATGAGTACAAATAAAGTATACTTATTGACATAATTTTATTAAACTGACCGTTCTGGCAAAGTGACACAGTCATCAATGACTGTGCCAGGTTTTGGGTTTATGCCCCTGCCCTGGTCCAGGAAAATGCGAGTGTTGATACGTTTTGATACGATTATAAACGCGAGTTTATACTCCTCCCCTGCGTAAATCTCGTTTAGTTTCTTCTTGATCTCTCCTACCTGAAAACCAATGATTGATGTCAATTATATGCATTGAACAACTCACATTTCCTAACTTTGCAGTCAATTTAAACTAAAACATACCTCGTGGCTGTGCACGTATGGTATTTGACCGTCGCCAACGCCGTCGCGGTAGAAGAAGATGCGTGTCGGGTAAGTGCCTGTTGAAATATACAAAAGTCAAAATTGTTTTCAATATTTGTAAATTCTGAATGAATAAGACTGAATTCACAGACCGTTCTTCTCCTTGTATCGCTTAACGGCATTCGCGGTGTTGAATGCAACATGGGCGCTCAATTCTTCACCGGACGTGTGAGCATTCACAGCAGAATAATACTGCGTCATCTGTTTGTCCAGAGACGCGACAAATGCTCCAAAACTCTTTTCTTTGGAACGGGTGTCGTGGCACACGTCGTAGCCAATGACCATCAGTGATGGCAGTGGAATCTCAACAGACCATGGCGCACCACCCAGCTGTGAAAATATTTTTACATTATAGTTTATGACGATTAAGTAGCCTTGTGGTCAAACTGGGTTTTAAAATAAATACATAACTTGTGATAATTCAGTCCTCATTCTATGGAAACAACTATTTACCTTGCAGTTCATCTGAATGGCCACTTTAGTAGCAATAGACATGGAAGATTTGCTGGCCAAGTTTCTGGCGCACACAACTTGAGTGGGCACAGCACGGTCGATTGTGCACTTTTTCTTAATAGCCTCGTATCTGTATAAATAAACACATATGTTATTCCTTGATCATATTGTATAAAGTAATATTGATTATAAGGTGACCTAATGGTTTACCTGTCTCCAACATTACGCATTAGGACGCACATGATTAAGCTTGGATTTTTGCGAGCAATCACATTTTCGCAAGTATTTGCATATTCCATGGGACTATCATTACGAAGAGGCACTGAAATTAAAGTTTATAATAAACATTCTGTTTTCCAATGATTGTTCCATATTTATTCATTAATATTATTTACTTAACAAAAATATTTAACATTATAAGACATGGCACAGTGGCATGTGAGAGCGCTTTCAGTGTCGGGGGTTGCGGGTTCGATTCCCGCACGGACTCAAAAATTATGTGAAGACATAGTTGTCTGGGTGTAAAATATATTATCATAAAAATAAAGTATTTGTGTATGTATGTCTAGTAGTATCAGTTAGATTCCATATTACAAGCTTAGAGCTTAGATTGGGTCTAATTAACAGTGTATGAATTTGTCCAGGTATATTTATATATACTATTTGAGAAGATAAATGTAATTTTAATCATGGTTCTTACCGACTTCAGGCCTGGGCAACCTCATAGCCAAACCAGAACTAACTTTTAGAATGGAACTGATGAAGCTCTCCGCATCATTCCTGCATCGTTCTGGAGTTATGGCTACCCAGGATGGAACATTGGCCACAACCAAAAGTGGTTTAGACCTGTTGACAAAAATGTAGTTTTATCAATTTCTAGAGTTGGTATAGAAGAAGAATTAATTGAAATCGAGTGAATAAAATTAAGTGAGTTGCCATTTTTTAATATTTTTCTGAAAGATACAAACCTCATGTCCTTAGTCCACCCTTCAGTAGTGTCCCCAGCCTGGTACTTGGCGTTGTTACCTTGCAATATATTTTCTAAGGGAAGATGCCTTCCCTTGAACTTGACCAAAGTTTGATCCAGTTTTAAGTTCCATGACGAAAGCTCCTAAAATAGTAATAAAGCCATTAAAGTTGTTCAATTTGTCTAAACTACAGAGCAAATTGTATCTCTAGGCACACACTCTTGAGAATGAGAAAGAGATTGTTTTACTGGGCTAGTCAATCATCAAACCAAATGTTCGCTAAGATTGATAATTGTATTCTATTATATATATATGTATAAGTATTTGGTGTATATATATGTAGTAGTATCAATTAGTTGGATTCCATAACACAAGCTTAAATAAGCTTACTTTGGGTCTAATTAACCGTGTGAATTTGTCGGGGTATATTATTATTATATGATGAAAATTCCCACCTGTACAACTTCTTTGTTCTGGGTGAGTCGCTTGTTGAACGCAAGCAGCTTTTGTATGCGCGTGTCGGGTCCGATCTTAGTGTGTTGATCCAGCGACCGCATCAGTTTGAAGTCGCTGCGCATCTCATCGGAGAGCCCGGTCTGGCGACAGAGTTCTGGTACTAGGTACACCAGCTCCGGCATGCCGGCGCGAATCTCACGCATCTTGGAACGGGAGATCAGGAGCGGTTGCTTGTCGTCGTGAATACGAATGTTATATTTCTGAAATATATATCATTAACTTAATTACCAAATAACCAATCAATCGATCCAAAATCTTCGCTTAGCTTTATTATTTTTTTAGGTATGTCAAATTTAATACATACAATGTACAGATTATCAGGATTAGGTACAGGTTATTAAAACCTTCTGTAAGATGTATGACAGGTTTATAGTGTACCTTGTAATAATAGTCCATGTAAGAAACAGTCTCCTCCTTCATTTTGAATGTAGAGCGCGGCGACTCATTCCAGGCAACATCGTCGATACGGTAAGTACGCTTATTGTAGTCGGTCATTACAATTTTACCTGCAATTAAAGTCCTGTTAATATACGACCAAACAAACGTTACAAAGTCAAACGGAAGAAAAATACATACCGACTACGTCTTCCAAGAAACTTCGTTTGTAATCACGACCTTTACGAGTGTACTCAGTAAGCATTTGGAGAACAGTGTCCATACGGAGTACCTATCGGATGTAATCATAGTTAGAACAAAATTATTGAAACTTCACATGACATTTTAATCCTTAACTAGCCTTGCCCCGTGGCTTCACTCGTAGCTTACCGGTTCCTGTGGCAATTTCGGGATTTTTATTACTTTTTATCCTATTCCGGACGAAGAGAAATCAAATAAAAAATAATAATTAAAATCGGTACAGCCGCATTCGAGTTATAAATGGTGTAACTAACACGACTTTCTTTAATATATTAGCTGTGCCCCGCGGTTTCATTCACAGCGCACCCGTTCCCGTAGGAAATACGGGATAAAAAGATCCTATATCCTATATCCGTTTCCTGGTTCTAAGCTACCTCCCCACCAATTTTCAGCCAAATCGGTTCAGCCGTTCTCGAGTTATAAATAGTGTAACTAACACGACTTTCTTTTATATATATATATATATATATATATATATATGTACATATTATATATAATATAGATATAGATAGTCTTACTTTATGTGCTATTTCAGTAACCATCAGCAGACGATCTTCAAACTGGTTAATGGTTGTTTTATATCCAGGCCATATTTGTAGTTTAAATTCAGGTATATCGATCTGCAAGAAATAAATATAATATTTTAACATGTCAATATAAGATTTAACATAAACCTTTACAAACCATTAAACATCTTTGCATAAAACCATCAGTTTCTGTAGTATAAAATGTGAAGAATTCAAATGAATTTACCTTGGCAGCAGGGTCAAAGTAGTCGCGGCCCATGAGTTGTAGATTTAGTAAGGAGAAGCACTTGCGGATAATGATATTAAACACCTGTAAATAGTGATAATCTCCTGGTAGGAGATCACCACTAAGCTGAAACGAAAATCAATGTTATATAAATTTATACAGTATTTTTTTTAAATTAGAAACATTACCATTATATTTTTTTGTATAAAAGGAGGATTATTATAATAATAGGTGATAATTTTCGTTAACTTACCTTAAGGATCAGGCGCATATTTTCACCATCTTTGCGCTGGGAGTAAAGCTCCATCGGATCGGGATGGAGCTTTTTGACAGTATACAATGAAGTACCATCGTATACGTAGCTGGACACAAAAATAAAAGTTAATTTCTTCTTACATTAATTGAAAAACTTTTAAAGAGTGTTTGAACTCTGTCAGTCTTAATGGTTTACGTTTATTACATTACTTGAAAAATCCCCGAAGGTCTTTAACTGGAACTTACCCGCCAAGTATATTTTTGTGTACCCTCAAAAGGGCCTTTCGCACAACAGTGCTGTCCTCGTCAGGGTTTATGTCAATATGGTATTGATAAAGACTCCATTGTGGTGTTGCTTGAATGGCGAAATAATTGGCTAATAGATCCACTGTTTGTCCAGAGGAGCCTGTAGAATATAATTTAAATGATTGATTAGGTACTTGCAATCCATAAAAAGTATATCAATCAATCCCATTATCATCAATATCATCATATTGGGTAAGAATAGAATCGACATAAAAAAGTGTTTTATTGTAATTAAATTTTCAAAAATTCTTACCTTTTTTTGATTGCACTGATTCTGGACGAGTGCGCAATACGGTTCTGGTTTCAGGCAGCACGCGGCCGCCCCCGCGGTGCGAGCCGCGCCCCACCACCGTGGAGCTGGCGTCACCGCCGGGCTGAGCTGCACTCCCTGAACAATTACAAAAATAATGCCATAAATAAAGGATTGAGCAGGTAAATAAAAATAGATGACAGAGCAACATATTATGCTGCTCTAGAAACGTAAAATATTACCTATATCAATTTTAGCCATCCTGCCCTGAATGTCGATATCGCCGGGATGTTCTCTAGTGGCGGGCGGGTTGCGGTGCGCGGCGCGCGACGGCGGCACGGCCTGCGCCGGCACGTTCTGTCGCACGGGCGGCGCCACGGCGGGCGCGCCCCAGGCCGAGGGCGGCTGCGGGCGCGGCCCAGGCAGCTGCTGCGCGCCCGCGCCCGGCGCCGGCTGCGCGCCCGCGCCCGGCGCCGGCTCGCCCGGCCGCCGCGGCTCCGGCCCCACCTGCTCCCCGCGCCCCGCGCGACCTCGCGCCCCACGGGCTCGCCCTCGTCCACGTTCACTCATTGTCTAAAACAAAGTATTAAAAACTGTTAAACAATTTGAGGAGAAACATTTTGCTCAGTCAGGAATATTTTGCTTGAGCGCCATTTTGATATTATAGCAAATATGGCGGCGTGAACGGAACGTTACGATTTTGATATTGAAACTCTAAAAGTACACGAGGATTTTTCAAGATGGCTATACGATGTTGTATTGTAAATCACGTTTGTTGTATGGGAGCCCCCTTCGAATATTTGTTTTATTTTATTTTTAGTATTTGTTGTTATAGCGGCAATAGAACATCATCTGTGAAAATTTCTGTCTAGCTATCAATGTTCTTGAGACACAGCCTGGTGACAGACGGACGGAACGGACGGACGGACAGCGAAGTCTCAGTAATAATGACTGAAACAAAAACGGCATAATATGTTTGCTGGGTTTTATGATTATTCTTCTAAAATAGTGGCAAATGGCGGCGCGCGGGCGGTAGAAGAGGTGGCAAAGTCGAAAGTACAAAGAACACGCATGATGCACAAGTCAAAGAAATTTCACAAAACAAATCTGAAAAGTTAATTGTTAACACAAAAGTTTAAAACTTACTTTTTTCTTTTGTGAAGGCATCGCTATTGTGATTAGCTAATTATTTGAAAGACGCTCTTAATCACTACCAAATATCGAAAAGGAGCTCTACTAAATATGGGCACTTGCCATAGAACACGACCGCAGATAGGAAAGCTAAAAAATGCACTATATCTACTAGGCTGCTGCGTGGGCTACCTGCGCAGACTTGTACAGGGACACGCCCGTAATCAATACATAAATCGGAAACTGTCGGGTCATCTTCGGCGCGGGGAGAGCTGAATCTAGGCACCTGCGTAGACTACCTGCGTGGAGTACACAGATGTGCACCGGGCAATCAATAACACAGAGACACTGGAATAATTAGAGACAAAGGAGACTACCTATCACAATACGTAGTAATATAAACTAATTTGATAAAGAGGAAGACTTTTACTTGGTCAACCAAATGTATAGGCGCGAACCCACTCAATCTGGGAAAATAACGTAAGCGCCATCTATTAGGATCGCGGGTGCAACCACTGCGAGGAATAGCTAGTTTCTTTTAAGTTAAAACGCGGGCAATTAAAGAGTTTTTATGACCGTATTCAAATGAGTATGGGGGGGGGGGGGGCATTATTTTTAACTTAGGGATATTTTTTTAAAACCTACATATCTTTGCCCCATAAATGTTAAAAATTTAATTTCCTAAAACAAAAACTGCTCAAGTTTTACCAGTATTCAGAAATCCACAAAAATAGTAAGTTAGACTTTTTATAAGATTTTTAGGACCGAAATGACTGAAAAGTGAATTAATATTATACTAAGTTAAGGCTTGGATACCCCAGCCATTTCGACATTTGAGGGGGTGAAGCAGGCGGTGAAGCCGGGGAGGAATAGTACGCGCAGCGGCCGTCGCGGCGGCGCGGCGCTGACGTCACTCTATGAGATACGGGGCCCGCGTGCGGTCGTTTTGTAACAGAAGATTGCGAAGCGCTTAATTATCTAATTCACATAATAAAAATCAGTAGTAGATATTGAATTGGGTAGAATAGTCATCACATTGATAAAATAGATTCTAACAATCAACATTTTATCGCATTTTGTATTTATCTAAATTACGTACATATCCTATCCTACTAATATTATAAATGCGAAAGTTTGTGAGGATGGATGTATGTATGGATGGATGTATGGATGTATGTATGTTTGTTGCTCTTTCACGCAAAAACTACTGAACAGGTTATATAAGCTACAATTTATAATGAATTTGTGTAATTTTGGTCGTAATAAATAAGTATTTGTAAAGCAAGTCGGAGAAAAATCACCACCGTACTGGTTTGACACATGTGACATGGTCGCCATGCGACGGCCTCCGTATGAGCACGAAGCATCGCCGAGTAGTTCCGATATACGTATGTCTTATATTTTAGTCGTTAATTTCAACGTGTGACGTGTCGTTACGATAGCATAACATTGCAATTAGTGAATGAAACCTAAGTACAGGAAGAATCATTTTGCTTATCTCGAAGGCCGCGGGTTCGAATCCGAACATTACGATTCATTTTTATTTTCTCACATTAGTTTATCAAAACTCTTTTTCATTTGAGGTTGTGTAAAGTACCTTAATATTTTAGAAAAAATCTTAAAAAATATGCTGTATAAAATAAATTATCAAAATCGAAACACCTATTATAGGTATTTTTCGTTTAATTAATTTACCACTTTATCTATTGACTACTTTTGGAAATAAACCGTCTTATAAAATTTTATCCTACTAACCTACTAATCCTACTTCCTACTAATATTATAAATGCGAATGTTTGTGAGGATGGATGTATGGATGGAAAAAAATCTGCCCTCTAAGAGCTATCTTGGCGTGCGCTGCCTAAACTATTGGAGTTACACAAAGATGATGTACTCGTTTGTCTTTCGCATTAAGTCAGTGGTCGGCAACCTTTTGACAGGCAAGGGCCACAAAGTAGCCAAATAAAGTAAGACGGGCCGCTTTTGTGACATAGGGGTATATGCGGAACCAAGAGAGTGCTACAATACGCAGGTGGGAGTGTGCTACGACGCGGAGGTAGCTACGATGCGGAGGTAGGAGTGCGCTACGTTGTGGAGGCGGAAGTGTGAAGAATATTAGACACATAATGTCGTTGGCCAAATGATAGTTTGTTGCTAATGGTGGTTCTACCTACTATGTTTACTTCTTTAAGATATTTTTATATTGCCACAAGTGACGGCCACAAGTGACGTGTACGTGCGGGCGAGCAAGTAGTAACTAAAATAGAATAGTAAATTAAAGGAACTTGGGATACTATGGACCCTGGCCCAATGCACAACAGTGGCATGACTTATTTACAAGTCACTCTTTGACGGTCATATCGAAATCGACGGCCAACTCGGTGTTATGGCTACCGAAGAATAGAGTTGGGCTATGTTATGGACCATAACCGTGTTGCTCAACAGTAACATGACCCATGTCATTTGAAAGCAAAAGGCGCCTCTTTTTGCTTCGGTTTAATAAAAAAATGTTTTAAACCATAAACATATCACCAAACTTAATGTGGCAGACTAAATTCCATGCGAGCGAAGCCGCGGGCAAAAGCTAGTGTTTTATAATAACCTATTTTGAAAAAAGTTTATTTTTATTATAATGTCACAATAATCACATTTTAGGCGGCCCCTAGACCTACAATAACATTGTACAATATATTTAATTGTGCAATAAGATTGAATTGCGTTTGGATCCAAACGGTCAATTATATTGCACAATAAGAAAATCGTGCAATGTTTTCTTGTTCAGTCGAAGGATAGTTTGATCCCGAGCAACATATCAAATATTGCGCAATACTGACCCTACACGAAGCAATAAAAAATATGATGCAATAAAAATTAAACTCGCTCAAACTTTCGTTCAATCATTGCGCAGTCTTCAATATTAGCCCAAGACGATCAATTATATTGCACAATATTCAATATAATTGATCGTTTAGGGGCCGCCTTAATAAAATATAGAAAAAAAAGACGTGTGGCACTCGGGGACTGCCGCGGTAAAGCTATTGCATAGTTATTTTTTCTATCACTAGATGGCGTTAGTGGGGAGCGATAGGTTTTTTTTTCTATCATTAGATGGCGTTAGTGGGGAGCCTTAGGTTTTTTGCGCGAGGTTTTTTCGTTACGGAATTTCTGGATTCGGTCCCCGCGCTCAAGGCCCGCGATAGAAGCTATGCAATAGCTTAAAATATAGAAAAAAACAATAAGATCTCAATGAGAAAACACTATGAAGTTTCGTAGCACTGGAATGAAAAAAGCGACACACGTCCGACTAGCACGGCGCCTCAGCGCATACTGTCACTCTGGGTACAAAAGAGCGAGAAACACTACGGCGCGGAAATTGTAATGGCGACTCATTCGCAAGAATCTACCACCTTTCGTTGGAAATTTATTTTAATTACAAATATAATATTGAAACAAAAATTTTACTCCAACAGTCCTGAGTCATAGTTTATTTTACATCACTCAAATTAATTTTAGAAATATGCGTTTGAAATTGTTTAACAAACTAAGTGTTTAAAATTCACAAAGTAAGGTATAAAAGACCCAACTTTGTGATTATTTTCTATCGAGGAAATTAATAGTCAACGTGTTTCGGAAACAGTAGTCTCATTAAACATATGATCAAGATTAAAAACAAACAAAAATTGTTCTTGTAACGTTAAGACTTTTGGCTAAAAAATTGTTTAAAGTAGCCCGTTTTAGGAACTCATAGGCCCTTAAAAACTTACTTTTTTCTTTCCTGGCATCGCTGATAGTGATTAAATTCTTATTTGAACGACGCTCGTAATTACTACTAAATATAGGCACTAGTCACAGGCACGACCGCCGATAGGAAAAATATAAAATACACTAGGTAGGTATATCCAGGCTGCTGCGTGGGCTACCTGCGCGGACAGATTCAATTCCGAGAGCAATATCGTGTATGTACTTGTACAGGGACACGCCCGTAATCAATACATAAATCGGAAACTGTCGGGTCATCTTCGGCGCGGGGAGAGCTGAATCTAGGCACCTGCGTAGACTACCTGCGTGGAGTACACAGATGTGCACCGGGCAATCAATAACACAGAGACACTGGAATAATTAGAGACAAAGGAGACTACCTATCACAATACGTAGTAATATAAACTAATTTGATAAAGAGGAAGACTTTTACTTGGTCAACCAAATGTATAGGCGCGAACCCACTCAATCTGGGAAAATAACGTAAGCGCCATCTATTAGGATCGCGGGTGCAACCACTGCGAGGAATAGCTAGTTTCTTTTAAGTTAAAACGCGGGCAATTAAAGAGTTTTTATGACCGTATTCAAATGAGTATGGGGGGGGGGGCATTATTTTTAACTTAGGGATATTTTTTTAAAACCTACATATCTTTGCCCCATAAATGTTAAAAATTTAATTTCCTAAAACAAAAACTGCTCAAGTTTTACCAGTATTCAGAAATCCACAAAAATAGTAAGTTAGACTTTTTATAAGATTTTTAGGACCGAAATGACTGAAAAGTGAATTAATATTATACTAAGTTAAACACTTACTTTTTTCTTTCCTGGCATCGCTGATACCTAGTGATTAAATTCTTATTTGAACGACGCTCGTAATTACTACTAAATATAGGCACTAGTCACAGGCACGACCGCCGATAGGAAAAATATAAAATACACTAGGTAGGTATATCCAGGCTGCTGCGTGGGCTACCTGCGCGGACAGATTCAATTCCGAGAGCAATATCGTGTATGTACTTGTACAGGGACACGCCCGTAATCAATACATAAATCGGAAACTGTCGGGTCATCTTCGGCGCGGGGAGAGCTGAATCTAGGCACCTGCGTAGACTACCTGCGTGGAGTACAAAGATGTGCACCGGGCAATCAATAACACAGAGACACTGGAATTATTAGAGACAAAGGAGACTACCTATCACAATACGTAGTAATATAAAGTAATTTGATAAAGAGGAAGACTTTTACTTGGTCAACCAAATGTATAGGCGCGAACCCACTCAATCTGGGAAAATAACGTAAGCGCCATCTATTAGGATCGCGGGTGCAACCACTGCGAGGAATAGCTAGTTTCTTTTAAGTTAAAACGCGGGCAATTAAAGAGTTTTTATGACCGTATTCAAATGAGTATGGGGGGGGGGGCATTATTTTTAACTTAGGGATATTTTTTTAAAACCTACATATCTTTGCCCCATAAATGTTAAAAATTTAATTTCCTAAAACAAAAACTGTCAAGTTTTACCAGTATTCAGAAATCCCACAAAAATAGTAAGTTAGACTTTTTATAAGATCTTTAGGACCGAAATGACTAAAAAGTTAATTAATATTATACTAGGTAAGTTAAAAACTTACTTTTTTCTTTCCTGGCATCGCTGATAGTGATTAAATTCTTATTTGAACGACGCTCGTAATTACTACTTGCACTAGTCTCAGGCACGTCCGCAGATAGGAAAGCTATAAAACGCACTGTATCTAGACAGCTGCGTGGGCTACCTGCGCGGACAGATTCAATGTCTACCGATGGCGATATTTCGTATGTACCTACTTGTGAAGGGACACGCCCGTGATCAATAAATAAATCTGTCGGTTCATCTCCGGCGGAGAGAGCTTAATCTAGGTTACCTGCGTAGACTACCTGCGCGAAGCGCACCGGTATGCACCGGGCAATCAATAATGTAGGGATCCGCCCTGGTCAAGTACCTATTTTAGTTAATGAATAATCTACTGATGTAACTACAGTGGGTAATAATTATTAGAATCACAGGACATTTTCGTTCGAATGTTACGATTTCACGGCTGTGACGCCGAAACCTCTGAAGCAATTTTAATGATTTTTTTTGTGTGAAAATCTTAATGCTGTTCACAGAATACAATATTATCTTACCAAGTATCAACAGTATAGGTCTTAGTTTCGGAAAAAAAGTGGCTGTGACATACGGACGGACAGACAGATATACAGACATGACGAATCGATAAGGGTTCTGTTTTTCGCCATTTGGCTACGGAACCCTAAAAACGACTTCAAAACTAAAAAGCAAAACAAAGCTATTATCTAATTATGAGTATGTTATACTAAGGTAATAACGATATGAATTATAAATAAGTTATTGTTATTTTTGAAGTCATTATATTATTTAAATTTTAGTGAGTTACCTAGTTCCCGAAGGAATTTTGGGATAAATTTTTCAACGGGACCAATGGGAATGTCTACAGCTTCGAACAAAAAACAAGAGTAATCGGAACATGGTTACATATTTTTTAAAAAACACCGAATTGAGAACCTTTGGTGTTTGAAGTCGGTTAAATACTAAGCACATCACTCAAGTACCTACAAATCCTCAATCTCATTATAAAGCAAGATAATTTAACCAAGGGTCTAAACATCACAATAATAAGTTGGTGCACTAAAAAGTTCTGAACTTTTTCCCCTTCCAAATATATAGATCCCGAGCTAAGAATATGTTGCGAAGAACTAAGTTCAGTTACCTATATATGCACAGTAGGTAAATCAAATCAAAGGTCAAAATTTTGACCCTAAAAGTTGCCACAGTTTAATTTTTTTTTTTAATGTAATTATGTATGTATTATCTTTGAGTTTAGTAGAATCCTGTGGCTTTCTCACAACAAGTCTGACCCAATGACTATAAATTCCATTATATGAGTAGATTCCCATAGTATTTTCAAACACTATTGAAATGTTACTAGTTCACTTTAACTCTTGGGTAAGTAATCAAACTGATTCAGTATGAGATGGAAGGCTCTCTTGGATAATTATATTTGTTAGCAATCCTAGATTATACCTACTATTATTATATATTTACACATTAGCTGCCAGGTTGGCTAAGCTTAACCTTTTGTTTGCAGGGATTTTAGACACAATAGAAAATCAATTGTGTCTGGCTTGGATCTGCGTTCCGGCATATGAGGAGTTAAGTGTTAGGTAAAGTTGTGTCTCCGATTTCTTATAGCTACCTATCTTAAAATTTAAATCCAAAGAAATGGTGTTTACTACCAATCACAAAAATAACAAAATTTTTAAATTTAAATTTCTGACACTATCATATCCTGAAACTTGTGTAGATGTTGGGATTTATGTTTCTTGATAATGCATACTGATCTGATCTAAAATAAATATGGCACAGAGATAGATTGGAGTAGGTATCAAACAACACATGGTATTTTTCTATCCCAAAGTTCCCCCGGGATTACAATGAGAGTAAAATTTTGAAAGCTAGTTTTAATTGAAACCGAGGATTATTATGGTACCCAACCCATATTAAGTAACTAAAATATTATTTTTTCTTTCCATATTTTGCTTTTAATAAATTAACCGTAGGAAATAATTTTACAATGGCGATAGCATGAAAGAAAATTATAACATTTACCTATCTGTTAAAAGTGTTATAGGCACTCGTAATGATAAAATTATAAGTGGCCAGTACTAAGACCTATTGTTTCCTCTTCTTATTAGCCTTCATGTACTTTAGGTAGGTACTTGGATCATATTAGGTATCTACTAAGTAGAGTTTTTGCAGGAAGAGAAAAGAGGGAAATGATACATTTTTTAAGTTTCAGAAATGATGGTAAACAGCAGTCACTTTCATAGAACTAGTGAAGAAGTAAAATCTTGGGATAAAGTGCCAAGCGGATTCCAGGCTCTTTTATAATGTTGAACCACGACACTTACCTATTTATTACGATAGTAGGATGCCGATGGAATGATTTCATGCTATTTTACTTACAAGACTAATTGCTACCATGCTATTCTGAGAATAAGTTCATTTGCGATCTAGTTATTTTGCTATTAGGGCATTTTAAGATGTATACCTTCTGCGAGGTGGTCTTTTAGCGAACAAGTAATTTTGATAGTAAGCCGTCCTGATATTCAGACATTATGCTATGTGGTCGTTTTACTAGAAAGTCATTACGAGATGAAGGCTTTTTGCAGATGTGGACGTTTTGCGATCAAGTCTTGATGTGGTTCTGGTCGTTTTGAGAATCCAGTCGTTTTGATACCGACCCGTTAATTGCGCATACAAAATTAGAAATACAGTACATATCCGATCCACATTTTTATAAAGTGGTAAGTAAGTAGGTATGCATATTTATTTCAACAATGGGATTTCAAGCAGGAGTGTGTGAATAAAATGACATTGAGGCTACCAAAGACCTCATAGGTTCTGCTGGGTACATGAAAAAATAATATTAGTGGGTACCTACCTAATCATTGTACATTCATAATTCAAAGCAACCGCCGACAGAAACTGTTTTAAATAAAAATGGCGTCGAACTCGGCCTTTAGTAAGTAGGTAAGTACCTATAGAAAATACCTAGATACTAGAAGTATCCCGCGATTTTACTCGCGTTATGCCCGTTCAAATACAAAGGAAGAGATAACTAGACATGAAAACTTTTTGACAAAGGTTTGGCCAAAGTTTTAACTTGAACTTGTGAAAATACAATTACTGAGAACAGGAAGGAATAACAAAAATAAATACTAATAACTTACCAAACTAAAAGCTTGATTAAAATAAAATCTTGGATCAAAAACAGTTCAAAATATCCTAAAAAACACTTTTTCGAAAATTGCTCGCAGCAGTCGCCGCCATGCAGCGCGTCTTCACGGAAAAGAATGAAATATGAACCGTACCGTACGTACGTATGAACGAAACTATTGAGTGAATGATGGAAAGAACATAATATTTTGGGAATGAAACTGATTAATGTTGCCAGTACAATACATTAATTTACCAACAAAACAATGAAAATAGTATAAATGTGTGGAATTAATATATACATATTAAGAACAAAATGTGCCATGTCACAAACCAACATGTATAATAAATAATATATGCATAGTTCTTGGCGTGGAGATGAGGTCTAGGTCAAACTACAGTGTGACCCATGCACAAAGGTCAACATAGCCAAGTCTGAAACTAAAAATGTATCAAAGATTTTAATGACAATAAAGACATTAAAAAAGTATAGGTACTCAATTTTTTTTTGGATTGGCACAAAATGTGGACCAATGTCGTCGATTTTCCAGCCGAAGACGATTCTCCTGAAGAGGAAAAAGGTTAAGTAATTTTATTTCATTCTTACCCTATCTCTAAACCTTTTTCCTCTTTAGAAGCAATCGTTTTCGGCTGGAAAATTGATGACATTTAACAACATTTTGTGCCAATCCAAAAAAAAATATTATAAATTGTATAGTGTAATATTATGTACTTTGTTGGGGAATTGAACGCGGACTTGTCAAAGAATACACGAGTCTCACATTATTATTATGTACTACTAAGAGATGAATAAAATAAATTAAGTTGGCCTAAATAGTTAGTTTCATATATTTAATCATAATAATTATTAATTATGTCCTTTTTTTATTGGTTGTTTGGATAAGAAGATTTCAATTTAATATTAAATATTTTCATTATATTTATCATTTCATTGTTTATTAGTATTACTTGTATTAATTTCTCTCATACTGATTTATGTAAAGCTACATTAACATTAAAGTTGTTGGGTGGGTTATCCAAATACCGTTACATTTTCCTTTAAATAATCTTTGAGGTTATTACTAGGAACACTTACCGGAAATAAATTAATTTGAATCAGTTCATTGAAGTAAAATCAATATTGTAATCTGAAAGCAATGATTTTATTGGTGGTAATATTCGAAAATGTAATGTTATGATTGGTTAAAAGGTTTTCGTCGCCGAAAGTGCTTTGGAGTTTGGAGACTTGTTTCGTGGTCTGTGGTCTGTCTTGACAACCAACAAAGAGTGACAGAAAATGAATGTGAATGAAGAGCGCTCCGAAATCCGACCGAACGAACCTTGATTTGATTTTGATTGATAAGTACCTACCTACCTACCTACATGAACTCTTATTTCCTCCCATTGAGAATGTTTCCTCCTGTCATTTCCTCTCAATTTCCTCTTCTTATGGTGAACGCAGACTTGGCCGCACCGCACGCGCCGCAGTCGCAGCAGTAATTGCTTTTGTTAATGATCTCGCACATCTGTCCGCGTTGCAGTCGCCGCAGTCATACTTCTCGCCGCACGCATCGCCCTGGATTTCTTTCATTCAGTTTAAATTTTTAATAGTTATGGCCCATCGTTGAATGACGACAATAGCACCGCGCCGCAGCGTCCGATGCGGGCGGGCCGATGTTGGTGACGTCGTCAGCTGCGGCTCGGGGAGTTTGGCCGCTTTAGGTACTGTGGTGACTGCGATGCGGGTAGGTATGCGAGGTTGCATATAACTTCATATAAATAATTCGCTTGGTGGTCAACTGGTCCCGCAGAGCACTGAGCCCGGAGGTTCAGAATTCGAATGCGGCGACTGCGGGCGTACGGTGCGGCCCATGTCTGCGTTCACCTCGTTTATAAAAATATAACTAATTGGATAGGTGTAAATGCCGAAAGAGATTATATTTTACGTTATGTTATTGGAATCGAAATCATATATCATTATACCTATGTATTTGCTAACCTACTAGCTTGCTTAGTTATATACCTATATCATTGTCATTACAGTAATGAGTAGTTAGGTACCTATATCCCGTTCAAGTAAAAAGTCAAAAGTAGTTTAATAGGTGAATCGTGTAGTTTAGGAATGGAACTTGAAATTAAAAAAAATACATAGGTAGGTAGTACCTACCTACCTAAATCTATGTTATTACCATGAACCGTACAAAAAGTGGAGTGACTATTACCGAGGTAGGTAGGTCACCTAGGTATATCTTATACTAGCGACCCGCCCTCGCTTCGCTTCGGGTAATCAAGATTTCATGTAGGAAAATCGGGATAAAACATTGCGTGTCTCCCGCAGGAATATACCTACACAATCAAAATTTCAAGTGGGAAATTGGGGATAAAATATTAAATGTCTCGCGCGAGTATATATGTATACACAATCAAGATTTCATGTGAGGTAGAATTCGGGATAATACCTACATAGCTAACATAGCGCGTCTTCGTCGTTCGTAGTTCGTAGGTAGGTATATCCCCGCGCGCTTTGACCGCACGAAACAGTAAGTACCTAGCCTTAAGAGACCCGCCATCGAGCATTATTATTTTGTAAGCAGCGCTCCGCGGTTTTACCCGCGTTGTGCCCGTTCCCGTGGGAAATTCGGGAATTTTTTTACATAAAAACCTTCCTCTTGAATCACCTATTACAAAAAACCGCATCAAAATCCGTTGCGTAATTTTAAAGATTTAAGCATACAGACAAACAGACAAACAGACACGAAACAGAGACGACTTTATTTTATACTAGGTACCTATGTAGTAGTGATGTATAAAATTCTCGTGTCACAGTGTTCGTTCGCGTACTCCTCCGAAACGGCTTGACCGATTCTCATGAAATTTTGTGAGCATATTGAGTAGGTCTGAGAATCGGCCAACATCTATTTTTCATCCCCAAATTCCCGCGGGAACGGGTACAACGCGAGTGAAACCGCGGGGCGCAGCTAGTAGGTTTATATTATTTCTTACAAAGCTTAGTCGATGGAAGCAGAATGGAGGTGGCTAAAATGTTCACCGTCTTTTTTACGGTGAAAAATGCACCACTAATGTAGTTTTGATGTTATCGAGAGAGTAGTAAATGCGGCCAGTGTATTTTTCTATAGAAATTAATGGTGTGACCGGTGACGAATCGGTGTGGTGGCGGTTGTGTGTGACCGGGCGCCGGATTTTAGTAGAAAAAATATTTTTTAAGGTATTGTTACTTAACTACCAACTCTCAGAAAAGTAAGTACCTAGATGGTTACCTTTTCCAACTTCATTCATCTGTCCCTGGAAAAGAACATATTTTCGAAAAACTTAACCGCTATTTTGAGTTACAACCTACCTATTAAGGAGTTTGGAGCCGATTGAGATGATGCCTTTTAATCGCTTAGTTGATACATTTAGTACCTATAAAATAAACTTTGTAAATATACCTAAGCTACTACCTCTGCCCCATGATTATGATTGATTATTTATTATACCTATATGTTTGGTAGGTACGTTTGCTATGTACCAACCTAGTAGGTATCTACCTAAATAGGTACAAAGGTATTCATTTAGAGCGCAGCGAAGAGGTTTCTATGTCCAGAATTATTTCAACATGGTAGGTACCTATCTCTAAGACGTATCCTTGGTGTCACAATAGATGTTGGCGGTATAGGAAGGTAGGTATTAAACGAATAAATGAGTAAAAAAAAACAAGTGCCCATTCAAATCCCAAGTAGGTAGGTAAGTACCTAACTAGGTTCCTACCTTAGGTACTTCGGAGTTCGGAGGGCACGTCAAGCCGTTCGGTCCCGGTTACTTTCTAATGATAGTACCTACCTAGTCGTTACATATGAGCCATGTCAGATGCCTTTGGCGGCTCTATAACTCTGACACCAGGATTGGTCAGGTTGACCATCCACTCGATGAAGAAGAAGAAGAACCTTAGATACTTACTCTTTAAAGTACCTACCAGTGTTTTTTGCTTAACGATTTAATGTAGGGATGAATATTGAAATAGTTAGGTACTAACACACCCCTGAGGCATTTAAGTACCGATTGAATGTAAGTTCCAAAAAGGCAGGTTGGTTATGTTATGGATCGATTTTGATTGGTTTATCGAGCTTACTTGGATCGACATCATTTAGATGTTAGTACAGTACTATTAGTTACCTACTCAAAAAATTATTCAGAATTTTGCTACCTAACTAATGAAGTAATGAAATGTACCTACCTAAGCATTAAAATGGTTTATTAGTGCAGGTTCAGCTATACGTATATCTACTTACATACAAGTATAGGTACCTATGTAAGGTATTTACGTATTTTTATTTATACCTTTGCAATAGGTCTATTCTATTCGTAGGTAGGTATAGGTATATCGACTATTCTAAGTAAAATAGTAATCATATGATCTACTGGTGTAGCGCTCGTGGCGTAGGTACTTACCTATTTTGACTAAACGATGTTAGCTCCTAAGCTACGTGTAGCTCAATCCCTATAGGATGGGTGGCCGATAATGGCATTTCTATCCGAGCGCTACCGTGATTCGGAGGGCACGTTAAATTGCCGTCCCGGTTGTTGCAATCGTTAGACTCTACCATGTCGGAGGACGGAGGCCTTAAGTGTAGCGCCACATCTGCGGAACGTACGGCGCCGAATACGCTCGTAGTGTATTTCAAGTTAATGCAAAATAGGTACATTAAATGCGTTTTAGCTGAAAAAACCGCCCGAAGGAAGGTACTCACTACGCAGAACGCGGCGTAATTTCGACTGATGTGTCATAGATAACTTGAAATACACTACGAGCGTATTTAGCGGAAGGTTCGGCGCCGTACGTTCCGCAGATGTGGCGCTACACTTAGAGCGTTTGTCCACCGCCGCCGGCACCGGACCGTCACCGGGAAAGAGATGACGGCGCCGAAGTAGTGGTAGATACATTTAGAACGTTTTGCTTTAGCCGCGTGTCCACCGCACATCCGTCACGTCATAATAAACTCGGGCCGAAATAATCTCGTTCCCGGTGACGGTCCGGTGCCGGCGGCGGTGGACAAACGCTCTTAGGCGATCTAAAAACTCGGACACCAGGTTGGCCGCTAACCTACTCGAACTTACTCTACCTACTGACTGGTGGTTTCGACCACGAACTTGAAACCCTAAATAAAAACCTATAACCTGGTGTAGTATTTTTATGAAAAACACTATTCGCCACTGTTCATTAAAATGTTGCCTCAATTCAATACAGTGCTACAGCACTGCGGAATGGCACGTTTTTATTTGGAATTTTTATTAGGTACCTACCGGTTTCTTTTTGTAACAGGATCTGGCTCGCTCCCTCTTAAGCGAAAATTTATTTAAATTCTTAAAGGAATATTCGTTTTTCTTTGTCTTTCTTCTGTGTGAGCTTCGGAAGTTTTTATCGTCTTTACTTAAGTTGAATCTGATTGTTTTATTTCCAAGATACAAACACAGGCGTTGGTTTATTAACTGTGCCCGGAACGGCATCTTATCTAGGAAATAATTAACTTTGCTTTCGAAAGATACGCTCTCTATTTACTCGTATGTACCTATAAATACCTATAAATGCCAAATTTTGTGAAATTGTACGCACGAAATAGCGTCGCAAGCAAGTCCTACTTCGCTTTTCATTGTGTGTAATGTAATGACTAATGAGTGTTTGTTATTAATTGAGCAAAAACTACTGAACGTACCTATAAGGATGAAACTTTAGGTACAGCATTTTAGGTTATAAATACATTAGAATAAGACATGGGATAAAGTTTGTGTGAGTTGAGTGTGTTGAGTGTCTTAAAATTGTTTTAGATGCTAGTACTTACAACCCGGGTAAAACCGCGAGGTGCGGCTAGTCGTAGGTATATAAATTTCACTATTTACACTTCTTTTACCTAGAATACTTACATGGATAAACGGCTCGACCGATAAACATGTAGGTACCTACCTATTAGTTATTTTCTTATTTATGTCAACCTATCACCTCTCTGTTTGTAATTAAATAAGATCTTAAAAACCAATGTTCTGTTTAAAACCCTGGCTCAAAATCTTCCGCACACCCATGTACTATAGGTACATTACAATTCGACTTTTTAATCTGAACTAAACAATAAGAAGGCAGTGCGAATCACCGCGTAATATTCATTAGAGTTGGGTCCCTTTTGGTGCCGTTAATTAAGTGCTGGTACTGAGGGTCCCCGAGGAGCGTGGTGACATGGAACATCAAGTATTTATGCCTTCAAGCTGGTAATAGATGTTGATTACAGATGAGAGAATGATATGAAGGGCTTTGGTAACCATAAGTCTTGGTAGTGTTAAAAATAAAAGATGAAGTACGAGCGTCACTTTTCAAGGAATTAGTTCGTGGTTCTTTTTTCAAGGAACACTATTTTCAAGCAAATTCAGAAAAGGAAGAAGAAAGAAAAATGGTATATACTTACGTAATCTGTAGTAGGTAATCTATACTTATATAGAAATGCCTAAGAGTTCGCTCTTTTGTTTTTATTTGTTTCTTCTTGTAATGGATAGCCGCAGTCAGTTTATCCCGAAATTCCTACGGGAACGGGCACGAGTAAAACCACGGGGCGCTGCGAGTCTTTATACTAATCTAAATATACATATTCTTTTCAGTAAATACCTATGACAAAAATATCCATTGTTTTATAATTATTTTTCACATAAAACTCTCAATGTTAATAACCATAATCTAAAACGGGCCGACATCAAAACAAACAATATCTCTGCAAATTAATCAAAGTTTCAAATTATTTAAATATTGATTTAACTCCAGTAAGTACCGGGGCACCCCTGCTAGTGCAAATATTGGCCGCGGACAAACAGTAATATCGTTGCGCCTCTCGGCTAAAAGTAGACTGCACGACAGATAAGTGGAATCGTAACTTGTGGCGCTGCTGCGAATTTCAAACAAAAAAAAAATGTGAGTCGTCATAATAATATTGTAGCTCCAATAAGCATATTAGTGTCAAGTATCTAGCGATAGAGTCCAGTTCCAGCTGACCGCTACAGGTGCTTCGGAGGCCACGGTGAACAGTCGTCCCGTGTTGTTTGAATTAATAGACCATGTCCATGTTAGAGGCCCCCAGACGGTTATAAAACTTTAATTACATAACATTTATTTAAAAGACCTAACTTTTTAGCTATGTACCCTGTTGAGTACACAATGCTTACAAAGACGGATGTCCTCATTAACAAGTAATGCTGGGAAAAGTGTACGCTTACCCTGGTTCGGAGACAGGATGAAGCAGACGTAGGTTTTCTATACTAATATTATAAATAGGTAAAGTTTCTAACTTCCCACAATAGAAAATTCCCACAGGAATGGGCATAACGCGGGTAAAACCTCGGGCGCCGCTAGTTCTTTATAAACAGAATTCCAGCTTAAGCTGGCATGAAGGGCAATGAAGGGCTCAATATACTAATAGTACCGTCCAATCTGCTTTCCACACATGAATTGTGTGAAAAGCAGATCGGAAAACGTAAACAATGATCTGGCCTTATACTGCATTTTCACTAAGCTTTTAACAGTTTTGAGAACGCAATATTTCGATACCTTGCGGTATATTAAGAAAACACTTGAACCGAGAACATGTGCGTTTTGAACAATGATTCTTCATTGATGGATGGGATAAACTGTTTATTATCATCACATATTCATTCAGTTATCTCTGCTCATAACACTAAGTAAGAATTCGACTTTGTTCATTGTCATTGTCAGGTGTCCAGGCGATCTTAACTTGAGCCATGTTGGTTGTACAGACAACTACAAAAGTTGAAGAACACTTTTAATGTTACAAAATACTTTAACATTAAAAGATGCTATAAATGTGTTCAGGTGTATCAATCAACTTGTAGTTGACTGTACTTACCTCGACACAAAAATATCCGACGTCTTTGTTCAGAATGTATAAGTTCCAAGTTTCCCCGCAAGCAGAGTTATGTCGCGCGCACTCTGTATCTCGCTCCCGATGAACAAACGTACAAAACGCCCGCTCGATATGTTAATGACGGCTGCTGAATACTGACGGATAATGGACGGATTAGAGGATTTTCTACCGCTCATGACGATACTTTAATATCGTGTTTCGTCTGGAAAGTTTATGAAAATATACAGACTGAACTATTATTATCCATTGTGAAATAATGTGAGGTGTCGTAACAGATGCTGAAGAGGTTGTTGCAGGCAATTTGTATTGATAAAGTAGGGTCATAGATTTAATAGACATAAGGACTATTATTATATGGTTTTGTTGTAAGTTATTTTTATTTAATTTGGGTCAGTTTTATTTGACGTTAGGAGCGTCTCCAGAGACATTACATAATGTAATACTATGCCGTGCATATTATTTTTTAAATATGTATTATCTGTAATTCTTTTTTCGAACTGTAAGCTTTCCAAAGCTTTAGTCTGTGCTTTAGTTTTCATGTTGTTTGTTTAGATTGAGTCAGTTACCAGCCAAGCTGCGTCCCGATGAGTTCAATAAAACTTGCATTCAACATCACACATCTTTGTTACACCTACCTAGTAGCTTGTAAACTCGATAGGAACGTCGCCTTACTATTACGGAGCTTTGGTCAAAATTCAATAACGTTAATGGGTAACAGTATCTCATTGTCGAGCCGTCGGTAATGACTCCTCTATCACTTTTAATGAGTGCGTTATTGATTAGAATGTACAAAAAGCTCCCCGCGATTTTACCCACATAATGCCCTAAGAATGTTATAATAACATATTGTTATTGTTGTTGTAATTCAAATACATGCTACCAACTAAATTATTAATGTTAAAGTGTAAACGTCGCTAACATTAGCGACGTTTACACTTATTTATTTACTTATTACTAATTTTTATTTACTTATTATAACATTACATAACAATTATAATAAGTAAATAAAAATTAGCCCATGTTATTCTTAAATGTTTAACTATTCTAGTGTAAAACAGACGAATAGAGAAAATAAGAGATATCTGTCGTAGAGGTGATCAATTAATCAGACAAAAATTTTTAAACTGTTAAACCAGCCTTAATATAAATATATTTTATAATCATATTAAGTAGATAAGTAAGACGTAATTGAATATGATACGCAATACCAACACAAAATATACAACAACAGTGTCAAGTGTTATTGTATTGTACATTGTAGTGTAATTTGATAACGCAACATAAATAGGAGTACGTACTTGTACTGATTAAAATACCCGCTAATGTAATCAATAAATATGACTGGAACAGCAAATATATTTCCTTTAATACGAGAGTAAATATAGAATACGCAAATAAATTCCCCATTATGTTCTTTTAAGCTTACTTAGCAATAAAACAGGAGAAAACTGTCGCTGAGATGAGCTTAAAGCTTTGTTCGGATTTGATCGAAGTTTTGCAAGCTTCGGGAAACTTTAGCTGGTAGTAATGAAGACTTATGAGTCTAGCTGTCGTCTCTCTTCAGTAATTGTCATCTCACTTGTTAGGGGACTCGAATATCAACCACCTAAATTGACTTTGACGTATCTCGCTGACGAATCTTTGTAATTAGCTTTATTTTCGTTTATTAGTTTCGTTTGTTGAGTGATGAAAAATGAAATGTGTTGGAGTAGGCAGATTTTTTAATTGAACTTTGTGTGTAAAATAAAAATATGTATATATGTAGTATATTAGACAATTTATTTTGTGTTTTGTGTAAGTAACTAGAAATATGAACTTTATTGTTTTTATTACTAAAATTTAGTTTTCGAACACAAATATTTAAGACTTAAGGATTCGTAAGAAGAAGTACGTAACTTGAGAAATGCAAAAGAGTAATCTAGGTACGCCGTACGTCGCGCCACTGCCGTTGCGACATAACGCTAGTTTGTACTAAAAGCTACATAAATAAAAGCTGTAGGAGACATTAAACCTTTTGTACGGCGTCAGTAATGTGGTGTACATCTTTCCGTGTGAGCGAGCATGATTCATCAGGGCCCATTCACAGCGATCTCTGGATTCACTCGCGGTTTAGATAAGGATGTGGTAAAATTGAAACGAGCTGTTATCGATAACTGAAGTTACAGTATTTGTTAAATGAAGGAGTGTGTTTACCATTCACTTATTCTCTATTTGATCGAAGCTACATAAATAACTTGCGTCTAGTGTTTAATAACTTGTTAACTTATTTAATAAAAATTTAGTTTTCGTTTCGCTTAAAAATCTAACTGTAACCCGTAATCTTCGTAGAGTGATTTCAGATGATATAGCTCAGCGAGTATTGTCTTCCAACTTAGATGTCAATCAATCAATTAATAAAACCTAATGAGGGAAGTTCCAGTAAAAACAATCTTCCTTTCAATGACGCCTGTGTAAATATCAATAGCAGAACATCTTTAATATGTTTTGAATAAAATGTCTTGCTATTAATATTTACGTAGGCGCTAAAGGTTAGCTGCAATAAATGAGTATTTCATAATACTTCACTGCATTCAACGAATATACGATACAGTATTTATATTTCTTTTTTTTTTTAAACTTTA
Organism: Cyclophora punctaria; assembly: GCA_951394245.1. NCBI lineage: Eukaryota > Metazoa > Arthropoda > Insecta > Lepidoptera > Geometridae > Cyclophora > Cyclophora punctaria. The sequence goes on along the minus strand of OX596174.1, from coordinate 7,223,954 downwards.
GTTAATTAGTGTTTTAATTTTGTTTTTTACCATATAATTTAAGCCACTAAATTTTTTGTTGTATAAATAAAAGTTTTACTTTCAAGAGTGTGTTTTGATTAAAAACTCATATTTTATACTTTCATATTCCACCAATCCCACGATAAACAGACACTAGCTATCACCAAAATCATAGTACGCAAGTGATATATTATCATCAAGCTACTTTCGTTTGCTGTTTATCGACAAACCCAAACATCTAAGAGCATCCCTACCATTCGGGAGAGATTTACCCGACCGGCGGTGTGACGAGTCGGCTTACCGTGATTTCCCGAGGGAGACGGACCTAAAAGACACCTCTACTGCATCCGCGGTATTACTTTACCATACTTCGACAGCTTTTATCACCGGAGAGTAATTATTTTATGGAGTGGTAATTGTTTTTGGAAGCGATCTTGGGTCGGTCATCAATTTGGGAAGAGATTAAGCTGTGTAGTGTGTAACATGGGTGGGAGTAATGAGGGACATTAAAGACGATTGGGGTACAAAAGTCAGATTAAAAATGCAATGTACTTTATACATTGTTTCACCTTTGTGCTCGTAAGTAATAGTTTTGTGTTAATAGAAAGAAATATACAGGGTATAAGATACGGCTGTGTGTCCACCCGTCTCTTACACCAGTCAGACAGACAGATAGAAAATCAGACAGAAAGATAGGCACAGAAGAGTTCCTTTTTCTTCTTGAGGTCTCGAATCAAAAACGACCGAAATGAGAACCTCATTATTATCGAGCCGGGTAAAAATAAGAATAAGTGAGCAGCAATATCCCGATGCTTCATATTAATGTTTGCCTCGATAATGTAAACATCAGTGTCCACCCTCAAGGCGACGACAATGCATCACGAGCCGACTTCCGGCGGATGTGACGTAACGAGGCTGTTGTTCCTCCATCCCTCACCCCCGCTGTCCTCGCAATATTTTTGTATTTTTCTACCCTACCGAGATTACATGTTGTAGGCAAAATGTTTAATAGGGCATTTTACAGACGACAAAAATGACATCGTTATTAGTAAATATATTTAACATGGGTTGATACTGCTTAGTATTAATATATTGTGTTCTTTTATATAGCTTGAAACAGTAGGCAAGTAATTATCTATGAAAAATAATAGTACGATGTTCAGAGTGTACCAGCTAAGATATACACAAACACATTTATCAACATTACACAATATTTTGTTATATTTCCCAAGTAAAATTACTATAACTTAAGTTATTTTAAGTTTAATAACTATAACTTAAGTTATTTTAAGTTTAATACTATAACTTAGTTATTTTAGAAATGATAAGAATCTTCACTTAGCAACAGGACCTCGACAGTTTGTAAAATGGCGAATCCCCCATTTCCCTGCAACATATAGATTATATTTTTGATAGCATTCATTGTCGATGCCTCCATGGTGATGAATACAGCTCGTATTAATAATTTGTCCGCGGGCGGTTTATGGATGTTGTAAAAGTATTCAGTTGTCGAAGTAATAACTCTTAATCAGTTTGTGGACTGGGGCTTATTATTTGATATGTTTTGATGAGATTAAAGTGCTCTGGTGGAAAAGTTTCTTGTTTTTTATTTATACTTTCAGTTATGAAGTCGGATAGTTGTAACTCGTGATTATATTTTCTGAAATCTAAAAAAGGAACAGTTTATCTACATGTTCTAATTTACAGCACAGTGTTACCATTAGGTATCTGCTCACGACTAGTCATACGAGATAATAAGTCACAAGATTTGCATCCATTCGACCCGTGACCATGAGCGGTGTAATTTGTTCGAAACGTCGGGTACGTATTTCAATAAATACGTTATATTATCTAACGTGATACAGACCCGTTTAAATAGTATAACGAGTAAGTATATGTTCCAAAAAAAAACCATCTAAATCGATCCAACCTTTAAGTACAAAATAATAAACATCATACCATACTCCAATTAAAACCCTACTTATTGTATTTTTAATACCTATCTGTAAAGTATACTGCGGGAAGAATTATTCCATAAGTACTTACCTGTAGGTAGTAGTTATCTCTTCCACTTTGAAAACATTGAAAGTCCTTTTCTGAGTAAAGCCGCTTATCTCTCTAATTGGCGCTTTCAAGAGAGATCATACAGTTGCGATGCCTCATTATAGAGGATTTACCTGTACAAGTGTAGGTAGGTACCAGACACTTTTGTCGACTCTACCTACAGAGCAAAGGTAAGGCCAGTGACATTAGCTGACGAACTTTGGGGCTATATAGGTACATACTTATATTTTGCATTTTGAAATACAATCTTAGTGTTAATAGTAACAAGATAGGTGTATAGGAAAACTATATCGATGAGTTAGTATATACTCGTATCTATAAATTAAATACCATTTAGAAAAATGGTCTTCTATAATTTAATGTAAGGTACTGTCCTTACAAGCTGTCTATACAATTCGCCCACAATCACATTTTCCTGAGCTATAAATAATTAAATATCAACCGACAGCCGAAAAACTAGTAATTGTTAAAAGCCGTGAAAAAGTTTTGTAACTGAATTTGTAAAAACAGGAAATAATAAATATCTGCTACGTTAATGTATCATAGCACAGCATGATACAAAAAAGGGTTCCAACTCATTGTAACTTTGATTAAATGGACATTCACAATGTTCAGTTAAAAATTAATGAAATGGAAATGCTTTCAATAAATTATAATTTAAATGTTCTCTCTCGCTTGGACTGTGGCACAGTATTGTAAATTATCTTTTACTAGCAGCACCCCGCGGTTTTACCCGCGTTGTGTCCGTTTCCGTGGGAATTTCGAGATAAAAAATAGCCTTTAACTTTCCCGTTGATTGTGGCTACCCATTTCAAAAAGTTTCAAGTCGGTTTGAAAGTTTATGAGATAAGCGCGTTCAAACAAACAAAAAATAAAATCCTCAGGTTTATTATATAAGTGCCCACGAAATAGAGAACTTACGCAGCAAGTGCTTCGCTCTTCCGTGTAAGTCATTGTTAGCTTTGGGAGAGTTTACAAGCTTTCAGCGAGTTCAATAAAAGGGAGCTTCACTCACTGAATGATTCGCCGAATTGCAGTCTGTAAGGTCGCTATATTATTAGCTGAGATTGTTATATTATCGAGGTGACTTTTAAAATGATAAAACAGATGAAAATTTTTCTCATTAAAAATGCGGTTTCTATTTCATAAAGAGGTCCTAAAATGAGAAACAAGATTTAGGGCAACGTAGCAAACCTGACGAGAAATCGGTTTTCATTAGTGGTACAGAAAGATCTAAGACATAAAGTTTATTAGCCGCCCAAAGCTTTTGGGCGGGCGGGATTTACAAAGATTTAAATTTTTCACTTGCAAACAGCTAAGTTTTATTTTTAACGTTTTATTCACAGTTTTAACTATTTTAACTTTTGCCACTAAAAGACAGAACAAATTTTAGTTAAAATCAGTATAATCAACGCATCGCGTGTACAACGGTTACAGCATAATTTTAATGGCCGATTTCCATTAGTCGGTCTCATTACTGAACAATATCTATATTGCTTATCGGTATTTACAACAAAAACCTTTTATTTGTACCTTTCCTTTGTAAATACGGAAGTTACCTGTATAAAATAATTGCCTGTAGAGATATTTATTTTAGTCTATACTTTTTAGTCACACTTTCTATTCAACTCTTTTGCACGTTAAAGTTAATTAACGTAAGGAATTAACTTTACATTAACTCTATACCCAGTAGTGGGTTTAGTAGGATCACACACATCCTTATTTAAATACTTATTTACCTAAATTGTTTCAAAAATCGACCTTAATACGTGAAATCGTATAAAATGTTACCTATCTAATACTAATTTTATAAAGAGTCTAAATTTGAAAGTATGTTTGTATGTTCGAGCTAATCTCGGGAATTACCAGTCCGATTTGAATAATTATTTGTTGTAATACATTCAACTACTACAACTACATTAAACGGAAAGGTTATATATAGTCTATTTTGCATCCCGAAATTCCCATCGGAATGGGTACTCCGCGGGAAAACCGCGGAGAACTGCTAGTCTTGCAATAATGTATAAACTTTAATTCTTTGCTGCCCGCGCGGCAAAATATCAGTTTTATGAAGCAAATCTCCTTATCTCATTTGCCACTCCGCCGACCGCGGTAACAAATGGGTACTTTGTCACACTATTCGACGGTAATGGGTAATATTTCTCTGAAAACTTACTGAAAACAATTCCTGTGATTATAATAGAGGGGGATGGTTGGATTGTTACCTATGTTTAATTAATATGTCTTTTGGGTGAATATTTTATTTTTGTCTAGAGAAATACGCATTAATGTTATCTAAGTAGATACGTGTAAAAACTTAAATTGCAGGAGTTAAGGAATTAAAAGATACTTTATTTAAAGCATAATTTATCTTTTATACGTCGTTTAAAAATATTTCGTATAATCTCTTATCACAGCGCTGCAAACAAAGGATTTTCCGTTCATTTTCGTATACCGGGAAACTGGAATATCTCGATAGCTAGGGCGGGGGTGCGAGAGGGGATGTAAACACAAAGCGACTCCGAGAGTCGCAGTCACGTGGCGCGCTTGCCGGGGGCGCATCACTTTTAAGGGTACTTCCATCCACCCACAACAAAATAAGTTATCAACAAAAAGTTATAAACAAATAAGTTACGAACATTTAAATTATATTGGACTAAATATAATAAGTTACTGTATCCGTTTTTAATTAAATATAAATAGTCGAAAGCTAATAAGATTATCGGAACTTGTTTTTAATTAATTAAATAAAGTTATAATTAATATTCCATTTGTTAATTTTAAATAAATATTTGTACAAAATAAGTTAAAAAGGTGTTTAGAATTATCCTTAAAAGTGATAACCCCCCGGTGTTAACTTGAGAAATTAGTTATTTGAAAAATCATTATAACTTAATTTACCATTAATCAAAATGTGTGTATTGAATTAGAGTATTTTGTATGGGATACAAAAAATATCAACTCTAAAGAATATCAATACAAAACATATCAAACTAATTTAATCATATCTAATTATAATATCACATTTATATAAGTGTTAGATTAATTTATGCATAATAACTAATTAGGTATAAGTATTAGGATTCAACTTAAGTGTATCAAGATCAGTTTTGAGGTGAGTCTAATTATCTTCTACTATATAAAAATAAGTCGGGTTTTCCTCCCTGACGCTATAACTCCAGAACGCACGAACCGATTTCCACGGTTTTGCATTCGTTGGAAAGGTCTCGGGCTCCGTGAGGTTTATCTACTATATAAAAATAAGTCGGGTTTTCCTCCCTGACGCTATAACTCCAGAACGCACGAACCGATTTCCACGGTTTTGCATTCGTTGGAAAGGTCTCGGGCTCCGTGAGGTTTATCTACTATATAAAAATAAGTCGGGTTTTCCTCCCTGACGCTATAACTCCAGAACGCACGAACCGATTTCCACGGTTCCCACGGGAACGGGGGCGCTGCGGGTGAAACCGCGGGGCACAACTAGTTTTACATATTTTTGTTTAATTACTGCCACTCAAATGAAGTAACCTTCAATTCTATACAATTGTGAGATATTGTAGTTGTCGACAGTACTCACTGTACTGATATCCACAGTGAGTTGAGAGGCCTTTGCCCAGCGGTGGGCCTTTATAGGCTAATACTTTTTTTAGTTGAATATAATGTATGAAACCGACAAGAGCCTTGCTCTTAAATTTATGATGTTGAGAATGTATGAAATTCATTTTATCCTAATACTATTAGTGGCGTTTGGGTATTGAGATTTGGTAAATGTATTGGGTAGCTGACGTTTACTGACTGAGGCCTTTGCCCTGGTCACCTTACAGGTCACAACTTTATGGTGTTATTTCCTTAACTTTAACTGGTTTACTTTGTTTTTTAAACAGTGTTGTCAGCTTTGTTTTGCAATATGTATATTGCACACAATGAAGAATTTTTAGGCCATGACTTGGTTATAAACTTATTTGAATACTGTATATAAGATATAAGTATTTCTATATAAATACACAAATATTATAAAAGTTAAGTATAGTATGGGAATACTAAAGTTAAGGATATTAAAGGGCACTTAACCATTCATGCCATCTACATTTTTATAGCATTTCATTATTGTGTACAGTTTATACTAATATCGAACTCGAGCACAAAGGGAGGTGTTATTTTTAAATTTTGATTAGAATATTTGTGATGTAGGCGTGTGTGGTAACTAATATATCTGTCTATTCTAATATAATAAAGCTAAAGAGTTAGTTTTTATGTTTTAGTACTGCCCCGTGGATTTACCAGTCCGGCTATATAGCTAATATCCTTCCGTTGAATGTGGCTATTCATTTAAAAAAATATTCAAATTGAATTGGTCGTTCCTGAGATTACAAACAAAGAAACGAAAAAATGAAACTCTTTAGTTTTATATTATTAGTATTGATATAAAAATGTCAACTCTAAAGAATACAAAGACATGACAGAAAATATATCAAAACGATTTAGGATACGCCGTGTGTTATTTTCGGAGTCGGAATTTTCCGCGATCGATATTCTTCTTATCGGGTTTCAACATTTTTTCTCGTCGTATTTTCTATCTATCCTGTTAATAATATAGATGCTAAAGTTTGTGAGACTCTTTAACACATGAACTTTGAATCGGAACTATATAAAAATTATTGTTTTATCCCGAAAATCACCTCGTGGTGACCGCTTTCGTGGATTTTCGCGATGAAAAATAGTTTACAACCTTTCCGTTAAATGTGACTATCCATTACAATAAGATTTTTTGAAATAGGATTGTCAGTTTTTGTGATTAGGGCGTTCTAAAACCAAAAGCGAAGCTCTTCAGTATTATTATATTAGTATAGATTATTTGATTGAATTTGGCTAGCAAGGAAAGTTGGCTAAACACACCACCCTCTTTTATTGATGTCTTCGTGTTTTATAACTTAGGTACATTATGTTGCTTAAGTTCCCATATTTCATTTACTGCCACACTCAGGCGCTAATGAGTCGTTAAGAGGGATCAATGAATGATTTTTGACATTAAATGTAGGAAAAATTACGTTAATTAGTTAATTATAGATTTAAAGAACGATTTGAGTACGGTAGTTTTCGAGATCAGTGTTTGAGTTAATGCAGTCATTGAACCCAGACATCGTTCCTGCAGATATCAATTTATGTTCGATATTTGAAATAATTTGAATTGCGCTATCAATTTTTCGGTTTCTAAATATAAAATAGGTTATGCTTAATATTTTTGGCATCGGAACATGGTCGTATGAATCTTCTAAACAGATCAAAATCTAATTAAATTAAAAACAAACTAATCAATGCTGACAGTATCATCCCTCTAAAAGAGTCTAATTCAATCGCCGCCCCATCGTCCAGTGTTCCCGTCAAGAGTTGTTTCCATCTAGCTTAATAGAGTTATTAAATTTATCGCTAATTTATTCAATTTGAGTTCGGTTCGGTTTGCGTAGGACAATGGAAGCGGTGGGCGGGGCGAGGCAAGGCTCCGCCCCCTCACCTGGCCCTCATTAACATATACACTCCTATTTTATGTATAATCTTAATTGATTTTTGAAGCTGCTGGCACAAATTATTTACTTTGAAGAATTAGGGTAACTTTCCACCCAAGTTTTGCTACGCAACATTTGATGTAACCATCGCTACTTTAGTGGATATGCTATATTCATGATGATTGAGAAATGCTAAACTTAGCATGATTACGTAGCATTAGCTTTAGTGAAACCACCTTTGAACCACTCCATGAAACTTCGCATTGAAGCATTCACGACAACGCTTTGTTTATTACGCATTTAACATGCAGTCATCAAGTCTGCAATTTGCATTATGATTTGTTAACGAGCAATAAGTATACAAAATACAAACTTGAAAAGAACTTCTTTACAGTAAATAATCTTGTATGGTTGGTTGTAAGTTTTTGATGGTCATGCATGATGCATACTCGTATATCTAATTTGTTATTTTATGTTTGACACAAATAAACAAAATGGCAAGGAACAGTTTTTTTAAATTAAGATGTGCCTGAAGGACCAAATTCTCTCTCTCACTGAATAATGTAGAGTGAGGAGTATTAGTCATCTATCATATAAAATGAATCGCTGAATCTGTTGCTAAGCGCATAACTTCAGAACGACTGCACCAAAACCAAATTGGATGATTCTTTTTTTAATGTGTTCCTTATTGTCAGGACAATGTTTTTAGAAAAATAAGGAATAAAAATCTCAAAATTCCCAAGGGAACGGGGGCGCTGCGGGTGAAACCGCGGGGCACAGGTAGTCAATACAAACACTACCTTTCATGATAATTTCCAACCTAAAATGTACACTTTGGCGTCACCAACACAGACTCAGGATGAAAAACAAGTGAAATCCTACAAAAATATTATAAATGTGAAAGTTGGTGAAGATGTATGTTTGTGTTTATGTTTGTTAATCTTTCACGTAAAAGTTACTGAACGGATTCGAATGAATCTTTACAGAATAACACATGGAATAATTTTTATCTCGAAATTCCTGCGGGAACGGGTACAACGCGGGTAACACCGCGGGGTCCGGCTAGTGAGTTTATAAAACAAAGCAAACTACTTTATAGAAACCTGAATGATCAAATACTTAACTGAAATTAATTCACCAAAGCACCAATCTCGATCTCCGTCGAGAAAGAAATCAAATAAGTCGATGTTATTTTGTGCCGGTGAGTTCTCAATAAATATCGTGGAGTTTAGGGCTATATTTTATTGGTTTGTGAGTGAAACTGGTTGAGTTGCCTCCCCAAGGAGCGATCGGTTGGCAAACATTGGAATCTGCCACCGGAGAATAAGGATCTTGCAATGTTCAAGTGTGGAACATTTATTTCGAATTTCATTCTAATACCCGGATACGATGTCTGTTCGTTATTTTTGAAATCGGAATTTGATTTTATTTAAAGTACTGAGTAAATACTTTTTTCTTAAATCGATGTGATCAAAGCATAGTAGCAAAGAAGTTTCTATTCTATGTCTAAATGGATTAAAGACTAGCTTTAAGACCAGGGAGATGTCATGGGGAGGAATAATGTTTTTAATTACTCACTAGCAGCGGGCGGGGCGCTGCTAAAAAGTTTTCATTATATTTTTAGTTAATAATTTTACTTAAATGAGCTCTACCACCCATAACACACTACATATCAAATTGATTGTGACTGGCACGTGAATTTAATAAACTGTCTCGGCGTTATATTCGGTTGACTTAACAATTTTCTATATTAAATCGTCAAGAGCGCGGGAGCGGTTGCCATGATACCTAAGAGGAGTTAATGAGTCATAAATAGAGAGGTGGAAAGAGACGGCGAGATGGGGGTTGTATATGTGCGAGTGAGAGAGAAGTTCCCCCCCAGGTAAAGGTGGTGATATGCAATCGTTTGGAAAAAGGTCCGCATTGAGGTGTGAGGCTGTCATCAAATGATTCTTGGTTTGATTCAATACTGAGTTAAAAGGGTGTTAGATTCGGATTTAGGTAATGGTTATTGCAATTTTGTAGGGTTTTAAGTTTATGAGGTGTTATAGTTAACATGCTTCATAATAATAGGTTGAATCTTTCGTATCCAGTGACCACGTTGACCGTTCAGGTCAACTTGTCATCTGTCTCAAGAGGCTAGGCTTGTTTGTTAGGTATAATTTTTCATCGGGTTTCGTAAACACAAAATTATTGTTTCAGTGATAAATGGCCTAAACACTTTTTAACCGCTTTTTTAAGAAAGGAGATTCTTAATGCGCGTACCTATTTTTACGTTTTACGTACGTGTTTTTACGTTTGTTACATCATACCTCCATTGTTCATCAACCGTTTTCGATGTTTTTCATACAAAATTAAAATACTCTTTGAATTCCGATATCAAAAAAGCAGCTTTTCGCTTAATTCGTATGATATTTGCTAATAACTTCTTCAGTTCCATTCCCGACGCCAACTAATACACATTACTATTTCCTACCGCTTACCTCCCTATTAATACACCATTAACCAGTCTAAAAAGAACCTCGCTTAACCAAAGCTTAACTGCATTGTTTCGTCCTACAAGAGTGGTATAAGAGCCGATAACAGCTGAGTGCGCTCTCTTCGAGTGGTCGATCAAGAGGCCGTCGGGACAACGCCGGGCTCCCATACACGCGCTAGCACTTTTACACTAAAAAGGTTGTTTGGGTTTTAAAAAGAGGTTTTGAATAAGTTTTAGAAATGTGTAGTTAGAAAGGTGAGGAATGAGAAAAGAAAAATGAGTAGCAAAAAATTAGTACCTACTTTAAAATTAGTAAAGGTCTATGAAATTGATTGTTTTTTACACTTAAAATTTTGGAATAAAAAGTAGTCTTCATAGCCTTTCTTACGATATAGCTATCATATACAAGAAGATAATTTGATGCCTTAAGCAAAATGGTAAAACATTTTTCAAAGTGGTTGTCATTGCAAAACTCTTATTTCACATCATTAAATAAATGTCGGAGGCCTTTAGGCGGTCTAAAAACTCCAACACCAGGGTTGGCCACTAACCTAGTCGACAAGAAGATTAAATAAAATAGTTTATAACATCCCCTAACATTATAATGAAATCCAATTCTAAATTTACGTATTCAGCGTTTTAACCACCGGATTGCGCATCCCCTATCTGACGCTTCACTTTTAAAACAGAGCCACATTAATCACGGGGCCACTCCGTCGGTTCCGTTAGTTGAACGTACATTAATATGCAACGGTTTGCTGCGTAAACGATGTTTAAATTGTCTCATTGTTGTTTAAAGATGTTAGTTAAGTCAGATTTAGTCAGATATCATTAAGACCGGAGTAATTTCAATGTGAGATTATTTTATGAAAAGAATTGTTAACTTAGTAATAAGCTACTATATTTATCTTTAAGCTCTTGAGAGAGAAATAGAAACATATTTTGGCAAAAGATGCTTGAAATAACCTAGACCAGGATTCTGCCCTCCTATTACCTTAATTTATGGGATTTTGTTATAACTAATTTTGGTAAGGTAAAAGGATGAGAGAGGGCCATTATATGGGCCGACTCTACCTACTTATGCTACCAAGGTAAAGTATGTGTCAACTAGTTCTGGTAAAAGTAAAATCAGTTCAATGTATTTGGATAGGCATAGCCGAAACCCTGAAACAGACAAAGTTAGAGACAAAAAACTAATTGAATCTGTCAAGATTGAATGTTGTTAATATAGAAATATATTCACATAATCGCAGTTGAAATCGTCTAGCACAAAGCGAGGTAGGAAGATGTTCAAAGGCTTGTAGAGCTGCGTATAAAAGTTAAAACGGTCTGATGGACAGGGATTTTGATTCAAACGTGTTTCAGTGAGCGTAGCAATATGAATCGTGACACGGAGCTACGAATAGGGACGAGTGTAGGGAATAAAGTATATTTTACTCTTTTTTAAATAGTTTTAAAATCATCTATAATAAAATAATAAATAAAATAGACGTTTATTGCTACAAGAATACAAAAAGACAACTAAAGAACAAAATAAAAATAAAAATATAAAAAATGTAGCAAATGGAGGCGTCTCAGCGAATGCTGTACCGAGGCCGAAGTCTCGGTACAGCGCTGGTTTTCAGACGCCCCCCGCTCTGGTAGACTTTGCAAAAGTTAACATCGTCTCGCAAAATGAAATAAAAATAAAATTATGAAATAAGTAATATTTTATCTCCACCGACCGTGTGTGTGTGTGTGTGTGTGTGTGTGTGTGTGTTTTTTCGTGTGTGTGTGTGTATGATAATGATATGACGAGGGCGTAACAGGATTAGAAAAATGAATTAAAAAAATGAATTTATATCTAATATAATAATTATGTAGAGTAACTGAAAGCATACAAAGTAGACGATTCTAACGGCTCTTCTTGCATCTATACTAATATAATGGAGTTCAAGAGTTTGTTTTTTAGATTTCTTTTTGTTTGTTTGAACTCGGTAATCTCAGAAACGTGTTAAATAGCCATATTCAACGGAAAGGTTAACGGTTATCTTAATCCAAAATTCCTACAGCGAACGGGACGGGCACGTAGCAGGTAAAACCGTGGGGCGCGGGTTAAAATGTATATTTAGAAGAGTTATAATTAGACGTTCCTCTTGAATTGGAAGCAGGGTCTACTCACTAAAATGTTGAGCATTTTTACATCTTAAATATTGATAATGGACTAGCCGCGCTCCGCGGTGTTACCCTGGTTGTACCCGTTCCCGCGGGTATTTCGGGATAAAATTTATCTCATGTGTTATTCTGATGTAACTTATATTACTGTATAGTTCAGTAAGACAGTAACATACTAATTATCTCATAAATATTTTAGTTTTCAAATGATTTCAGTTATTACTGTAATCATAACTAAATCATTTTGAAATCGTTTCCACATTCAAAACAGGTTGCCGCATCCATAAATCAGCCGTTGAATCCGACAGAGGCCTCAGTGAACCGTGGAAACTTCATTTGCGAGCTCCTCTGTCCGTGAAATGAACTGGGCTGATATTGCTCTGATATTCCATAGATATTGGGGAGTACCGACAGGGTGGAAACGCTGAGCATGCTCGTTTTGTTTCAAACGATAATGTCTTATGAAATTCAACCTTTTTTAATGTCTTTTATATTGAACCTCTTCAAATTCAAACTTGGTAACCTGTTTGGTGTTATTTGAATTTCGAAAAAAGGTTATAACGTAGTTTTGTGGTATACTAAAAAAAATGATGGGAAAGGAGTTTAAATGTGGTCAAAGTATTATAAATCGTGTAATATTATTTTGTAAGATAACTAGCAGTGGTATAAGTTCCGTTTAAATTTCTGGATTAAATATCCTTCAAAACCCCTCTTTAGACTGTGGCTATGATATTTACGAATATTTTTAATCTGACTCTAGAGTCATTAACGCGTTCAGAAATAAACTACAGAGATAGGTAACAAACATACAAACAAACCCTTTTGATTTATATTAGCGTTTTTAGAGCTAAAATAGGTTGTATATTATACATATTTGTTTTATACCTTTTCAAAATAAACGTTATTCTAATAGGTCTTCGAAATTCAAGTAAGAATAATAAATAAAATATCACGCAGTTAATGGTCGTGTTAAGAAAATGTACGTCTTTTATTGAATTTTCTTCAACATTTTGCTTTGAGAATTCCTGTAATTTAATTATTGAAATGATTACTTGAGAGATTTTTTATTATTTATTTTAGATTTAAATTGAATTCTCTTTATAATAAGCCAATTTGTAATAGAGTGTAGACATCTAGTCTGTTTGATACAGTTTGTAATTCTATTACTTGGAAATACTTAATTAGGATCTTGGTCTCTAAACATCATTGTGCTGACAGCATCAAAATGGTTTTGTAAATTAATTAAATGTCCTGAAACAAAGCCATAACATCGCGCACAGTGTGTTTTGTAACATTTAACTAGGTCTATATGCAGAGGTTTCCCTTTGTCTGGTCCCCGCTATTTCATGTGGAAACATTGATGGGGTTCATTCGAACTGTATACATATTTTGAGTACTTCTGAAAATTTTCTGAAAACTGGAAACCACGCCCCTTTACAGCAATGGCTCTGGTTGGTGGAAGTTTATCTACATCAGCAGTGGAGTCGGCCAATCCGGTGACGAGGCATGCGCAGTCGTAGCGCGAAGTCGTAGCGGAGCGCGGGGTGCTACGATCGACAGACGCTACGCCGGAGCTGCTACGCCAGGGAACCCAAAAGTAAGTCTTTCATATTTTTTTCTTTCATATAATTACATTTAAGTATCAATCTTTTTTGCCCTTTGTAAGCTAAAATTGCACTGATTTTCCTGTGAACCATCTAAATAGGTACCTATATATATAACCGTAAAGTACGAGTACATAAGTATATAGGTCAACCATATACATACCTACAGCTACCTACATACCTTCCATCATTTCGATTTTTTTCTTAAAGTTATGACGTAATATTACGTAATGACATTGTTTCAGATGTGGTGTTGTGTAATTTGATGAGGGAGGTGTGGTCGAAGCAATGGAGGGGCTCAAGTCCGCCAAAGAGAAGGCCTCCGGGCTCTTCGCTAGCAAACCCCTGCTGTTCAAGTAAGTGGACCTTAAGTTAAAATGACCCTATTATTTCCTACAGCTGAACAAAGATCCACATCAATTTGGTGACCTATCGTGATAGAAATGTACAATTTTTTCCTATAGATGGACAAAGCTCGACATTCACTTAAGTACCAATCGGAATAGGTACATCACTAAACTTAACTAAAAATCTGTCCAACCATTCAAACGCTACCGCGCTTCGGAGACGTCTCGCTTCCTTTAAAATCAAACTGTTAAAATATTGTTTCCAGTTTTCTGATTTGTTACACTATGTCGGGATCTAAAATATTTACAATTTTTGCCCAATTACCTGATTCAGCTAAATTATCTTCGTTTGATATTACTATAAAAAATAAGAATATAGATCCGGAAAAATAACTACAGAATTAGCCGTTTTAAATTTGTCCGTGCTAGATTCGATAGTTACCGGAATAAAGCTTGTAACGATAAATAATATTGCAATAAAAACCATTATGTAGTCGCAATTTGAGATCTTCTTACTCCGCGATCTTGATACATCGATAGGTACCAGATAAGGTAGCCCCAAGACTCCTGTCAGTGAGCCGCTGACGACGGAACACAGTAAGTTTCTTTAGTGCGAATTTTCCGGCCCCTTAATAAGTTCATCGCGACGGGAAGAGTTCCAGACACCCCGATCGTTTCTCCAAACCGATCGGCATTTTTTCTACTAAACCAAAAAAGCTATCGGAGCTCTGAAATTAGGTCAAAATCTCTTCTCTTGATGTTGTTAAACAAGACACTTTTAATTGAATGGTCCTGACTCTAATAAATATTACATTGAACCTAAGTTACAGTCACGTTCACAATCCTCATTCGTTCGTTTTTATACAGGTTATTTGGAATAACCTCCAGCGACGGGTGCTATATAAAACCAATCTCATTTAGTAAACGAACGCACACGGGTTTTTTCGCGTTAGAAAGTTAATAAAGCAAGTAATAGGTAACTTACTTTTATTTCCCGACGTTTCGCGGGGATTGCACATCTCGTGGTCGCGGGTGAACTGATCAATCTCATTTAATATCCACATCAATCCACAATACACCCCTGAAAGAAAAATAACATTTTAACTAAATCCTACATAACAAACAAAGATAAATTATATGTTTAAAAAGTTCCCGGGAGCAAACATCATCTTCAATTATATAAAACAAATATAATGCTGCGTCGGTAGAAATGGGGAATAAAAACAATTTAGTTGGAAACAACCATCAAAGATAAAACTGACATCTCATATTTGGGGAGAAAACAATACGAATAAAAACTAACAACTAGAGTGATTTATAGAAAAAAGTTAAAAAAATGGCGTCGATTTTCGCGTTTAAGTTGTTTTGTAGCCTGATGATTTAGAAAAGCCTTTATATACTAGTTTATAACATGTACTTGAAGGTTAATATACCGGTCCGTCCCAGTTTGAAATTGAATAAGTATATATTTTTTCAATCAATTTGCCTACTTCCCTTTGAATTTTTATTAGACAATTGCAAAAAACTTAACTTTTGATTTATTGCAACTTGCAACAAATCCGCCTGTGTCAATTGTCCGTTGGCAAAAAGTGATCGGAAACCAATACTAAAATCTCTATAAAAATATGAGAATGACTTAATAAGTGAAGAGTCACTAAAATATCATAAAATCTTATTTTAACGCTCATAAAATAAATATGGTACTGATCAAAAGTAGTCGGTGATAAATATGCCAAAGTATTTAAAAGTAATTCAAATGAGTTCTCAAATATTTGAGCTTTCCGTCTAACATTTGCGTCTATCTTTGTCCCCAACTCGTTAAGCATTATCATTATCATCCGTAACATTACAAATATTACAATCATAAAAATCAAACGTTCATTTCTAAATCGAGTGGATTCGATAAATAATGCGATTATACGGCTCGGGCGTCCCTCGAGCTACTATAGCTACCCTCAAATACTGATTATAGCTATAGCAGCTATAGCCAGTCGGCTGCTCAGTGCTGATAACAAACAGACATCATCCGGATTTGTGTCTTCATGCGAATTGCCTCGCCGTGGAATTGTCTACAAATGTGTGTTCAGATTTGTACCGTTTGCGGCTTCAGATTATTAGGAGGGTTTCGCTTGTTGTTGCCAAAAATATTACGTCATAGTTACGTACGGTTTTAGATCATAGGTATTAAAATCGTATTTTATGTAAGAACAGGGATTTCTTCATAAGAGGCAGGCCACCATTTTCTTCTTACATCGAGCAACTATTTTGTGTCTTATATCAAAACTGGCTTGTACCTAAATGACCTATATATCAACGTGACAGCAGTTAGACTTTTTTGCCGTCGAACAATAACTGTCGTTTGGTCTTGGTTACATAAAGGTATGTTTTTAACTTCGTAGTAGCTCTTTAGCGTTTTCTCTTACATCTTAAAGTAATTTGTGAGGGCAGGTTTTATGCAAAACATCGAAAGTCATTAAGTAATTTATAAACACGGTAGCGGCGGGATTAACATCCACATTACATTCGGGCTTGTGGAAGTTTCTGCATAAAAAAGTAACAAACAAATAAAAGTCATGTTTATTTCAGACTTTATTATATTTTTGTGCAAATTTTCAATTTAGATCCGATCAGAAGTTTTCGCTTGAAATAGTTACAAACATTCATACATCCATACATCATTACGAATGTCTTTATTTCTTTAGAACTTCGTAACTTTCACATTATTAGTAAAATATGAACTAGTAGGAAATGATAAATTGAACCTTATATTATAACATATATTGCTTCACCATATTTTTGTTCATATCATAAGTACATCACAAAAATCCGCTTGTTTTCTTCCGCTTCACGAGTGAATGACTTCTGCGGATGTGCGCATTGACGCAAAATGATCTCGTGCTCACGATGCTGTACGGAAAATCAAACCCATAATAAATAAATGTTTTCGTGTAGAAAGGATGTGATTATTGTTGTAATGTGTTGTCGTCACGTCCGGTAATTAATCGGCCTTAAGCTATCAAATATAAACAGTATAATATTTTGTTTAATATAACAGCGATTACGTATTTCTGTTTCATTACTATTTAACCTCCTCCTCACTGTACTGACATCTTCAGTGAGATGAGAGGCCTTTGCCCAGTAAACGAAGGGATAACGATTTTAAAAAAGATGGAGGTTTTCATAATTTGAAGTTGGTTTTTCAGATGAAAATGTATTTTATTTTCTATTTCATTTAACGGGATGGTCTTCCGCTCTTTGTTAGTCATTCTTTCTAGGTATTGTAATTTTTTCATTAAATTATGTAACTACTACGCTTAGCTCTACAGAAATCTTATTCTTTGAACATCTATAAAATATACGTGCCTAGTTTACAAATGGTCGGGGAGCCAACTCTGCCGTCACTACCCCAATGTTTTAAGCTTATAAATTGCGTAGCGACGGAAGGGTAGAAGCTTCATTATTTAGTCCGTTTAAATCACTAAGTCCTTAAAAGACATTAGCAAGCTTTGTAGCGTTATCGTTGTACACAAAAGAGATTTAGAATAAAAGGGGAACGGGGCTTATGTCTATTATAGCTCATAACAGAGATGTTATGGCCAATAGATTCGAAGCGGTACTAAATTACGTAATAATGTCGTAGCTGTCAATTATTAATGAAACACTTATTGGGATGAAAATTGAGGGCATTTTAATTATTGATGTTTTACTGTCGATAAGAAGATTCTTCTTGTTAACAATTTCTTCTAATAAAGAAAATAATAAAAAACGATTTTCATTAAGTTATACTGAGAACCTACTTAAAAAAATCTGGAGTTGATCAAATACCTCAAATAATGTTATGAGAGAAAGAATGAGATGTGTAATGTTATATGTATTGAGTTAGGCATTGAAAGCTTTTAGTCCTTTTCGGAAAATAGATCCAATTATCATGTTCAATACAAGCACTAACAAACACGTATCTATCACTCTCTACTAATTTATTGAATAAGAAAATGTAAAAGTCAATTTGTGCTCAGGCAGATAAATCAGTTCGATAGATTTCAATGAAGTTAGTAAAATAAAAG
Source organism: Cyclophora punctaria (assembly GCA_951394245.1). Taxonomy (NCBI): domain Eukaryota; kingdom Metazoa; phylum Arthropoda; class Insecta; order Lepidoptera; family Geometridae; genus Cyclophora; species Cyclophora punctaria. Next base: position 7,205,738 of record OX596174.1, on the reverse strand, counting down.
TAATATATCATCATGTAGAGGGATAGGGGGAGGAGGAGGAGGGAGAATTAACATACATATTATCCTAAACTTAAAGAAACTGCCTTTTTCGTGATTAATCAAACCAAATACTAGCTTAAATATTAACAATTAATAAGCTAATAAGAAAGATAAAAAAGGATTACTCGCGGCACACGAATTTGTTTAAGCAATTTAAATTACTCACTTTGAATTTGGTTTCAAACGAATGGAGTCGAAGATTATTTCCTGATTATAAATACTATTCTATCTAACAATAAATAGATTCACCAAAACCGCTCCAGTGCATCGCTACTCAATCTTAATATAGCGTAGAATTTTGAGCGAACATTAATATTTATTTAGTATAACAAAAGGCGTGTATAAAACAATAGCACATGCCGCGGGTCTAGACAAGTAAGTAGGTGTGAGAGCACTTTGCTAATTGTTTCCGCCATTTGAATATTGCCGTCGACAATTACTGGATTGGTCCATTCGGTACAACGGTCCCCTAAATTAATTGCTCTCCCACTTTGTTTTATTTTTCACTCGCTATTATATTGAAATGGACAAGTAATGAAATTGTTTTGGATGGAACTATAGATATAGATGAATAAAAAATACGAAACTGAAATAATCTTGTCGTACTAAGTAATACCGCGAGTCGACTCTCAAGCTATAACAAAATCGTATCATACTACAAGTTCATGAATTATTAGATGATTTTATTTATTTTGCAAAAGTAACGTCACGGTAACAGAATCTAATTACCGTGGTAACGTACTCAATTTATTCTACAGATACACTCTATTCATATTCACATTGCAGACTGATACTAATCAAATTCTATGATTCGTGAATATAATACTATATTGTTCGCTTGTCAATCCATTCATGGGCGGGTAGTGTTGCATTTCATGACATACAAACAGTGGCCGGGGGGTTTTCGGATGAAATTTTAATGAGCGAGAGCCTTTTGTGGTCCCATTGCGGAGGAGACGGCCAATTAGTCGCGGGGGATGTTTAGACTGTTGATGTTTGAGACTTGATGACGGCGTTTATACTTCATTAATATCATTATGTGCTCGTTAATGTTGGTAAAATAATGGGTACATTAAAATATGACATTGAATTGACAAATCATTCAGGTATGGATATTGCATCTCTTTTATTTTAATTAAAAAGTTACTAAGTGAGAACAGTCGAAAATAAGTGCATCTAAAAGTAAATTTGTCCCTGAACCTATTCATAAAATCTTAGGATGGTTAACCATCACGTACCTTAGCCTAAAGACCTAAATTCAAACACAATTTAATGTTAAAGAAAAACTAAAACAATTACTGTTCTATTCCATTCCATTCCTGCAACAACTTAGTAACTTATGAATCATAGTCTTCTAAATGTAGGGGAAAGTGAAGATGTTTGTGATCTCCGGAGATCGATAGATCGTGTGTCGCCGTCCAGTCTACCCGTCGGGACGGCGCGGCGCCGGGCCCGGCGCGACGGCGCCGAGGGGCCGACTCCCGAAAATAAACCAGGCAATCCCACAAATCATCCTCTTTTATATCTCGATTAGCTCTATTAGTTTTGCAAAACAAATCGATACATTTGCGAATAAAACACACCAAGCAGTCATTTGTTTTTATCACGTTCTTTCCTATTTTTTGAAATACGAATGTTTTATTTTGTAAAATTGATACGTCTTTGAAAAACAATGAATATCGAAGTTTAAGTTTTTGTCAGCAAAGGAAGAAATGTGGACTCCATGTAGCTACGACTATAATGAGAATATGACAACTAGAACTAGGTAATTTTAATTATCTTTTTAATTATGTAATCAGTATTTGAGCCCATAAAATCTTTTTAAATTAACCAAAGATTTATACCATATTTCTTAAAGTCCAAAGACATTTAATTTAGTCCTTATCCAAGAGCAGAGACATAATAAGTCTTATAATACATACTTAATTACAATAGCAATTAACTGTTAATTACAAACAAAGTCTCATATCAACCCCTAAATGATTCGACCAAGTCTAGATCAATGGCCACATTCATTAAGGGAACTAATTTGTTCTAATGAGAATTCCTGTTAAAGGACCGGGATTTAATTTAGTCGTGTGGACTTTGTCGCAGTTCACGAGAGGGCGTTTTGTACCGCGGTATTATAGAAGCGGTATGAGGTGTACCGGCGGGGTACGACGGGTATATTAATCCCACTTCAAAGGACACCCATGGAATTAAATCCTCTGTCCGGGTATTATATTCAAATCAATACAGGGTTGACTTGGAGGATTAATTATTTTTATGACTTGAAACTTTTAATTAGTGGGGGGAATTATAAACAAATGGGCAACATTGAGGGCATCTTTTTTCATCAAATTTGTGAAAGCGTTTATTTTTGGAATACTATTTAATCTTTATTACATTTTATGAATAGATTTATTTCATTTAAAGGAAATTATATTTACGTTAAACGTCGTTTCCCATTTTGCGACATCAAATCAGAACTTTTTTGAACAGATAACTTTGTCTCAAAAACATGTATTACTTTACAAGTTGCTGTGACTCAAGTCTCATTAGTGTCCTATCTTCCATTCCACACTAAATCAAACATAAAGCAAAGAGCACACTATAAAATAGCCGCACTTTATTGCTTGCACAACCGTCTCCGTTTACTTTCGTGTGCAAATATTTGAATTCGCCTTCTTATTGATCAGTTCAGATCATGACGAGTTCGCACTTCACCGTGCTTCCGTCACGTCTCGAGAGCTTGTCCTCTGTGCGTGAGACCCTGCCTTTATAACACCATATTAACACTCAAATATCTACCCTATGTTCAGAGCAGTAAAATTCAAGTTTATAGTTCGATGCAATGTTTGTAGATGTGCTATGCCGCTTTGATAGTACAGAAACTTGACATACTTACATCGATGTTCTAGATTATTTGAATATTTAAAGCTGAAGGATTTTAGTGATGACTGGATGAATAATAAGTATAATAAGTAAATATAATCTAAAATATTGATCGGTGAATAATGTTAGGTCTTAGTGTTAGGATTTTCTTTGTAGGCAATGCAACTTCTTAAACAATAAATACACAGATTAAAATCGTAAAAGAGTTTAATTATATTCAAGTCGTTTATTTTAGTACTACGTCTGTCAAATTCCTTTACTACGTTGGCGTAGCGGTGTAACGTAACGTAACGCTACGAACGGTCGTAGCTGACATGGCGTAGTATATCTTAGAGATAGTAAGACATCGTCAGTTCTATGCAGTACGGATGCAAGGGGCTATGGGTGACTGATAGTTAGGCATATGACGCTCTCAGACTCTAGCGTCAAGGCAGCGGCGCGGATTGGGCGGATTTAGATGTAGATTCTTCTCAAAAAATCTTGAATGTGCTCCCTGAGATTTCTATCTAATGTCTACTTATTGGAACGTTGAACTGTCAGTCCTGGAGGCTTCGTTTAAATTCGCTGCTTAAGTTGACTTACTCGAATTTTGATTTTGACTTGTTTGACTTCATTTATGAACAGCCCAACTTAATATTTAGAGTAAACTTTACATCAAATTTGGGCGAGTGTCTCACCTAATACGCGAGACGTTTCAAAACTCGATTGAATTTCCTGTCGGTAACAACGTTGCGGGCCAAACGCCACCGGAAATACCGTTAATGCATGTCAATTGTTGTGCCCCTAACTTTGTTACACCACCCCGGGGGCTAATGTTGCCTAAACATCCATTTAATTATTATCACGTACTTTCACAGAAGTTTTTAATGCATGAAACCATTATTAAGCTGTAAATACGATATAGGATAATATCATTACAAGTATTTATGTAGTGTAATTAACTAGCAGTGCCCCGCGGTTTTACCCGCGTTGTGCACGTGTTCCCGTGGGAATTTCGGGAATTTTTGTACATATAAACCTTCCGGAAGAATCATTCTATCGATTGGTGAAAACCGCGTAAAAATCTGTGCAGTAATATTTGAGTTTATCGCGAACAGTCAGACAGACGCGGCCGGAGACTTTGTTTTATACTATGTAGTGATAATAGTGATAAATACAATATGAATGGTTAATGTTTTTAAAAGGCTAGTCGTTGCCGTCATCATCACTCTCATGCCATCTCTCTGAAACGCAAATGTATGAAAATTCAATCAATACTTCGATATGTAAAAACGCGCACCGTTGCATCTCAATACGTCCCATCCCACATCGTAACCGAACACAATATTCATTAATGTGAAACAAGCGCGGTAGTTGTCCTCGCTAGGTGCTCCCTTAGGGTGACGGTTGACAAAAGGGTTGCACTCGGAATTGCTTAATGGACAGTGAAGGCTGAGATAGCACGGTGATAAATCACCGGCGTGATTACCGAGCCATTATCTAAAATACAATCTCGGGGGCGACGGCTCTAAAAGTAAAGTTGTTGATGTTAATTGACTGAGAAAACCTGAGCTTTAAATAAATACATTAGCGGAGACACTTTGGAAAATGATAATGGATACGTAGAGTCATTGCTTAAGTTTATATGCGATTAGTTTAGGTTAGGTTAGACATTACGTATTAAACTTAGATATATCTAAGAACTTAAAATAATGGGATTTATCAGTATGTTAATTTTTCTTTCAACTGAAAGGATGGTATAAGCAGTGTTGGAAACGACATTTATGTCTATCATGGATAGATGGAATAGATTCCAATTTACTATCACAATCTTTCTATACAAATTCAAATCTCTAATGCAACAAATGTAACCTTTTTATACAGAGACGTAGAGAACCTCATACCAATACAAAACCGATTGATTTTCTCTAACACACGAGACACAAACGCATATGAAATAGAAACCCCTAAATTACGTTTCTCCCTCGGAGTCGATCAACGGCAAACAAATAAATGTATCGGCGGTAGTCGAGTTTATTCGCTGGTCCCTTTGCGAGACTCAAAGCGAAGAGAAGCCGGCACAAGTTCGCTCGCAAAAGACTTGCAAACTTACAAAGGCTTACTTATACGGCTTTATCATAGAAAGTAACGAACCAATTTGAATGGAGACTGCGTTTGATATTAACGCTGTTTGTTGACATTTTCGAGTCTAGTCTTGTTTATGGGTATGTGATAGTTTTCTCAATTGTAATTAGAAGCTTTTTCAATTCAATTAGAGATACCAAAATAAATTGCCATTCGAAAGTTTTTAAAAGCTGTGCTGAACAAAATAACGATATGTATTTATTTTTAAATTTCATAGTTATTGTACTATAATATAGTGAGGAGGAGGACTCCTCACTGTTCTAATATCTTCGGAGATGAGAGTACTTTGTGTGCGGTGAGACATTACGGGCTAATACTTTTTTCTCTAGATTATTTTTTAACGATATTTCTGCTAATGTTCGGTTTTATGCGTGTCCAATATGATCCTATAGTTTATAAATAACTTTTATATAAGAATGTTATCATCAAAACAAAGCGGCTTTCACATTTACTTTTTATATCATTGGCATCTATAATGGTTTTGGAATAAAATTCACTGGGTAGGCCTATATTTTGAGTTATATTTATGTATGTCTAAGTGAAAGGGTGTTTTGGCAATCACAAATCTCGCCTACACTAAACACTTTACATGGGGATCGTATTGAAACGTTGGCTTAGTATTTAAATGGATTCCCATTTGTACTTCAGAAACATGAAAATAGCGTGGCTCTTAAACAGAGAGGGTGCGCGCAGAGCTACAAACTATGCGACACGCCAACGACGATATTAATAATATCGTTGCAACATAATAAAAGATTGTATGAAGGGTACTGAAGACTGAGTAGATAACAACTGTTTTGCTGTTACTGTCTGAAGTACAAAAAGTTACTTTTTCCTCTTGTATATTTTATATACTAAAGTATAGAAAAAAAAGTTAAACCTAATCATGAAAGTCATGTATAATAAAAATTAAAAAACATGTCAAAATTATCTAATATATTCCAATTGGTCATTTCGAGTCCTCCCTAACTCTACACGTCAGTTCTTTTTAAAGTACATTGCGTATCCTCATACATAAGTATGGAGAGGGTTATTGTTGTTTTTCAAAGCTTGCAATCGCCAAGATTCAGTAAAAGGGATCTGAATGCGGTTCCGTTACCGCTCTAACAGATTTGTAGCGCGGTTCAGATGGTTTACGCCGCGGTCCGACTCACTCTTTAGGAACCATAAAAATGTTAATGCAAAGTATTTTAAAATGCTTTTTGCAGTGATAAATTGTGATGAATAATCTTTTTTACGATTTTATGAGGGGATTTATGGACCGGTTAAGTACTTTGTTGTAAATATTATGGCTTGTGGTGTAGTTAAATACTTGGCGACAAAATTATTTCATCAAATAGGTATAATAGGTATCTCATATTTCGTATTTATGTATTGTAAACGTTTAGGGGTTGCGTCACGTTGAGTTATTTAGATTGAGCGAGTTTTCAAGCTGCGAGCGGGTAAGCAATATTTGGCATCAATCGCAGCTTTTGACCTTCTATACTCGTAAATAAGTTTACAAAACCTAAATAACTTACAAATCAGATATTTATTAAATTGTATAAAATTTGATTTTCAGTATTGATACATAATCCAACTTACTCAAGTCTGAACTGAAAGTAATTTAATCTTCCACCATTTTTAAAATACAAAGGTCACTGTGCTCTATCTGATAGAGACTCTCCAAAGTTCGCATTAAGAAACATTTTTGCTTCCTTTAAGGAGATAAGTTCCTGTTGATCCCGGTCATTGTGATAGCCATCTCGGCGGAAATCAGTGAAAAGCCCGGCTTCATTCACCATTCACGAGGCGATTTGATTTACTTAAGATCTTCGCTCTGATACCGTCTATTAAACGAGCCCGACCAGCGCTTACTTAGAGAATAATACGGTACTTTATTTACAGTACCGTATCTACTTTATTACATTTCAAGGGGGTTTTTGATGTAATTGTTTTGGGTTTTGTTTTGTAACAGTTTCAGGATGAATATGAGTTAGTTTTGACTGTAATGTTGTTATCCACCTGTGATAAGCTAATTTAAAACAAAATGAAAGTTATCACAGAGACATGATAAATCTACGTTGTTTAAATTCCAATATTTACAAAACATGTACTAAAATATTACTGTTGTTAAAACAGTATTCAATATCTATTTTTAATACAATGAGAGATTTTCCATGATACTTTTGGAACATATTCATTTTCTACTATTTAAAATATTACTCAACTAGTTACTTAACGCGGCATGGGGTGGGTTAACACGTAGTTCCGGACGGTCGGGCGGACGATTTATAAAATGAGTTTGCGGTGCAACCAACCCTTGATACCCCATTGGTTACGTCTCACTTCTCACTAGTAATGTGCCACATATGTGTGTACGACTATCGATACAGTTGTCGATGGGATTTTGCATTTAATTGAGGTATCGATAGGTTATAGTAAATATTATACTCTTTGTTTTATTATTATAAATATTATGTTTGAAGTTTGTACGACACAGAGTTATTGTGACGTTAGGATATCGCTAACTTAAAAACATTATAATAAATTGAATTATTGTTAATTTACATTTTAATGTACTTAAAGTTAATATTCAAAGTAACAAATAAAAATATTCACTCATTTATCCTCTTCTCAAAGTTATTCGATGTTCATTTAATAACGACATCACAGAATAAATGGGACAAGCAAGGTCAGTTCTCTTCAGATATAAATACGACAAGAATAATAAATAACAAGGGTGCTAATATTTTGATGATAATATTCACGAAACAGAGAAGTTACGCAGTAAGTACTTCTCTCTTACGTCATAATATAATAATAGTAAGAGTTAAAATTAGATAGCAAATAAATAAAAAATATGTCAAACTTGATTCAATTGTTTCAAAAAAACCTTATTTTGATACAATATTTGATACACTTATTACATTAATAAGCACTTTATACACTTTATGAGGATAATAATATAATTTAATCCGTAGTAAACGAGTATATTTTTTTGTTCCGTACAAAAGAAATACTGACATTCATTTTACAAGTTTTATGCTTACTAAGTATAACTATGAGGATAACGGTTGCATTGGCTAAAACTATACAAAACTTTCCAATATAAATATGAATATGAAAAAAAGACTGTACGTAAATCTGGAATATGAATATCGATACCACATACGAGTCGCGTCCCAGCTCTAAATCTGAAACCGTTTGTCGCGGGACGTCATCATTTTTCCGTCGGCGCGCCACCATCAGTGGAAAGTTAAAAGCATTGAAAGACATATCGCGGGTTCCTTCTACAGCCATTGTTCTCCCGCCCTTTGTCCCGAGCCGAATGTTTTAATGTAATTGGCTTTGTGCGACGGGTTTTTTACCCCATTTTCCCTTCTTGTATAGAACTTTCGGTTATACTGTCCGCTGAACACATTGTTGCAGTTACTTTGATATAACATTACGTTGAGTTGCTTGATAATGTGATTGGAATTATGAGCTGTGTTAATTTGTTACTTCATGTAATTAATAATAGTTCAAATAAATTTTACATCGAAATAGTCTAATTATAGTGGTCAAGTTCCCGATTTTGTGTTATCATTTGATAAAACTTTATCAAGTTCGATTCGGCAGTTTGATATTGAGCCAGAATTAGCAGCTCCAAACCGTGTTTAAAACATAACTTTGGAATTCGACATCTCTCAGCTTATAAATTCGCTCAATCTAAACACCACTTAAGATATTATTAAACCTTAATGTCTTCTACAATACTTTACATTATTATTTACAGTTCCATCGCAATTTTTAATTAAATATCATGAATTCAAATATAATCAAAAACTTTATTAAACCGGTAGTATGAAGGCGACATACTACTTGCATCCTTTCTATTCCCTACCCGACCCGCCGAGACTACACTAAGTGAGTTGGATATAAATTGGGGCATTGTCTGTGAAACTGGAGCATTCGCACGACTTTTGGACTTATTCTGCAACAACATGAAAGAATAAATTTACTCTCACATCACCTCTCCCTTTCTTTCAAACCAATTTCCACAGACGAGTGATAAGGAGAGATAAAGATTGATTATGAAATCGGCGGGGAATTTTGCAGAATAAGAAAGCTGATCTTGAATGAGTTCCCTTTTGTTTCTCCCTCTGACGATGTTGTCATTTCGCTCTAGCGCACAGGAGTTAGCACTATATGTACACTTCGTCACCAGAATACGGGATAAATTTGAGGAGGTATTCTGATAACAGTAATAGGAGAGATAAATACGATTTTACTGATAATAATTTGAGATAAGATTTATCTTTGAATTTTCCACGGAGGGCCTCAAAGTTGGTTATTAAATTTCTTCTTATATTAAGTAATTAACGTCAACGATGTTTTCGTCTAATAATTATATTATTCATTAATGACAACCGGTGAGGTGAGTTAATGTGTAATGAAGAGTAATGAAGCTTTTTTATTAAAATAGCGTAACATCCACTTAATTAATTTAAAAATCACTTGGTATCTACAATGATTTGATGGAAATAACCTTAATAAATAATAATAAACAAAAAAAAATTATATAGGTACCTATGTAGGAAAATTTAAAAACAGTTTTATTAAGTATAACATAAACACCGTATCAGTACCCTTTCAGAACGTTCCTAAGCTTCAACGAAAATATTCCCACATCAATTGTTAAATATTCAATAAAACAATGATAAGGATGAATAAAATATGAGCGAGTCGGTTCAGAATAGTCCCCAGGCGAATCGAGGGAGCGTGGCAAGCATTTCAGGCTAGTTTGGTATCAGCCATCGTGACGTCACTACCGTTCCTTCATCTCACATCTTACACACAGTTTTCATCACGTTTTCACTCTAACCTTTACTTTACAATCACTATCACTTAAAAAGCTCCTATTTTGACTTTAACTAACAATATATTCGCGTTTTATTAACCAACATTATTGAGAAAGTGCGTTTTTCGAACGAAAATGACAGAAAATCTAAAAAACATTTGTTGATTTATTTAGTTAAGATCCACAGGTTGTAAAAACTAAGTCAGTTTTGTGTTTGTAATTGAATTTGAACCGTGTAAGTGGGGTGCAAGGTGGTAAGTTGTTTAAGTCATTGTTGGGGTGTGAGCTTGGCTATCACCTGTTGATTGTCGAAGAAAACCTTCTGAGAAAATGTTCTGGCGTTGGTTGTGAGTATCCGAATATGTATAAATATCTAAAAGCTTACTTGGTACAGTTTGAAGTTATGTATTTCCTCATATAAAACCTTTGATCTGTCACGGGAAAAACACTTCTGTTTTTATTATACGTATGGGTTAAATAGTTCTATATTTTTTATTACGAAATTCTGTGTTCACATCATAAGTTGTTCCATTTTAAGTTCAACCTTATGGTTAGTTCTGCTAAATTATTTACAATATCCCACCTTCTCAGCTGCCCGCGTGTCCCATCAGCTGTTCGCATGAAGACTTGTTTCAGGGCTCCAAAAGCGCCATTGAACTGGTAAACATTTAACAGATAAAACCATCGATTCGCAAATACTGATAAATACAGAATAATAAAATAATAAGAAGAGAAATAACCGTTGATTGGCTAGAATAAGAAGATAACTTAAGAGTCAATACAAAAAATCTAATGTCTGCACTTAAACAGTGTCCCAAATTACTAAGAAATAAAAATATACCACCACAAACATTTCAAGAGCTACATATTTCGAAATTCAACAGCCGCAAATATAACTTGGTTTTTCCGAATCATTTTGCGAAATAGTATGAATTACAAAGATAGTTTTGCCGTCGGGAAAAGGTTTACACTCGTTTCAGACGGTTTCATTGTGATAAGCGTTCACCCACGCACTCATTAGCCGAGACATCACAGAATTGTAAATGTGTATTGTATGTATGTTTGTATATCTATATCTCCTTTTGAACTAAAAACCTTTTACTAGGATATTGGAATGAAAGTTCCCTTATTGTTAGTTTAAGAGCGGATTACATTACATCTCTTTAGGGTATTCTGTAGACTAGGTTTACAGTTTATAAAACACTTTGATGATGTTGAAAAAAGTAACTTTTAAAAGTTATAAGGGGAAGTTTTGAAATATAATTAAGAACGTTATGTAAAGCAACTTAATTATAATTCTTTATAAAACGCGAAAATAATTATGAAAATGTAATAATAGAATCTAATCCAATATCAACCAAATTATACAAATAACACAATGCCTTTTACACTCCCACACACATCACATCTTATATCTACCAAAGCATAATAAGATCAAAGACCATGACGTCACATGGAAAATTATAAGTCATACTAAAGGTCACGATCGACAAGATAGAACATAATCCGCCCTTCTCTCCCATGGGGTAATCAAATTATCTTTATTGAAAACTAGCAGCGCCCCACGGTTTTACCCGCGTTGTGACTGTTCCCGGAAGAATTTTGGGATGAAAAATAGCCTATAATGTGGCTATCTAGTACAAAAAGAATTATTCAAATTAGACTGGTAATTCCTGAAATTAACTCGAACATACAAACAAACAAATTTTATATCTTTATAGTATTAGTATACTTAGATCAGAAAAGTCACCTAAAGGCCAGAATACATACGCCCGTACTTTGAAACGTCACGTGCATTTTACGTTGATTTCCAGAATTAGCATACTGCATACTGCTCCTTTTTACAGGTACGTTTGTTCCCCCTTTGTGTAATGTTCGAGTACACTCTGAAAGTCGTTCTAATGTTTTAATTTTAAATAACATTCTAATACACAATTTATACTCGATGGAAGCACGCTCAATGCTTAGTTTTCACGTATAATATGAATCTTTATATTCTTCAACGTTATCTACAAAGATACACTTACATTCACATAGCTACTCTAGAACTAAGACGTCCTCTGTCATCTCAGTAGGTTATTACACATAACACAGGGCCCCATACACAATGATGTTCAAATAGCTACACATCTCTAAGGATTTCCTCGGAGTGATTTGGCCCTCCGTCACGGCACAATAATCCCCGGTTATGCTTATGTCTTCATATGTCATTATGCCCCTTCAAACCGCTCTCTGGAGACAGAATTATGTCACAGGTACGCCAATTTATTTTTACGAGTTTATCGTAGAGTTATTGAATGTAGTGCTCATATTATTTGTTTCAATGTTGCCACTGTGTTGCCATTGGTCAAGGCTCTTGGATTGAAGGAAAAAATGAGTAAATAGGAGAATTAAAATTGTCTAGCATATTATCATAACTTTTTACATTTCTTAGGGCGGTTTGCACAAGCTCTTAAATATATTTAGTACTTACTTAAATACATTGTTCGTTCTTTGTATCTTATAGAACACAATTTGAAACGATCGTCATTTGATTATTAAATATATTTATGCGCTAAATAAAATAAAGAATACTTGTGCAATCCGCCCTTAGTAACGTACACTAAATCTATATCTAAGCGATGTTAGTTCATTGCGATTGTTAAGCAACGTGCAGCTCGATCCCTACTTAGATGGGTGGCCGATAGTGGCGTTCTGTCTGAGCGCTGCCGTGCTTCGGAGGGCACGTTGAATTGTCGGTCCCGGTTGTTTCAATCGTTTGACCATGTAGGCCTTTAGGCGGTCTAAAAAACCTAGTCGAACTCACTTACTTACTTACTAAATCTATTGTTATTAATGTTTATAGAAAGGGTTTCTTTAGGTAGCCGACAAATATTTTTGAAAATCGTGGGCGGATGAGGGGTTTACAACTGCAAAATGTATGCGAACGACAAAATGTTTTTGTATAAATGACTTCTGTCCTTCGCAGCCTAAAGCCTCTCGTCTGTGTCTGCAAAAAAACATACGAAAATACGTCTTATCATACGGTAAAAAATCAGGTTAAAATAAACAAATTAAAGAGTGTAATACCGAAAGGCTTGTAATAATAATTGGTTGGATTGGACGTGACCTAATAAATTGTTCTACAACATCTCAGATCGATACAACACTCCTGGGGCCGTCGACACGAATATTAAAATCATCGACTTTTTCTGTCCCCATCTCTATTAGATTTGAGGAAAAAATAGCCCGAGGGAGTTTTATTCAATTGCCTGCTCCTTTTATTTGTTACTCGGAGTTAGCTCGTTACTATTTTTCGCCTAATTATGATGAATAAAGATACTGTCTTTGTATTGTGTCTTGGAGATAAAGTAAGATGGATTCTTTACGAGTGTAAATTATGAAAAGAAATCGTAATCTTTGTAAATTATGTTAATGTTAAATATATTATTTTAAGGATTAATAATTTAAAGTAAAAGTAGGCTACTTGTTTGATTAACCAATTGTAAGAGGAATTTGGATATTTTTGAATGACAAGACACCGTGTTTTAACCATAAAATGGTAAAAATCAAACCAATAAATAAAAATATTGAAAAAAGTATGTTTTAACGCTACTGTTACCATTTGTCATGTTTTAACCTTTTTCCCTTTCATAAGTTGTTAATCTAATCATTTGAATTCACCCCTTGAGTGTAAATGCAGCTACACGGCTCGGGGTTTAAGTGTGAACGCCTCCAAAGCCTGGGTGTTTGCGTAATTGATATTTACAACTAACCTGGATTTGGGAAGCTCTTCCCAGGATTAAACGGGAATTTGTTTGGATTTTCCTTCTCAACGAATTCACTTCAATTTATTTACTGCCTGCTGAGAAGCGGTGGTAACATTTACAGATATTGCTCAACCCTTCCGTTTTATTACACTCACTTTTAGAAATTAAAAGTTTAATGCAAAAAGCTTAGAAAGTTGTAAATTGTATTTTGTTTTATTTTGGTAAAAGTTCAATTTGTGAACTAATTTATAATCTTGAACGACGACGATCTATTTTATTGAGACGGCAAGTGCCATTCAGGGCGCAACGGGTGCAGCACTGGTGACCAGCGAATTAAAAGAAAAAGAAAATGAATATCAACTTTTACGCTATTACGCCTTGCAGTGAAATACACTGCAACATGTAGCTCGGCCCCTACTTGGATGGGTGGCCGATAGTGGTGTTTCTATCTGAACGCTACCGTGCTTCGTAGGGCATCTTAAACTGACGGCCCTGATTGTTTAAATCGCTAGACTCTGTCGGAGGCCTTTAGGCGGTCTATAAACTCCGAGACCAGGGTCAGCCGCGAACCTATTCGAAATAACTTACTTTAGTAGAATACGTCTTTACTTTATTACCAACTTAAGTAAAACAACACATAAAAATACTTTATTTACTTCATATACTTACTCTTCCATAATCCAGATATACTTTGATCCAACACCATACCAAACATTTGGACAAAGGTTGTAAAACAATGGCACAAGTAAAGTATACCGTCAAGAAACAATATGGAGTCGGGCTCAACGGAACGTGAGGTTCCCGGCGCCCGACAGATTAGGGAACCAAAGAGAATAAGAATCTATGAGCGCGATAGTACCACGGCAAATACAACACTTGTTTACCTTCCATTTTTATTATATTTGTCGCTCAGTGTACAAAGAGAAAAATAAAAATTGATATTCGAAATGCTTGCTGAAATCACGTTCTGTGTGACGTGATAAAGCTACAGTGGTGAGTGCTTACTTGTTGATATAGAATGGATGTTATATTGTGGCCGTGGACACACTATCGGACTTTTTTATTGTTTTACAATTTTGAACAAATATTTTTCACGTATAACGTTGATAAAAGAAGCATCTCAAAATCAAAGTAGCTGAACAAACTTATTGAAAAAACTGAATTATCAATTAACCTGATTATTGAGCTTTTTTATACCTTACTAAGTTCAATAACGATTCCAACACTAAATGAATGCTTTATTGTCAAATATTTTACTCTTCATTTTAAAGCTTAGAATCTTTAAAATGTTATATTGCTTATTCACTTTATCTCCTAAATTAGTCTAAAACTCTGTTCCAGTGAACAAGTAGCTCACTCGCGTATTTAACTCCGATATTTTCGTCTGATAACTTCCACAGTTATTGTGTATCCACCGCGTCCCCTATTTGATTTCTTTCCGTAGATATCTGTGAACGGCCATAAAATAAATCTGGTCATAAATAAAACGGGAAGACGCTAACAAGCGTCTCGGGTTCGCAACTTATATTCCCCGACTCGACTCGCCATTTTTGTCATAACTCCATTATACTTCAGAGTGTCGAAATGTGAGATGATTCGCTTGATTTATTTATCCAATCCAAGCTTCTATTTATAGCTTCTTCTTAACGTGTTTTAAAAATAGATCTTTTGTTTTAGTTAGGGTTGTCCAGTTACAATTTTATTGAACAATAACTTCATTTTTGTAGCCCATTCACAACGTTTATGTATCGTCAAGTATCGTGAAGTTATCCATCGAAAGGGTTCGTTAGATTTGAATCACGTCATTGATATCGGAACAATGTAGAGCAAAATCAATTAAATAATTAGGCTATAATAGGGTTAAGATACTAATTTATATGTTGCTAAATTATTTATGATCAGTAAAGGGTTTATTCATAATGCTTATAAATATCATATTAGATAACAGTTCATCCCTTACTGATATCCGACGATTTTCCAACAAAGACAAAACACAACAGCGTTTAAGTTAAAGAACGTTTGTAAATAAGACTGTAAGTATTTTCCAATATCTAAGTTTCCCAAAGACTTAATATATAATTTTCTAAAATCTTCATAGACAACAGTACTCTATGTCTCAATACCTCTAAAACCTACATGCGTATTTATGTAGTTATTAGGTTGTTTCGTAACATTGCCCACATTTATATATTACATGTTTTATTCAATATCCTCTCGCGGTTTCGTTGAGTTGACAGGCGGAGGCGTTTCACGTGGCCTCGTCGAGACTAAATGCAAACCATTTGTGTTTTAACACGAGTTAATACTTGGTGTTATTACGTTACTTTATGTAATTGAGTCAGTCCCTTCCTTAGTGCTGAGTTTTAGACCGCACATAGATAATTAATTTCACAAACTTCAAATAATTAGGCTAAAGAAAAAGTTCATATAAAATTGTATCAATATGAGTGTTGCTCAAAACTCAAACAAAAAATTAAAATCCAGACAGTTAAAATATGAATTCAAAACGTGAGGAAACAAAATCCTTTGACATTCTGGAAATAAATAACTAAACTTAGTGAATTTTGCTTCACGTGAATAGCAAAGGGTACTAAAGTACTGCTAAAAGAAGTAAAAGACAAATTTTAATGGATTCTTGAACTGATTCGGAGCATTTGATTCTCTCATCTTTTACCGTCGACCAAATAATATTATTATTCATTTGAACAAGTATCCTAAATGCATTTGCGATCGGTGATCGCCGAGGGTGGTCGGGAAACAAATTTAACCGACAATTGTAAATCAATTAGAGAGGGTGGGCTTAGGGGTGTAATAGCTACCCCCGCGTACAGGGTTGGAATCAAAATGTATTTTCCGTGCTAGACTCGTCATTTTAATATTTGTAATTTTGACCTGCATAAAGTGTTTTTGATTAAATGGAATACTTAATAACCTATTTTGAATTTCAATTTTAAAGTTATAATTAAGTAGTACCAAGTAGTGTGTGTTAATTAATTAGCTTCATGTGACTACTATGGCTACTGATGACCAAGGAGGAAATAGAGCTTAGCTAAATTATGTCACAGTATTAGACAAAATTACACAAAAGCGTCTTATAGTATCAAAACATAATCCATAAACGGAGTATTTAATTTAAGCTTTAATGAATGTGGCTTCGTCTTAATTAATTAAGTCCTAGCGTGCCTCTCTGTCTCGTAGGTATTCATAGTAGGGAATGTTCGAGTGCATATTGTTATCTAATACACCCTCGCTTCTTTCACCCCCACTTCACGTCCGGACCAGGAGGCAGGAGTTGTCTTCAAGGAGCTACCACCACACCATGCATGACAATGTAATCAATGATTGCTAATTATTTTTAATCGAAGTGCTGGGTCTGATCGTACTTTAAAAGAGAAAAAGTTTCTGTTTTCCATATAGGTACAGTTAAATGGAGAAGTGATTTTATGATTTAGTAACACTTTGGCGCCCGTACTCAGACATGTGAAATGGTTACGCAGTATATTTATTGAGTAATTTTGACATGTAATGTATGTAAGATTAGTTAAATGTTGATTTAATATAGGTAGGTACGTCTCTTAGTAAGCCAGTAAAAGAAAGAGTTTACATTTTTCACGTATTGTTACCCCAATTGAAAAGTTAAGCTTTGTATTTTGTCAGTTTATATTTTAAGATTATGATTGAGATGCTACTTAGAAGTTTGTATATTTTGAAGTACTAAATATGACATGTTACCACTTAAGTAAAGCCTAAGAAGATGAGTCTCTTTTTGTAGTATATTTTTCTTTGGATTTCAATCTTAGAATCCGGTGTTGGATAATAAGTTTCGATGCTATAATATTTACTATAACTTACTACACTATTAAAATATAATCAAATATGAATATTGTTAAGTTAATAGCTGCGTTCAGAGCACAAGAACAAGGCAGGATGTTCAGACAAAGTAACTAAAAGCAAAGTTAGGTGAAGAGTTATGGAAAGTCGGTCAACTGTGCCTCGGGGCTGAAACTATGACGAACTTGACTATCCATTTGAATCAACTTTTAATCATCCTTCAATTTCGTGTACTTTATGTTTTTATTATAGGCAACTAACTATTTTGCCAATATCATTATCATGAAGTGAATGTTGAGAGGAAATTATAATTTTTGGCTGAAACATTTTATGTTGTGGTTGATATTTGCGGTTTAATGTTTCAGTAGCGTAATAGAAAGAAAAAATCAGTGTGCTAATGTAAATCCGAGGAGATTGATCATTTGTTTTTTTTGAACGCGCAAGTCTCTAAAAATTACCAATCCGATTTTTTTATTGGCTAGCCTGATTCAAGAGCGGATGGTTATATTTTTATATACGGGCTATATTTTTATATCAACATTCATACGGGAACAGGCACAACGCGGGTAAAACTGCGCAGCTAGTTAAAACTAAACCATTAAATAGTAGGTATACATGGGTAGGTTACTTAGCAAACTTGTATGTCTGTAATTACAGAGGCGACGGTCTATTGTGAAGCTAATGCACCTACCTTGCACCCCTCGCATTGGGCCTATAATTACAGATATATCTACAAATTGGACCGTTTTCATAATAAAAACAGTTAACAAATGCATTAGCGTGGTACTAGCAAATTGGGGTAAAAGGTTTTACGTAAATCACGGTCAATGTGATCGGTAAAAGGATGGATGAATTCTGTGGAAGACAGATAGATAGATAGATTTAGTGAGTGTAAAACGTTTCTGGTAAATAAATACCGACTAAAAAAAATTACAAGTATATGGTGAATGGGACTGCGGGATTTTCTTTGCCTTACGTTTTCTACATTCATTTTAATTATATAATTTTTATAGAGGATTAGCCCAGTTTAGCGCTCAATAGACAACAGTGGAAGGAGGGTAGGGAGGCAGTGGAGTAATTTAGGCTGAAAATAAATAATAATAAATACATTTATATTTTTGTCTTTGATTCTAAAATCCTGACATAATATTCAATTGTTCGTATATTAAACAAGACGTAAGCATCAGCAAAACGAGGGCAGGACACTAGTGTACAATAAAAGTAATTATAATAAGCGCTTCCCTATCATAGCAACGCGATGCTAAGTCCAGTCAACTCTCTAAACGTATTATCGCGTCGCACGGTTCCTATGACATCCTCTTTCACTTGGTTATGCCTTCTATACAGCTTTTATACGACGATTCATTACCAACAGGAGGGGACGACAGATAGTCGCCTTTATTACTTTTGTCAGCGGAAAAATGAATTTACACATGAATGCATTACACTGATTCATTTTGATGATGATGAAGATAATGGATGTTATCGGTTATGAGTTTATTTATGTGTTGTTTGTTTATACATTACTAGCAGCGCCCCGCGGTTTTACCCGCGTTGTACCCGTTCCCGTGGCTATTTATTACAAAAAGAATTATTCAAATCGGACAGATAATTCCTGAGATTACCTCGAACATACAAACAAACAAAACCAACTTACAAATTTTAACTCTTTATAATATTATTATAGTATATTAGTATAGATAGAATCAAGTTATTATGATGAAATATAATATTAGGTGTATATCCGTGGGTATCCTGTGTCAGTAATAGATAAAATATGTTTTTCAGACTTGTACAAATATTTGAAAGTGTTTTTATTGATATACACGTAATTCTATTTTATCGATCAGATTTTCAAATATAGAATGAAGTGAAACTCTATTATTTAAAAATTACAACTACATCAATATTCTTTCCGTAACAAAACAACACCGTAATTTAGTAAATTTGGTTCTATTATAATAAAGAACTTCACAAAAACAAACCCATTACGTATAGTGAAGCGCCGTAACAAAGTTACAACGTTAAAATCCATGCACTCTTGCTGTCACGGCCTATCATCCAGCTTGCAAACAATGAAGGGAGCTGCGAACTAATTCAATCTCCGCGCTAATAGCTCTTTGATTCTAGCACACGTTGCTATAGCAACGCGTAAACTCCTTTTTCATGACTGGATGCGCGTTTTAAGGTGACTTGGAATAATAATCATAGTCTTGGTAGAGTTTAAAAGTACTTTAACCTCATTGTTAACTAGCTTTAAATTAGTACTGATAATGGTACAGTCTTAAGTTTTCTCTGTACTAATGAGTTAAATAGAACTTTGATGAAGATACGAAAAGTAGGCACGTAACAAGCCATTATTTTGGCTTAATATGCAAAACAAACCAAACCAATTTATTTTGACCATGCTTAGTACATAATAATAATAATAATAAGCCCGCAGGGCAGCTTGTGGCGAGCTGTTGGTGAGTAGCGACACCACGGGCGATTCCCGAGTGCCCCAGAGAGTCGGTCAGGGCCCTCGTCTCCGGCGAGCCTTCACCGGTCGGAGTGGACCCCAAGGGGGCCCGCAGGACTCTCGGCTCTGGCTTGCCTTCACCGGCCGGCCAGAGGGGGGTCGTTAGAGGCACAGTCGATCTCGGCTGTGTGATCCAGGGGTGGAAGTGTTAAAGGGCATAACGCCGCGAGTAACGTTTAGAGAAAGCGCAGCACACCTCTCTACACCCCCGAGTCGCCCACACCGATGTTGCCCCCTTGCCGTCTATACGTCGGCTGTTTCGGGGGGCCCATCCAGTGGGCGGCGAGCCACGGCCTGCCGCCGATAACTTGTTCACCACTTGTTATGGCAGGTGCCGACCTCTTTGCAATATCCCATTTCCAGTCCATCCAACCTTCATTTCCATAGCCCAGTCTTTTTCTTTCATTTTTACTTACAATAGTCCCTACTTCTGCAGGTACACATTCCCGGACATGTTGTACTGATGTGGTCGGGAGTGTGTCCCTGCAGTTGTAATCCATTACATTAAACATCTCCAAAGGGCCTCTACGAGTTGGATCTGTATCCCCTCGCATGCCTCTCAAAAAGACCGGGCTTGTCCCGTGACTCCGAGGAGAAACACTATAATAATAATAAATTCTTTATTCATAATAATACAATAAAACATTTATAACAATTTGTTGATGCAATACTCATAGACATAAGAAACCTCTTCGGTTTAAAAAAAAACATATTTTTTTGAATTTAGAATGTAATCTGTGTTAATGGAAGAGAATAGAGAAAAGAAAGAATTAAAACTTCTAATAGTCACATAATTAATGAAGTGATGAAAGTAATGGAAGTTATATCTTCCTTATCTGCTTCAACTCCTTACTCAACGAGTAAATAAGTAAAATAGTTGAAAATCCTTTAACAGAAGAGTTTACCGAAAGTTTCTTCTTACTTTGTACCTGTTCTGAATACCAAGATGTTTGGAACAATGACGTCTCGAGCTGCCTTTAACTTTCTTGACCACTTTATACTTACGTCATTAATGAGCTAAGTTTCAAATGGAATGAAAGAACCTCTTGGAGTTTATATCCTTTCTTGTGGAGATCTTGGCACAGAATACCTAATAGTACTTAAGGAATTTGTGAACTTGTGTATTACTAGTTATCTTTAGTTAGGCAATATTACTTTGAGTTCCTGAGTTGCCAATTATTTACGCACGATGAATGTTCTACAAGTGCTCGTAAGTACTGAAGAAAGTTATTGGACTAAATCTGAGGGTTATTTGATTGATGGCTCTTGAAAATTAATCCTTTCGTGCCTTAGAAGTACTTAGAACATCTTCATTTATCTCTCTGAAATAACTGAAATCAACAACATCACCTTCAAGTAATTTTGAACTGAATAGTACATTACATATAATTCGAACCTGTATTTAATACCAAGTCTATTCATATCTAGTCTATTCTGAGCATGGAAAATTATAAATCGATTTTATAAATGTGATATACTAATTGCCAAGTCTATTCCAGTCTTATGAATCCATGTTTTTATCCAATATCGACGACGCACTCATATCCACTCGAGAGTAAACGCAGGTGGGTCCTGCCCCATCGACAAGCGCATTTTAATTTTATTTCCTCCAAGCGAGAACGGCCTCGCCTGCCATCAGTTTTAATTACAAATAAATACAACACAGTTACTCTTGAAAGCTCGCTTTTGTTACTTAAGAAGATTATAGACTCGTTTTTAATTAATCTCAATTTAGAAGACAGTTTGGATTAATACGGTTTCGGAATTATCAGGAATATCTGGAAGGTTTTTTGCTATGAATTGGTTTAGACTTTTTGTAATATTGTATGAATATTTGAGGTTAAGAAGTAGGTTCATGGCGAAATTGTACCAATTCGTAATAGAACGAATAAAAACTGAAAATAATTGTGTCTGCACATATGAGGGGTGCCAGGGCAACAAGGAGCCTGCGACGACGGCGGTTGCGACTAGCAAATCAATTATATTGCTATATTGTAGCACCTCCAAATTTTTTGCAAGTATAACATCGTTGGTCTAAAATAATATAAATAATTGTAGTAAGAACTAAGTCCTGATCATCGCCCATCATAAGCCGAACTAGCAATTTTCTGTTTGTTCCAGAAACGCGCAATATGAGAACTTTCACATGGACCAGAAGGGCTACGACCAGATGTATGATGGAGAGGATCTGGAAACACCACCGTCACCCGACCGGCCTCCACCGCGGCATATTGGTATGACTCATTTTCAAACAAACTAATTAAATGAGATTACCCGTTTTGAGCTTGAGCAAGGTATAGCCATGACAGTAAATATACAGTTCTATGAAAGACTATGAAAGAGGACACTAAAAACGAAATGTCTAACAGACATTGATTCATTTCGAGTAGGTCAGTGGCTTTAGTGGTAACACTAGAAACGACATGGTCTAACAGACAAAACATTTGTTAGACGATTAATATACAGTTTTTTCCGTTTAAGATCTTATGTGCTATACTCGCTAATATCATATTGGCTTAAGATATCCGACCGACAAACACGTTTTAAGGGAATTTGATTAAGCGATCATCATAGATCAAAGTTAATCTCCAGTCCATTAATTATATTTGTTGTTTTGTAGACAAATACGTAAAAGCGGAGTGCCCGTGCCTGAGCGCGCGGTACACCGTGGCGTTGCTGGCCTGCTTCGGCTTCAGCATCATGTTCGGCATGCGGTGCAACATGAGCATGGCCAAGCTCAAGATGACGGAGAAAGTCAACAACGTAAGTATTACACTAGACTGGGGTAGACGTACCGAAAAAGGTATTGAACTTAGATCGACTTACAGTCGGTTGCAGATTCCAATAACCGGTATGAGATAGATCTATCTATAAGGCAGCACATCAAGATTCGACGTTTGAATATCTGAATGTCTTTTAATTTTTTAGCTGGCAAAAACATAGAAACATTATCAAAAGTTATTGTTCGGGTGGTCAGTTATTATATTGGTAGAGATAAGTTAATGAGAACCGTCGTAAGTGAGTAACTGGCATTTAACAGACACCGTTGTTCACAATGGAACATTAATTGCAAATCATTGATCCTCTCCCAGGTAACCCAAGAAGACACACCATTCAACTGGACAGTCCAAGTGGAGTCTTCCATAGACGCGTCTTACTTCGCCGGCTACCTCATCACCCAAGTCCCTGGGGGTTACCTCGCCTCCATGTACCCGGCCAACAAGATATTCGGGGCAGCCATAGTGCTATCATCTATATTCAACATGGCGATTCCTGGAGCTATGTCTATGGGACCCGCTTCAGTTGTCATCTTGAAAGTTGCTCAGGGTTTTATTGAGGTAAATTTACGTTACTCGTTTTTTAATTATTTTTTGATAGAATATAAATACTTGGAAGACGTTGAGGGAGACCTTTGCCTTTTGAAAATAATGCTTTACTCCTTTGATATCTGATACCTTTTTTCCTTTTTCACCTATCGTTGGGTGAATAAGTTGATAAGACGAGGAGGTAATCGTAGTGTAGGTTTTATTTAATGCTTTACTTTACTAATAAGCAAGAACGTTTCAACTTTTGAACTGCTGAACAAAATCTGTTACACTTGACATATTATTTCTGTCACTTAATTCTAACAAGATTACAGAAGGAAGGGTCTTCTAACTAAAACGTAACGTTTGTAATATTTGACATTCAGCGCGTGATCTCGCATGATCAAGCTTATTATAGATGCTTCAAAATTTTGATACATTACGAATGTCCCTTTTGTCACGTTTGGATTGTTCCCCTTTCATAAATTATTAACCAACTTCAAAAAAGGAGATTTCTCAATTCGACCGTATATTTGTTTTTTTTCAATACGAATCTTGTACCGATATTCAATTATTTTTCGAGGTTTTGCTCATATTTGGATTAATCTATGCAATGAATAGAAGTCAAATATGTAAACCTAACTGTAATCTTGAGTTTCAATGAAAAAAATGTCTTTTATCTTCCAAAAAATAATCTTACCTTACCATTGCTAAAAGACATACAGGTTCAGATATATGAAACTGTATCTTCATAGGAAAATAGTTAAAACATGTGAAATATATTCTATCTCCTATCGATTGGAAGCCCTCTAGTAATCTTCAGTCGTATCGGCATCGTCGCCATATCTCTAAAGAACCTCTTTAGGATTAGGGGTCCCGTTTCCACGGCTACGTATTTATACTTCGTATATCCGGACTTAGTTGATTCCTCAATGCGATTGCTGCCCTATTATGAAATTGTATGCCATTGATATCCGTTTCACAATTGATAAGAGATTATATTTTACTTTAGGTGAATTTTGGCAAGATATTTATACTTTAATCTAATGTATTACATTTTAGTAGCTTTGGAGCCAGTCTTAGTGTAGGAGTTTTTTGATCCTTCGATCTATAGGCACTTCTTGTGTATTAAAATAAGCTTACTTTCACAATGAAATACTTTATAGATTGATACATAGTCCATCAGGAATTATGATATTTTTATCATATCTTATTACATTATAATACTCTATACTATTATAATAAAACTGAAGTTTGATCGCGTCAATCTCAAGTCCTACTCTTACGATTTCAATGATTACTTTTCTGATGGGTATCCACATTCAAGTGAAAGGTTATAAGCACCCAAAATTCCAACGAGAACAGGCACAAGCCGAGTAAAACCGCGGGGCGCTACTAGTCCTAAATATAAATGGACATAATTATTTTACCTACGTTCTATTATATAACATCTTCGTCGGTATGCAGGGTGTAACTTATCCATCTTGCCACGGCATCTGGCGTATGTGGGCCCCACCAATGGAGCGGTCGCGGCTGGCAACATTGGCGTTTTGCGGCACTTACGCCGGCATAGTCATCGGTATGCCACTCTCTGGAATACTGACGGACTACATAGGATGGCAGGCGCCGTTCTACTTTTATGGCGTGTCTGGCGTTATATGGTATGTGTGATGTTAGCCTTGCTGTTTTTATTTTATTTATGCAGCATTTTATTTCATAATGATGAGAGTCTTGCATTGCAGTGGGATATTTCAGACTTACTTTTTTAGGATTACTTTTTATGTTTTGCTATGAAAGTTAAAATTGAATTACTTTGTTGAGTTTTCTCTCTATTATCTTTTTTAACTGCCGCTAAATGGGAGGGAATGTTACGCTTTCATAGCTTTCATTAAAATGATTTTGATCAGGTTTGAGAAGACAGACAAGAAATGCTGCATAATCTACGAGTCCAATTAAGAGCTCATTACACTCAAACTCAAAAATCTAAGTAGTTAATATTTCGCGCAGGTACGTGATGTGGCTGTGGCTCGTGTTCGAGAGACCCAGCAAGCACCCGTGCATCGCATCGAAGGAGTTAACCTACATCGAGCAGTCTCTAGGGACGGCCACTCAAGCTCCCATGCCCGGGTTCTTCGCCACTCCTTGGAGAGCATTTGCCACTTCGCCCCCTGTAAGCATTTATTTGTTTGATGCAAACATTGAACCGTCACACCAGTGGAAAAATCTGATATTTGTGTAATTGTTCATCAGCTTTAGTTTTTTTTTGACATACGTAATATAAAGCAAGTCATTCATTAATTTGGAATAGGTTAGGAATAATGGCCAAGCCCGTTGTTAGAGTTTAAAGACTGACTGGACAAATACGTTTTTAATTTAATTTTATTTTCTTGATAAAACATTAAACAATTTCTCACAGGTATACGCCATCATCGTAGCCAACTTCTGCCGAACATGGAACTTCTGTCTTCTGGTTGCCTTCCAGTCAGCATATTTCAACACTAGATTCAATATGCAGATCACTGAGGTAAGGAAGATTTTAGGACATTTTAGCCTATCAAAATGAATGAGCATGTGAATAATTGTGAATGAACAACAATGAGTGAACAAACGATTCGATACTTAATTGTACTGAATGTTCTAATGATGAATATTCTCTATTTAAATTACAAAACACTACACATCAAAATAACGTTGCTCATTTGTAAATCCATATGTCTCTGTCCCAACAGTCCGGTTTCGTGGGAGCCATTCCTCACCTGATCATGACGTCGCTGGTGCCCATCGGCGGCATGCTGGCGGACTACCTGCGGAAGAACAACATCATGACAACCACCAACGTGAGGAAGCTATTCAACTGCGGAGGATTCGGTTTGGAGGCATTCTTCTTTGTGCTTGTCGCTTATGCCAATAACAAGGTGAGATATTTGTCTAC
Organism: Cyclophora punctaria; assembly: GCA_951394245.1. Classification (NCBI taxonomy): domain Eukaryota; kingdom Metazoa; phylum Arthropoda; class Insecta; order Lepidoptera; family Geometridae; genus Cyclophora; species Cyclophora punctaria. The sequence goes on along the minus strand of OX596174.1, from coordinate 7,179,544 downwards.
AAGCTTTTGTAACTCTGTGATTTGCAATATATTTGTCTATGTTAAGACCTAGTTTTACAGACCTAGAATTTAATACCTGAAAGGGATGGCAAACAAGAAACATATCGAACATCAGCTCTAATGAATCCGACTGAATAACGACTTTAGTATTTGGACAACTACCTCAGCGAAGTTACTTAATTAGAGTTATTTTATAATTCCCGGAATAAAACCGACTCTCTCCAGGGGCAAGCCACTGCATTGGTAGCCAGTTTCGTTATATGAAGCGGCTAAAGCATCGTTATACCTATTTCTTTATTTCAGTACGTAGCAACGATAGAGTTGACTCTAGGAGTGGCCTGCAGCGGCTTCGCTATTTCGGGGTATAACGTGAATCACCTGGATATTGCGCCGCGGTACGCCTCCATACTGATGGGCCTGTCCAACGGAATCGGGACCATCGCCGGCTTCGTCGTGCCTATTGTCATCGACTATATTACACAGGACAAGGTAAAGTGATTCATTGAAATATCTTATTAATTGTAAATATCTTAAAAAATGGCAGATAACAAAACTCTAACAATCAGTCGATGATACGAAATACATAAAATGTGTGTCCAAAGTCACCTTTGAGGTTTTGGACTCCTTAAAGGTTGGAAGCAATCCCAATATAAAAAAAAACTATAGATTATAAGAAGGATTCCTTCGTTTTTTGTTCTCCTTTGGTCCTATGGATTCCTATTTCAAACAAAATCATAAAAAGAACTTTGATTAAATAAAAACCAATTGAATCATTTTTCAAAAGAATACGAAACCTTTTCTCAATTTGAATTCGAACGTTTTATCGTAAACTTTGAAGTGACACTCCCCTACGTTTGTGGGGTATCGTTTTCTTTAAAAATGGGTGCTAAACAATAAGGACATTGGTCCGTGGCTAATTTTAAATGGGAAATCGAGTGAGTTGTGACGCGCGCACAGAATATAAAATGAGTGGCGTGGCGCGTGGGTGAGCGGCGATGCGTTGCACGTCCTATATATCAACTCGAGCACTTTATTAACGCCCGAAACCGAAACAATAATTGCGCACGAATGGATACAGTGTTAGGGGATACCATTGCTCGTTTTGCAGTGGAAACTTGTGTGCTTATGTGCTGAGAAAAATCTCGAAGTGTAAACTTGCGTTGCATTCAGTTTTAAAAACATTTTCATTGTTTGCATTCAATTCAAAAGGGTTCACTAGTTGAGTTAATACTCTACCGTAATATTGGGAAAATATAATATATATGGGAATATATTATATAATAATACAATGGTTATTTCTTTATGAACGAGTACCATTTCCTGTATTAACGTAGGCTTAGATAATATGATATGGTATGATACCTATCATTCTAAGACACTAAAACAGATCATTCCAATGCCATTTCGAAATCAAAAAAGGAGAGTACCGAAATATAGCTGTGATATCCGAAGAGTAATTAAGTTCATGTAGGTTAGTGCCAAAAGTGGTCCGAATAGTAAGACATCATATTCAAACTTCCTTCATTATTATCCAGGACAAAATAGACAAGGCGATAACGGAATGGCGCGCGGTGTTCCTGATGGGTGCCACGGTGCACTTCATCGGGATCACTTTCTACGGCATCTTCGCGTCGGGCGAGCTGCAGCCCTGGGCGGAGAGCACGGTCGACGACCAGCCCGTCAAGGCGCTTGAGGATGAGACCACCTTTGTAAGATATATTGTATTCACTAAGGCTATTATCACACGGCACCGCTTACCGCCGCGGTTTAGTAGATTTTATAACTAATTAAGATTCCATAACAAGCTTAGAGCGTAGTTTGGGTCTAATTAACCGTGTGTGATTTTTCAGGCTGTTTTTACTTTATATTAGGTTAAAAGAATGAATGAATGAAATTGCACTCTAAGAAGAATGACATTTGAAGAATCTCACTTTAAACAATGACACTTCGTTTTCAGATGGAAAGCTCAGCTCCGCTCAAAGGCTCGGAACCCCCTGCATACGGGGCCATAGCCCCCCCACGGCCCGGGGCCCCGCCCGGGGGCAGCGTCCAACATGTGCCCAACAACCCCTTCGTATCGGGCGCGTACTATCAAACTGAGTCGGTACAACCCCCGGCGCAAAACTACCCAGAACTCACCGATGATGGCACTTACTAAAATGCCATTTAGTACTATAACGTCATTGGGCACTAAAGTTGGCTTGAAAATAACCAGTTGCACTAAATTCGCCAGCTGGTACTAAAACGCCACTGCACAAAAACGCCCAATGGCTAACTAAACGCCACATTGAGCTAAAATATCTACACACTTAAATTGTCATCTTTGTATACCAAAATGTTAAAGCTAATGTTTAGAATAAGAACTAATCTACTTTTCTTACACTTCTTAGTATCTGTGAACGTTTTGAGATTCTTGTTTAAAATTTTTAAAGATTACTGAATGTGATTACACCATCACGTAGTCTGTACGGAGTGTGTATGGCCCGGTGCACGGTGTAGTAGGCATTCAACCCAAACGTTCTGTGTAATGTTCATATTGGTGTAGATTTTTTCTTAGTATCGGCCAAGTTTTGGTACAATAATAAATTAGATAATTTTTGTAATATGTTTAAGTGTTTATATATTTAGGCTCGTCTCTATGGCAGATAAAAGCGAAAGCATGAGAATTCCTCGTTTTCGCTTTTATTTGTTTGTTGTTTAAATATAGAACAATATACTAATCTAGTCGTTTTTGTAAATTATCTCGATGTACCTGGTTATCGTTTGTAGTAAAATTTTGTTAGCACTCAAAAATTGTTTCACTCATTTTGAACATTTGTTGGTTTGCTTACGCCATTTTATCTGTCGATACGATGGATAGTTACTTGTACAAATATGTGTATATATTATGAACGTTATATTGCATATCACGTAGATTTATTTCGGCTAATATTTCAATGATTTCCTTTCGGTGCAATGCAACCAACTACAACAACTTTTGAAGCAATCTCTTAGGTATTTAAAGAATAATGTAAGTCTTCGTTAGTTGCATATAATCAATCAATTCTTTTATTTTAACGTTTGGTCACTAACTATTACTAAATACTAGTAATTAAGTAAATTACTTACCTAATTAGTAGTAACGTATTTACAAATGTTTTTGATAGTTCCGACTGTGGTCAAGGGACTATGGTCGTTTTTTAATCAAACTCCTAAACGAAACTAAATCTAACGAAACTAAATTAATTGCAGTAATTAATGGGAAATGCAGACGTTATATTTTGCTAATAATACCATGCAAAAGTTGTGTTCGAACTCGAGGTCAAAGTTCCAAGTTGTATCATTAAAGACAAAATACGTTTAGTTTCCTTTGAATCTTAACCAAAACACAGTACAAATTGAAAAGAGAGTGAAGAATTAATGAGAACCAAAAATGTGTTTTGTATTAAGTACTAATTAGGTTGAAAATGGCTCGTTACTTACTTTGGTTATAGTTAGTGATGAACGCCTATTGATTGCCATATATATGTTTTTCTCGTAGTACAACTCGTCCTGTTACTGAGTCAGAAATGTTGTTAAAAATGTTGAATAAAATATATTTACCTATTATTGTTCTTTAGTGTAACATACTTTCAATGTACTAAATATGTATCTACGCCTAGAGTAGTAAAGTTAAAGTATATTGAAATTAATGGGAAGTAATGGAATCATTAATAGAATAATGATTATTTTTTTAATGCGTTAATGGAATTACTGGTATTTTTATGACCTTTTGTATTTTTTTAAATATTTTTTATTGACTGAAAATTTTTGATATTATTTTTGATTGTTAGTGATATAGTTTTTATTTAGTAAATGAGACTCATTCTTATCTTTTAAAATAAGGTTGTTTAGTGCAGTATTAATAACCAAAGACTATTTATGATACGATCTCATAAACATAGGTGGCGGTAATGACAAATGGAATGTAGATGGAGGTACTTCCTATTTCATTTTGTAAGTAAAACCATAGAAACACATTTTCTCTTAAAAATCGTCGTCAAGGAAATAATACTTATATAAAACATCATCTTAGTACATATACGATATGCTTATAATATAAAATAGAATAAGAATGAAACGTACTCTATAATGTTAACTTTTGCATTAGTTATTGTGTGCAATATGTGTATTCATAGGTAGGTGTTGTTATATCCACATGTGAGTATGTGATATTATTAATTAGTTTAATTAAGTTAATGATAACCATAAGTAAGGTAATGCGTGTTACATCTTCATGTATGTGAAGAATCTTTTATGAGAAAAGATGTGCTCCTTTTTTCTTACTACATCTCTAAATCTAAAATTAACCTCTTGTATCTATTGAAGTCTAAATCACGACAGATACCTAAAGCTGTGTATGCCTAGTGTTCTGATTGGACAGTTCATTACATATTGCTTTCTCGTTCTTTATTTTAGTTAATGAGCGAGCGAGCGTATGTTTGTTTCAGCTGTATACAAAATTTCGAGCACTAAATGAAAACGCGGCTCATTTTTTCGTTAAACTTAATAAAATACCTAAATATTAATAAACCCCTATGAAATATAGTTATCTTTACACTACACGTAGCGGTCAGGAACGATCACTTTCGAAATGTAATTAAATTAATAATTACAATTTGAGTTTTCCGATAACCAAACCCTGGTACTAACTTTGCTGTGAATCTTCACACTTGTATGAAAGGTTCCAATCAAATACAAGAGGTTTTCGAGGTTTTTTCTCTCATAATATTACTTCTACCTTTATAAAATGGGCTTTCTGTTAGCATCCCTGTAAATGCTATGCTCAATGAACTTGAATGTATAAATGGGAGTGAATTAAACAATAATAAATAAACATTATGCTAAATAAATCTAGGATACAATAATAATCTTATTCAGTATATAATCGTAGCTTTTTATATAAAAAAAGAAAAAATACAAAAAATATAATAAAAATCACGTGAAAGGGGAATAATGACAATAATATTGACTGTCGAGGTTTGAGACCAAAGTCACTAGTTATTTCGTGCACGTTTAGAAAAATATAATATTTATTACTTTCTACTAATTTTTAAATAAGTATGTGATTTCCTAATAAAAAAATTAAGTAGGCTTTAAAAAAAGAGTATGTATTAAAATTTACTTTAAATACAACATGATACATACTTAATATTTTAAATCTGCTCATTTTTTATTTAACTTTATTTATGATTATTTCGACTAAAATTACCTATATTATAAATTTTTGACATATTTTATAGTATTAATAGGTAATATTAAAATGCACGACAATAACTTAGTATAAAAAATCGACTTGTCAAACTAACATCAATATTTTTGGTGTTAAATAAGAATAATTTATGTCTATAAAATGAAGAGGTGTAATATTAAAACTGTAGTTACAATTCGTATTTATACAGTTACTCCTAGATGATTTGAAAATGATGAGAATTGCTCGAATGTTAAAGATAATTATTTAAAATTGATTCCATGTTATTGTGCCGATTTTGATCGGACTAAATGAAGTACGAAATTTGGAGTCGGTTATTTCCGCGATTGGGATTCGTACCTGCGCCCATTTCGCTTATGATAACTTAATAACGCATGAGTATGTGACTAACTTTAACTTTGGATCGTCACTAGTGCAAAACTAAGTGATTGACAAATTAATAAACAAATTATTACCAAAAATAAATAAAACTAACATCTTATGATGTGATTGCAATTGAATGTAGTGTGAAAGAAAAATAACTAAGTAAAATAAAAATATATTTTAAAATAACTCATTTTGATTGAAACTGAAAACTGAAATCGATGATGATACGAAATTTCTAGCCATAAAAGTAAGATTGTGTCTACAAATAAAGTATAGTAAGCAACTTATTTGTTTAAATTCACCATAGATACGGTGAATTCATAGGAAATAAGCAAATTGATGTACCGTATATTTAAAATATAATCGTTAGCATAGAAATGTATAGGAAAAATTATATAATCTTTTAGAGTATCGAAGTGATTATCTATTGTATTGTAACGTGTTTTATATAAACTTACCTATAAAAAATGAATATGTTTCCACGGACATCGGAGAGAATTATCATGAAAAATATTGAATAATGTTATAAAAATATATTTGTTACCGTAAACCTAACATTGTAAGAATAATTTCATAATTTATCACTGTGACATATCAGAAAAATTAGAACAATATTGTCATGGAATTATAAATTGAATCAGCCGTGCACTAAAATCAACTTATGGAACAAATCCTTTAACTGAACAAGCAGTCTCGTAAACAACAATCAAATGAATATGGTACTTTTACTTTGTCAATCACGGCACTTCCACCTGCAACGTATGACATGCCACCTTCATTATAATGTTAACTTCGGGTTTTACGAGAATACCATTTCTACAATACACATTGCGTAGCTTTATACTTTCAACCATATATTCATTTGCTAATTCTCTGAAATATACTTGCCCTAATTGATACGATTAATTCCTATGTTTAGAGATTCAATAAAGTTATATTTTAGTGCACCAAAGACTCGATTCTAATACCAAAATATGTAGTACTATAAATACTCGAAACATGCTTATTGTACGTACCTACACGGTATCTCGTTCCTAACACCATAACGACATGTCGAAAAAACGAATATCAAAAAGTAAATTGTAATATTAATTATTCCTTGATTGAAAATTAATTTAAAATAAAATATTTAAAATTAAGTGCATGTACAGGTGATGCGATTTGCGATATTAGTATCTAGCTAGCCAATCGCGCGTTTGTGGGAAAGAGAGAAATGCAATAATTCCAGTCTTATGATTGGCTGATTGCGAATGCTCTCTCGTTCTAACCGCGCGTAAATCGCCCCATCTGGACATGGCCTAACTATAGAATAACGTATAAAGCAATAAAATTGTTTTAAAGACGAATCTCTACGCCGTCAATTCAGCGATGTAATATACTTTGAATAAATTGAAATAATAACTTCAGTGTGTAGTCTAATAATATCTAGGAATTGTGTTTATATTACAAAACATAGATCATAAAATTATTTGTGTATTTATGACAATTTTTGGTAGATTTCGAGTAAGTAAAAGCACAGGGTAACATCAGATGCCGTTTGTATACACTGCTTTTAAGGGTAGATAGAACTTTACGTGCTACTTACTCTCATATACATATATATTATTTATTATAAAATTATTATGTATTCATATTAAAACGACACAATATTCATATGTATTTTAACGATGATTATATAAATGGCTGGGGCAAGTGCAACTAATACAGAATGTAAGATACAGAGTAATGTTTTTAATGATAATTTTCCCCATGTCCAAGGAATGGCCAGAAGGTTAAACTAAGCACTTGTTGGGCTTGTTGAGCACTTGTTGATGTGCACTTTGGAGAGATTAGTATTTAAGGCTATTACGAATATATATTATAATATTAATATGTATATAAATATTATATTGAAAAGAACGTATTTATATCTTGATACTTTTCAGGGATTTTCCATTTTCTCGGTAGAGGAGAGTAAAATTCATTTCCAAACTATATATGTAATTTTATAATACATATGCGATATGCTCATTTTATTTATATATAGTATAGAACTATTTATATCTTAGTATCCGGCTCAATTCTATTTTCTTAAAAACTATTTAATATTGAAAATATATATTGCATTTATTGTACGTATATATTAACCTAATAATTATTTAAATATATATATGTGGATATATAAATACACCATAAATAATTATTATATATACTATTTATTGACCTAGTATAATCTAGTTATAAAAATGTAATCGTTAGGAAAATAAGTGTTCAGTTCCGTTTTTAGAATAATGAACAATAATATTAGACAATAATTTTCATTTTTTATTATACAGAGTGTTCTCACTCTGGCGGGCTGTGTCGACAATAAGCTTCTTGAAGCGCAACTAGTGATATAACGATAATAATATTACGATATTAATAATAATACTTAGATATTAATAATAATACTAAGATATTAATAATAATAAGTATTGATAAAACTATAACTGTATTCTAGTATATACTATGCGAGTTGGATTATATAAACCATCGCAGGTCTAATAAAAGGACCGGTTTAATTGACTATACGGTAAAAATAACATTAAAATACGGTAGTATGTTAATGGTGTATTTAGGCTTAAGATTATAATAACTTGATAATTGATGTTGAAAAATAATGTCTATCTATTGGAATGTATTAATAATATAATAATTGCGGTCATTGTGGTCAACTTCTGTGTAGGTACATATATTATAACCGTCACAAACAAAACGTGTGTAAAAGATAACTTATATGTAACTTCAGCCATCTTTAAGTACCTAACTCATTTCAAATCTTACATAATTATGTATATAAAAGAAATACGTGTTAGTTACACCACTTATCTTTTCTTATTTAATTCATCTTGGTCAAGAATCCTAACTATATTATTATTATACATGCGAAAGTAACTCTGTCTGTCTGTATGTTACGCTTTCACGCCAAAACTACTGAACCGATTTGAATGAAATTTGGTACACAGTTAGTACAAAGGACATAGGCTACTTTTTATCGCGAAATTCTTGCGGGAACGGGTATAACGTGGGTGACACCGCGGGGCACTGCTAGTAGGATAATGCGAGTAAGTAATAAAAAACTTGAAATTCTCACGGGATCGGGTGCGCTGCGCTGTGACCGCGATGCGCGTATCGTGTGAAAGATAAATTACTTTATTAACAGAAGCTAACAGTTACTTACATTAGACTATATATAATCACTAGCTGCGCCCCGCTGCTTCACCCACGTTGTATCCGCTCCCGTGAGAATTTCGGGATAAAATGTATCCCATGTGTTATTCTGATGTGTAACCTATATTACTGTAAAGTTGCATCCACATCCATTCAGTAGTTTTTACGTGAAAGAGCAACAAACATACATCCATACATACATCCATCCTCACAAACTTTCGCATTTATAATATTAAGTAGGAAGGAAGTAGGAAGTAGGATAGGATAGGATAGGATAGGGTTAAAAGTCTTCATGGTATTTTTTCCATGAACATTTTCAAAATGTATTTTCATACACACCGATATATCTTAGCACGGTAGTTGACAGCAGTGACACATATAATAAATGTCAGTATTGTACTTGTATCATGGATCTAATATGACTTGTACATTATAAGAAGAAGGGAATGACAATAATAAAGTAGTGCATAGGAATTGAGTTATGATGAACTAACTCAATGTCCTTAGATTAATTGATAACACTTAAAAGTTGCTTTAATTAAGTAGGATAATGAGAGTAAAATCTTATCTGCGTGTTTTGTCCAAAGGAAATACAATTCAATTGATCTTATTTTTGATGTACGGATTGAAATTCAGTAATTATTATATCAACCTAAAACTATAATTTTGTTGTAAAATTATTATTTCGTTAATGCCAATTTGAAAATATCAGTTTTGAAACTTTGATCCGTATTTTTCATTTCATCTTATTTTCTCTGGCAAGTGCTCATAGTATAGTCTTTGTTGATAACAAGCATGGAAGTGCACTGCGCAACTTTTTAAACTTATACCTATATATATTCGAATCGCCTACCTTCTGGCTTGGTAAGATAATCCAAAAGGTAGTAGTGATATTAATATTTTAGTAGTAGCAGTTTAATAGTTCTTCGTGATTATGATTCTACTTACTTTAAGTAACTTTTAAGTAGTCATCGCTATTTTTAAGATAGTTATCGTAAGTTAAGTATTAATTGCAAGAAAGCACTGATTTGTCAATTACTGAATAGACTCATGTTTATGGATTTGCTTTGGAAGTCCTCATGTAACCGCTGTACATATTATGTCGCTTTCATCTTTTGCTTTTTAATAATACTTTGTTTTTAGGGACACGGAATAGAACTGACTAAACAGAGTAGGCTCAACAATAACTTTAGACGCAGTGTTAACTATTATTAGTATTGAAGTTGGTACAAAATGAGTTCACCCGAAACTACAAGAATGTTGGGCGCAGAAGCTTACCGGTGAAGTAGTGATAGTGTGTGGATAGTAATTGTTACACATATAAAATACCGACAGGCTTATAAAATAGCCAATAGCAATGTCGGAGTAACAAACTCTCTACATTTAAAGGTCGATTTATATCTACAGACATTGAGCGTGGCAGACACGTGCCGTGGCAGACACCGACAGACACCATTTATTTATATGTAACGTATCGAAACGTGCCGTGACAGACACCCCGGCTACCGACAGACACCGTCATCGGCGGCCGCTCTCACTGGCAGTTACTGCATAGCTTTAGAAGAAAAAGCATGTTATGCATGTGCCGCCTCCTCTCTCTCTCACCCCTCCCGCCTCTTCTCTCCCCTCCCGCCTCCTCTCTCACCGCTCCCGCCTCTTCTCTCTCACCGCTCCCGCCACTTCTCTCTCACCCCTCGTGCCTCCTCTCTCTCTCTTACTCCTCCCGCCTCCTCTCTCTCTCTCTATCACCCCTCTCTCTCACCCCTCTCTCTCACCCCTCTCTCCCAACCCTCTCTCTCACCCCTCTCTCTCACCCCTCTCTCTCGCCCCTCTCTCTCACCCCTCTCTCTCACCCATCTCTCTCACCCCTCTCTCTCACCCCTCTTTCTCACCCCTCTCTCTCACCCCTCTCTCTCATCCCTCTCTCTCACCCCACTCTCTCACCCCCCGTCTCATCTCTCTCACCCCTCTCTCTCAACCCTCTCTCTCACCCCTCTATCTCACCCCTCTCTCTCACCCCTCCCTCTCACCCCTCTCTCTCAAACCTCTCTCTCACACCTCTCTCTCACCCCTCTCTCTCACCACACTCTCTCACCCCTCTCTCTCACCCCTCTCTCTCAACCCTCTCTCTCACCCCTCTTTCTCACCCCTCTCTCAACCCTCTCTCTCAACCCTCTCTCTCAACCCTCTCTCTCCCCCTCTCTCTCACCCCTATCTCTCACCCCTCTCTCTCACCCCTCTCTCTCATCCCTCTCCCTCACCCCTCTCTCTCACCCCTCTCTCTCACACCTCTCTCTCACCCCTCTCTCTCACCCCCCGTCTCATCTCTCTCTCTCACCCCCAACGCACAATCGCACACAACGCCGTGTCGAAGACTGCCGAACTGAAACGACGTTAGACGTGTACGCAGTTCCGATACTCTATTCTATTCACACTGCCCGGCAAGGAGCCACAGACACGTACAGACATGAACCGCGCAGACAAAATATTCTTTCCGAGAATACTGGCCGGACACGACACGTGTCTGTACGCGTCTGTACGGCCACGTTACGATAGATATAAATACGTTAATAGTTACTGTATGGAAGAATATCATTTTGTCTGCCACGGCACGTGTCTGCCACGCTCAATGTCTGTAGATATAAATCGACCTTAAAACTGTATGACTCCATTCGAAAAAAAGCTCTTCAATCGTCTATGGATTATCTCTAGACGTCAAAATGAATCAACCTCCAATCTTGTTGATAATACAAGTCATGTTCTATTCCATCTGATTTTCATTTGTATTTAAAGTTAAATTAGATTTATTTAATATAAGTTATTTTTTATAATTCAGCAATCATTTTTATGTACGAGTGATTAGTGAATGTAAGTTGAGTAAGATGTAAGAATATGTAATTATTATTTTTGTAAGCTTAGACAGAATTTTGCGGCGGTATATTCAGTATTCTTTTTAAATAGAAGAGAAGATTAGAAAACAATTCTAGAGGTACCCATAACTATTATTTAAATGAATAGTTTTGATGTTACTAAGAATTCATAATTGAAAAGGTTTTAAGGAAAATCAGCCTGAAGGCTTATTAAAAACTGCATTTAAATTACAATGACACGTTTATTAAAGCATTAAAAATTACACATTAAATAATGAAGTAGATAACATTACCAACCAGTCTCTGATGATCAATTGATGTTCCTTTTCTGATTTTTACCTTTTTCCTGGCTAAGTCTCGGCTTAAATCCTAGGTATTCTTCTTTTGCTTTCATTTTTTGATTTTTGTTGAGTTGTGAAGCTTCAGTCCTATTTTTTTTCGCACCAACAATTTACGTTCGCGAAGCTCCCGCAGTGGCCGCCCCTGTATCCTCGCCTCTTGCATTCTCCGTTGCAATTTGACGTGTAGTCTACTCCTCCCCAAACACAGCTACCAATGTGTACGTCAGCCAACGCACTGTTCTGAGGCGACGAGACGATCACCAGGAAAGTCACACAGACTAGCATGAACATGGAAGTGTAGCTCTTCATATTTACCGTTATAGGATTTGAGATTTTAAAAAAACTTAGTAAATTCCAAGTGATGTTTCAAGCCAGAGAACTAATCTTGAACTGTGCCGATATCCTCGCTCCCACGCCTTATATATTTTGAGACAGTCAAAGGAATATTGTGTGTAGAATGTAAATTAACCCACGAATAAGGAAAACACGTGTTTCAATTGCGGTAAAACTGGATTAGGTTTTTCCTTAAAGATTTTCTAGTTTAAGTACTTATAGGCACGTCTATTAGATAGTAAATGTCGTTAAGAACACGTTATTGTAAGTCGTAGTAATCGGAAACTGGATCGATAACTGTAATTGTTTATTATATATACTAACTTTATCTCACTGTTTGACTCTGGCACTGTACAGATAACATCAACACCAGAGGGCTGTCAAGTGTAAACTCGCATTACTACATAAAACAAAACATAATTTTATTTTAAAATATAATGATATTAAGTAAATAATGTGAGCACGCTTAGGATGGAAATCAAATATTGACAAAAATAGTAAGAGAAATGGCAGTCCCAATAACCGACGTTTATCTAAAATATGTTGAATTCAATTTATGGAAAAAAATTAACACACCTAAAATTATAGATGGGAAATTGGTTATTGAGACCCGCCGTGGCTGCCTTCTATATATAAAAGAAAGTCGTGTTAGTTACACCATCTATAACACGAGAATGGCTTGACCAAGATATGGCTTGATTTTAATAATTGTTTTTTATATTATTTATCTTGGTCAGAAATAGTATAATAAGTATTAAATATCGCGAAATTCCTACGGGAACGGGTTCACTGCGTGTGAAACCGCGGGGCACAGCTAGTTGTTTATATTTGCAGCAAATGTAAATGATTCTGACATACTTAATACTCCCTGACTCTGTGTATTTTGGTGTTACCTGTACACATACAGCCCTAAACTTTGTACAGCCCTAAACTTTGAAGACAGACTTCAATATTAACCATTTTAATGACATTACAGTTTCATCCTGGCCTATAAAATAAATAATACAGAAAAAAAATATGGGTAATTGTGAATGTGAATACAATATTTAGGTCAGTTAAGGCATTGTATAAAAACTTAGCGTGTGAAAGTTTAGATAACGCACAATGTGCTATTCCGAATGCGCGAATTTATAATAAGCTTATTGTATTTCAATATGTACTAGAGACGTGTGTATGTTAGATATATTTATTATTTATGTTTATATATATTTTTTTACGTACAGGAAACTAAAAAAGTTGATGACGTAGATACAGAAAATCTCAATACAAAAGGCGGAGCATGGACATTGACTGTACATTGTAAATTACTAATGATAAGATACGCTTTTTCACAACACTTATTTTGTAATTGACTGTACCTACAGCTAAATGCGGGCTCTAAACGAAATGTTTAGTCGGGAGTCAATAACAAATGAATTCATATATAACTTATTTGTATTCAAATGACACTTTGACTATTTTATGGGGATATTTTACCCTATTAAATAAACCGTAATAGTGGTTTAATAAATATTTATGAACAAGCTCAAGGAAAAAATATTTAAAAAATCATTTTTGGCCGAAATATTTTTCCTCAATGCGTCAATAATTCGATTTAATAGACTCTACCAACATGTCAAACGTGTCATTTGAATATGACTTTACGGTACCCTGTGAAGTAGCGTATCTTAAATCGCTACTCCGTATCTAAATAACTTTTCAATGTTCATTGCAGTCAAATTGGAAGACGAGGAAAATTTTGGGAAATGTATACATATTTTATTGTTTAAAGAAAATGTGTTTCTATGAGATAACAAATGTAACCTACGCTTTTAACCCATGCTTTTGAAGCATATAATAATTTAATTTATTGTTCTTTATTTTTGTATGTATGTTGAAGCTCTACCATGAATACTTGTAAGTTAAATTTATAGGGAATGTCACGTGACGTGACAGTCACGTGGTTGTAACATATTCCCATACATTTTTTGTAGCGAAGAGAATGGGAAGTATATGGCGCTTGCTGTTGTGTTTTAAAAGTACAGTCTACGTCATAAAGAAGGTACGACACGATCTCATTGGATTATTTCTAAACTATACTTTAAAACCCGAGACTTATCAAGTTTTATATATATTATCTCTATATATACCGTTGATTGTACCTAAAATCTCACTATTAATAATTATATAAATATATATTAACTTATCACAAGTTACAACAAAGACGATTCCACAACAAATGAACAAAGATATTTCTAAAAGATATATGCATAATCGTGCTGTATGATGCATTTGTATTACCATCTGCTTACAATTCCATCTGTAATGTATGTAATGTTCACGTAACTTTCATGTAAATATGGTAATAACTTTCTGTATTTGTTGAACAAATCAATACAATAATTACGCAGAACTTATTACAGCTAATGTGACTTTAACTACAATTATGGCTAATTGCTTATTAACAATCATTAGGAATATATTTCAATAAAATAAAATCATTTCTACGTTTGTACACTGAAGTATCCGCATTCGTTTAACAGATTCATTATAGTTATTTACTTACTACCGGTCCACTCCATATCCTATTTCACATAATTACACAAATGCAGCACAGACATTACAGACAAAACATAACCATATTATATATAGATAATTGCATCATTTCACTTTCCATTGTATATTATTATGTACAACACACAACACAACTACAGAATGTAAAGTATATATTAAGATTTTCCAGATACAAATTTATGTTTAATTTTATATATTAAGTTACGTAAATATGAGGAAAACTGCCGGCAATTTGCATTTCAGATATGTATTGTGGGTTTCCCCTTTTTGTTTATAGTGGGGGTGTCATTGCTTGCTAAATAAATTACGGCGGGTAGCCCGTTTTATGTGCGCAGATAGTTTGTGTACCTACGTGATGTTTTTGCGTAACCTTGTACAGGTAGAATGAGTCTCATACATATGTATACATAAAGCCTTATTATTAAACAAAATACTCGTAATATTGTTTTTTTAACATGTTAATACATATATCTACTGTCAGATGATGGTATTTGCATTGGGTCAGGTTAATATTTTGTTATGTAGCATGTTTTTTTATTCGCAATGATTATACTTTGATAGTTTCATTGGTCTCAATGTTAATGAGGAATTTTTTAAGTGTTTGACGTATTTCACATTGTCAAATTTCGTTAATTTTATAGTGCATTTTGAACATGTTGTTTACTCATCGTTAACTTTATATGACTGTGCCGATATTATTGCATCTTCATTATCTAGATAGTGTTAAAAGGTTACCAAATATACTTAGTTTTGTTATTGTTGAATTTTATAAGAAATATATGTTTGCATAGACAAAGATATAAATTATTTACTTATACGTATTTCAATGAGTTAATTTTCTAGATAGGTATGTTTTAGTTGTAACATTTTTTGTTTTGTTTTTGGTTTTGTTTTTTAGATATCTATGTATCAAGCACATCGAATTCAAATTACTTATGTATTAAGACTTATTTCAAAGTATTGTAAGTATATAATTTGATCTAAATGATGAAGTTATCTTCCCAAATATATGTTGAAAAAAATTATAAGTTGAATGTTTTATTTGTACTACCTACGTTTAGTATTCCAGCAGGAAGATATTACGATGCACACCGAAAATATTTGTTACATTGTAAATTTTGCCTATTTTTTTCTTAGGGGAATAGAGGGTTTTCCCGGTTTCGAATAGTGTAGAGTCTTATATAGTAGTTGACTCCTTCAAAAGGGAAAAGGAAATGAAATAAAATACATTAAAAGATTTCTTTATTTAAATTAGATATTTCTTAATATTATGGTAACTTCACATTAATGAGCATCGTCTTACGGCCTTATTCATAAACGTATTTAGCTATAAATGGATTATCTCTTTCCGACATACATTATTTGCCAAAGAGTAAAAGAGACAAAACACTATAAACCAGTGTTTTAGTTAAAGACCGTTTATGAATAAAGCGATTCACATTTATCTACTTAAAACAAAAATATCACAAAAGCTTAACATTATTAATTTTCCTACAGTTTTCAAGTATTCATGTAAGAACTATAATAAATAGGGAAGAATTGGCAATTTTATTTTTTTACAACAAATGTGCATACAAGATTTAGGAATGTAATATCTTATAACAGGTTATTAGAGTCTATTGTTGTTTGGAGAATTCTTAAATTAAAACAAACTTGTTTGATTATTGACTTATCACGATGAACCCCAGTCAGTACATGCAGACATTGAGGGAGGCATAATTATAACATAAGTTGGTAGGTTAATTATGCTAACATGCATACGAGATAACGCCACCGTACATTACCTAGTTATAGGTTATGTGCATACCAAACTTAATTGATCTTTTCTGATCATATTAAGATAGGATTTGAAATTAATGTTATATATTTATGGCAGTAAAGTAAAATTGGATGAAAATAGTATACCTACGTAGAGACCGGAAACCAATGTACTTTTTGTTGAAACATGAAAAATTTATTAATAATCCTATATAAATAAATGTCCACACCTTGTATAATCTAGTTTAAAGTTCCTAATATATTATCTTGGTATCTATCAGCTGTAAGGAGACACTGATCGTAGCCGTCTAGATTTGCCGGGAAATCCTCTAGCATATGGCGGCTTTGCGTTTGTAGTCACGTAGTAAACACCTCGAGCACTGCAAGTGAGATGTTAAGTTAACAAACTAGAATAGTAATAAAGAAGTATGTTAATAATGGAGCTTTAGTCGACTTGTGAGATATTTCCATTAGGGACAACTAAAAGGAACATGAATAAAAAAATTAGAGCACTTTTAGCATTAGACAAAATCAAGTTATCATCATTCAATATTCTAAGAGTTAATGCATGTTTCGCTATCAACTGCATTTCACATTTTAACTTGTGATATTTTCGTACTTTAAATGGGAATACGAGTAAATAGGTATACTGGACTAGATATTATTTGAAAAAAAAATAGGTTCACAAGTATCACTGTTTTATATGACTGGACAATTCCCATTTGCCCTATTTCAATGTCAACAAATAAAGGAAAGGAAAGGATAGCTTTGTCCATCGCCCACATCTGAATATACTTCCATATTTTTTCCCACGAGTAAACTAAATAAGCATAAAAGCACTTACTTATGTGTAACATGTTCTCCCATAAGCACGTACTCCGTGTCCTTGGGCTCGCACCATCCAATCAGGTACGAGAATAGACTAGTGCAGGGACCAGCCCAGAACCCGGCTCTACTGTTGATGGACTCGATGAAGTAAGGGGTCACCTTTGTGTGGTCGCAGGAAAGGGTTTCTGAGGAAATAGTGTAACAGTTATGGAGAGAACCACCTTAAAGAGACACACACAACTATTTATATACTGGAACTTGGCTGAGGAGCGTTGCTCGTTTTATTTTATTAGGAAGAAACAGTTTACTATAAAAATCTTTTGGCTTGGCCTGTTTAGAAAATCAATTCTAGGCATATACACATAATAATGATAATGTTTAACTAGAATTAGTAGTAAACAATTCTCAGACAAAGTAATTACACTATTAATTAATCATAACATCAATAAGGAAAATGATTTTAGTAATTGGTTATCTTTGTGGATACGTAGCCCCTGTGAAAATAATTACTATCCGAGTAAAATCATATAACAGTGCCTTTATAAAAGCCGTTATCAATAAACCCGATAAGCGACACGATATCAGCGCCATCTACAATAAACATAATGAACTACGCTGCAGTTTTAACAAGCAAGTCAAAACGACACAAAGTTTATTAAGAGCCATCGCATTGTATACAGCATTTAAGTTACTCTTTTAGTAATATTTATAGATATGGTAGAATAGAAACACTAATGTGGCTAAATTCCTTTCTCAACACTTATTTGTTAGTAGGTAGTTGTTAGTTAAAACTAGTAACACATAACCGGTTCTGTTTTAATATTAATGGAATTTTCAAGTTCCGAGGTGTGTCTAAACTTATAATTTTAGTTTATAGTTTTCGTCACAATCGGATAATATTAACGTCTTGACTTAATACTATAAAAGGTTTCAAGTCACGTCTTTATTATAAATCACCTTTATTTATATACAGTACCAAAATTTTAAACATCGCTAGTTCGTTTTGGAACTGACACTCGTGTAAATTTATGTTGATGTGAGTTAATGATGACTGAGGATAAAGAGAAGTATAACTACCATACTCAGAGACGTCAATTAAATGATAATATACTTATTTAAGTATTTTTTCATACATGACTACCAAAAACACTTATTAACTCTCCTTAGTAATCCTTTGACGTCTCAGAGTAAGGCGGTTAGTTAGAGTTATTCCAAATTCTACTTACGGAATATAGTATCATGTGCACACCCCGGCTGACTGGATCCTCCATTGACATAAAAGTCAGCATGTCCATTAGGACCCCACTGTCCCAAAATACCCGCACCAGTATGAAGGATATCCACGAATAATGCATCAGTATGATCCAAATCCCGAGATCGATTATTGCCCATATAGAAGAAAATGGTTGGATCAAGACCTGCAAAATTAAAATGCTATATCTAAACAGGTAGTAAACCACACGTTAAAAGCAACTTGATCTAATAATAAAGTTATGAGTTATAGAAAAAAGTGCAAGGACTTCCAGAAGTTATTTCCTTGAATATGGTATTGATATTTAAAGTGAGTGGTAATGTAAAAAATATGAGAACATGTAAAGAACTTTACGGTCCTTACTTTACACGTCAAAATTATACATGTCCTTGTTTGCTTAGAAGAAAAAAAAGAAAAAACAACTCATATCGCAGTAAGCACTCTTCGTATTTACAGCTTAGGACCATTTTCCAAATACCTATTAAGTTATTTGTATCCTAACATTCTTATGGGAATAAGTTCTACAAGTTCGACAGCGAAGTGGCTATTATTATGCCTGTGACTATGTTTATATAAGTATTATATCTTACCAGTGATTCTCCCTAATTTCCCTTCAGCCAAGTTATTGGCCACCAGCCCCAGGATATGTGCTCCGACGCTGTATCCTATTGTGTGCAGTTTCTCTGGTGGCACCGACTTCACGGGGTGGTATTGAAGGTATTCCACCAGCTGAGCTATGCACAACCCAGCGAAGCGAGGACCCCATTCAATCTAGAATGAAGGGAATATTTAGTTATGATTTAGATTATTTTATTTACACCAGACAAACTAAACGGAAATGGTCCAAGAAAGGAATGCGCAAAAGCAAGGAGAAGAGGCCTTGGTTCAGCATTGGGACAAATAGCTAAAAAAGTATTGAATTACTAATGTGTAGATAGCTAGGTACTTATCATCATTTAATAAACATAAATGATGTGTGTTCAAGGTACTGTTGCAGAGGTTTTATATTGCTCTCAGCAATTTCAAGAAACCTGGCTTAGAAACAAATTTATACGAAATGGTGATGTTGCGAAAACGAACACCGGTGTTACATCTTTTGTGTCTCGATACAACCAACTCTCGATATAAAAAACACCTTACGTTATTTTTATGCAACCTCATTACACCTCATTTGAATATTGAGCTAGCAACAGTTCCAGAACTTCTCACAAAGTTAAATACACCCAATCGCTTAAACAACGCAAATCCATTTGCAGTTACACGCGTAATAGCTTGTTATGCTAATGCTAGATAGACAATAACCGAAATTATCATAATGGGGCCAACGAATCATTTCATTCAAAGACCTAGAACGAACACTTTCACTGACAAGGAAAATGAAATTGTACTCATTTACGTAACCGATTTACTCAATTTAATCAATTTGGGAAAATTGCTAAAAAATGCATCCATATGTATGAGTTTGATATTGCATTGCGTAAGAGATGTTTCATCCTTCTTTTGTTTGTTGCAAGTAGTATCTTTCCGTTCGCCATTAATATCTTACATGATAACTGTGTTGTGAAATTATCTTTATCTGACTATATCTAAATCTAACGCCCTGTTTGTATAAGTAAAGTAGTTCATTTTCTCAATATACAATAAACTATTGTACTATTGTTCTACCCATTCCATTGGTAGATAGAGCAATTCCTTTGATATAATCTAACTTCAGAAAACTTATTTTAAATAAAATTTTAATTACTATATTATAATAATAAGATAATACCTATAGACTAATTTGATAATACCTATAGTCTGCGCTAAAGAAGATATAAGGCATTCTTACTTGACTCAAGCACGGTTCTTTGACTAGTGATCCGTAGTCGACTATAATAATATTGTAGTGCCCTCTGGCAAAGTATGCTTTCCTCATATCCGTGCTTGGAGAGAGATTCCTTCCGCCGCCGAATCCGTGAACAACCACCTTTGTGGGATACTTGGGGTTGAATCGGGAGCGAGTTAGAGAGTCATTGTCTAGTGTGTTCAACAGCTCGCCTTTCTCTTGTGTTGATCTGAAATGAAGAAATAAAAGAGATGGGGCGAATTATTTTAATTCAAGCTCTATTAGGACACTCTAGATATTATACATTAGGCACTATAGCACTATAGATTTTCTTTCTTTCCAGATGGTAACATTTTAGATGATTGCTCTGAAAATGAGGGTTTATCAATGAGAACCGAAGGTCCTTTTTAAACTGGCACGAACCTCACTGCCCGTGGTCATCCCATGATCACAAGCGGTATAATTCAATCGAAACACGGATGTATTTATTATAACATTATAATTCGATCCGACAGTGTGAACATTGGCTTTTGTCAAGTATACCTATTACATCTGAGTGCTACTATACCTCAAAGGGCAGGTTATATTTTCGGTCCCAGTTGTATCAATCGTGTTTCTTTAATGTACTAAATCCTTAAAATCTACCCTACCTGGTATACAAATAGAACTGCATCTTGGGATGTGGACATCGGTAGGGTGGTTGTATACAGGAGGTGGTGTTGAGGAGATCTCGCACTGACTGAGGTTTCTTCTCTTTTTGATCTGCATCCCTTTGACTCCGACTCCCTGAAAACAATAAAAAAATGAGTGGGGTACTGTGTAAATCAAAAACTGGTGTACACTTGGCTTAGGCCCGAGTTCATAGTAAAATTGAAAAATGTAAACAATAATAATTATTATTATCAACGGAATACTAGTTACAAAACTCATTTGGCTAAATAAGACTAAACATAAAATAACATACCAAACGCTGAACATAAAATAATTACAGCTCATTTCCACTATAATTACAGTCTAGTCAACTTTACAGTGCGTGGCAGTAAAGTATGCGTGCCGCGATAGTGAGGTACTCAATCCAGACCTTTAAAACATGTACTGTTAAACTTCGAAAATGTGGAGCACTGCACTTTACTTTGTCAGATCATACAATTTGGAAATTGTAATTTAATTTTTAATAGGTATCACAGAAGGTTTATTTTCATACATTCCCTTTACTCTTGAAATTATATAAATATGTAATTACTCATTATATCATACATATAAAGGAAACATAGACAGCGAATGTTACTCGTACATAGGAGCTGTGACTGCCAAAGTAACATTTTCACTTATGAGCACACTTGCTGGAACGCGCTCTAGGATCGTTTCGTAACATTTGACATGTGCCATTGCAAGGCCGTTACTTGTAATAGCAACACCGAATTATACCGGCACACGCACACACACACACTACACCAGAGTTTACAAACAAAGACGCAACTCTCAGCCGTTCGCGCTCTGATTATGACAAACAATTATTGTTACAAGCCTTTAACTATGCACTCACAAATTCCTTAGTAAATAAACGAATTAGGAAACATGTTAGTTTGTGTGTTAAACATGATAAAGATAGATAGATTAGGTGCAATGATTGGGTAAAAACTTGAGAAAGTACAATTGAGTTAGTGAATGAAACTTGAGTAAGAAAATAAAAGTACATAGGTAAGTAACTTATTTAGATCAAGTAAACTTTTATGTTCCGTTCTAACTTTATTATATTATATTATTTACGAATAAGTATCGTACTTTATAGGTGTAATTGAGTCGTTTGCCTAATGCAACATGCGGTGACCGCATAGTAAATAATAGGTACGTAGTTAACCGCATTCGGTGAACGACACCAACTGTCACCTTATTAGGGGCGGCTTGCACAAGAACTCTTCAAGCTATTTAGAACCTAAATATGTTTTAGAACAAAAACTGATCGTTCAAAATTGTATTTTATATTGCATGGCATAGAACACTATTTAAAACGTCATTATTTTGTTTATTAAACATATCTTGGAGCTTAATAAAATTTTATTAAGAATGCTTTTGTAAATAAATCACTAGGTGTGCAGAAGTCGGACAGTCTATTTGTGAAGACGACATTTCTGACCAAAAAGTTGGGTGACCTCATGCAAATAAATAGATATTTCGAGTCGAAATGACACACGGTTTGTTCATGGTCACAATAAACTTAACTTCATAGAATTTTATGGCGAACGGCTTATATTCAAACAGCAATTACCAGGTTAACCGGTAGGTTGTAAAAACCTGCAATACAAGTTACCGTTGAAACCGAGATTTATGGTTACAGGAACAAAAACCGCAAACGAAAAACTACTTTCATACCAACAAGAAACCAAGCATAGGAATTTCCAACTCGCAATAACACTTAATTCGAACAAAGTTCATCGAAATATTACATAATACGAATGAACTAGATCACTTTGAGATCAATCGAAAGTACCTACAAGAGAATCCCCAGTGAAAGTATTGGTTGACAAACTGACGACCAGTTAGGAAGATCTTTGGATCAATATAATAGCTTTAAGATTACGTGCCTTCTTGAACTGATTTTTCTCACGATGTCTTATAGGGGCTTTGTCTGTGTTTTTATAAGCAGTATCTTTGGTTTAGGCTCAGTATCCACTTAAGCATCGAAAAGTCACGAGATATGTAGATACAAAACCCCGACGATCAGTTTTGCCTCTTCTACCAGCTTCTAAGGGTGATCTTTACCACATAAATATACCGTTGTAGGTATTAATCCTTAGTAGTATAAATCTAGCACAAAGCATTACTCCCAATAACTGATGTAACCATAAATCACTTCTACGTACAATTTATAAGCCCAATCAATATTGCTGGGTAGTGGATACAGAGCTTTACTTCACTCGGTGTGAACAGACGCGTCAACTATAATTGAGCATCGTTAATTACCTTGGCAGCATTATGAAATGTTATGCAGTTTGACGTTAGATTTGCATTGAATAGTCATCGATTACGTTAAATAAGACTCAAAGCAAGTTTTAATTATTACAAACTTAAATTGGTAATGTTTTGTTCACCATTTAATCATAGATAAGTGTCTGGTCAAAAAGTAAATTGTCCTATTTAACAAATGCAAATTGTAAGACCGTTTTTATCTTACAATATGAACTGCGTTAGATTAAATTAACTACATGAAAAACACAAAAATAAATCTCTAACTTGGACTAGGAAGCTTTTGGGGTTTAATAAATTATTTCTTATAACTTGAGACTCTGGGCACTAAACTACCTATAAGTAAGTAAGTACCGTAAGTTATTCGAACGACAATTAACGAATTTATGTAATTTTTCATACATTACATTTCAAAATCACTCATTAAATCTCTATTAAAGAAGCATTTGACGTCTCTGAGTACAGACATATTGGATGAGTTTAAAGCTCATTTGAATACCTACAACTGAGATGAGGAACAAAAAACCCTAATCACTTTAACTAAAGAAAAATTGGAATGGGTACGTTTTAGGTACATAATACTTTACAAGCCTTAAAAAATAAAAAAACGCGTTTTATAAACAATTTAGCTATCGGTTTGGCACTTTCTGACGTACGCAATTTTCTGAAGAGCAAAAGAGACAAAACACAGTGTTTTAGTGTTCTACACCGCGTTTATTAATAAGGCGGTACGTGTTTGTTTTATTGTGTTCCAGTTCGAACTGTTACAAGTGCAATCTAGATGATGAGATAAGGTGAACAAGAAGCATTAGAATGTTATCTGCGCGTTTTGTAACACTTCCACGCATGATCGCACTGAATGTGTGTGAATTGGCTATTATGAGTGTATTCATAACTACGAGTATTATATTATGTACCTATTGTAATATTTATATTAAGTAAATAAGTAATATTTATTATTGAAGTATACACGCGGATTATTGCTGTGGAAATGTACATGACGTACTTCCACTTTATTATCAAAGAGTTTTCTCTTTCTCGAAGATATACATATAATTGTAGGGTAAAAAAATGAGACTCGCGCCTACAATTATTTAGGTTTCCAAAGCTTTGTTAAGAGTCGTCGGTTTTTCGTCGTCGTTGTTCTATTTAGATATTTAGACATTTATGATAGTTTAATTGCAGAACTAGCTGTTCCGCGCGGTGGTTCTACCACCGATCCAATAGGTGGCACTTAAGTGAACATTGTGTAGATTACGCTTACGATATGTTCTCAGATTTAGTGGGGTCGCGCCTATACATTTTGTTGGTCGGGTAGAAGAGTCTCCCCTTTATCTTCATCGAGTGGATGGTCATCCTGACTAATCCTGGTGTCAGAGTTATTGAGCCGCCAAAGGCCTCTGACATGACTCCCCTTTATAATTAGTATAGATATGAAGAAGTAGTTATTGGTTGTATCACTTCCATTTTGATATGCCTCATCATTACATTAGTAATTAGAGTTTATAGTAAAAGCACAGATTACTAAATAGTTACTACGTAAGTAAAAGTTTATAGAATCATTGATATTAATTAGATTCTGCCAATAGATTACCTAATAGAATTAAGTGTTGAAAATTTCGTGTTAACTTCCCTATTTTTTTTTAACATTGTGTCATATTTCGCTAACTAATGATTAATGATATAGCAATATGTAAGCAATATACATGATGACATAGGTCACGGACGATACAACCATAAATTATAAACACAGGAATTTAAAATATGAAACAATAAAACGAAGGTTGCTAAAAGAACATGATTTAAAATACCTATCATTAAACTATCAGTAATTTTCGTTAATTTGGCATAATCCGAAGGATAGGCTTCATACAAAATACCATTAAGGCTAACATTAAGTACAGTAATTATATTTTTTGACCTCTAGATGGCTAGTCTAGTAAAATAATATAGCTAGTTTTCGGTAAGTTATTATCCTATTTCGTGGTTTTTGTGATAAAGCCTTATCCCAATTTAGGTTTAGCATTACGAGCATTTACGAGGTTTTTGCGAGGATTAGCCTTTACGAGATTCGAATGACAGAGGCCTAATAAACAAAAGCAATTGTTTAGTTACATTTAGAGTTACTGATATCACATATCATTCAATTGCTGGGCAAAGGCTCGAAGGCCTTTGAGAGCCTCTTCTCTTAAATGGCACCTCCTTTTATGTTTTTTTTTTACCGAGCAGTTTCATCTAAACTAGACATTAGCCGCGTACCCACCTAGCGCACAGGCTCGCGAGCCATGGCTCGCGAGCCAGCCTCAGTAGATTTGTTCAATTTACACGAGGCCGCCTCGCGAGGCAGGCTGAGCCATCATAAGTCGTGTATATTCAGCTGCATGCTATTTTCCTAGCTTCGCGTGCGAGCCAAAACATAACCGTACCCACCTAACACACAGCGCTCATCGAGGCACCTTTGAGCGCGTCAAGTTTACCGACAACAGATGGCTCGGGGCCGAGCCGTGCTCAGCCGAGCAAACGCGCGCCCGAGGCAGCCCGAGGCACGTCCACACCAGCCGAGCATTCGCGAGCCTGTGCGCTAGGTGGGTACGGTTATGTTTTGGCTCGCGCGCGAAGCTAGGAAAATAGCTGCAGCTGAATATACACGACTTATGATGGCTCAGCCTGCGTCGCGAGGCGGCCTCGTGTAAATTGAACAAAACTACTGAGGCTGGCTCGCGAGCCTGTGCGCTAGGTGGGTACGCGGCTATTAGTGAATATCAAATGATCCACACCTTATTAATAGTATGCAGTGGTTCAAAGGTTGATGTCAGATTTTGTTACATCATAGCCACAAAAATGTAAACAAATAAATTTTTAAAAAGTAGAAAAGCCATTTGTATTCGTCATATTTCTTAGAACGATAATTATCTACAATAAAATAATTATTATAAAACAAACATAACTAAAAATACGACAGCGAAAATTTCTCCGTTTATAAAACGTATTACGTCGAACAATGTGCGCGTGCGCGTGCGCTCAGACTATTTACTACTTCCGAACCTTCTCGACCGACATTCGTCTTACATAACCGTGACCGACGCGACCTCTCTTATGCTTTCTACGTAACATTGATACTCCAAATCTCAAAATTGTAATAATTTTTATCCTACGACGAAAATTCTTTGTTACTCTATCACGTCAAAAAACTACTAAACGGACTTGGATGTACACTAATATAACGGGTACCGGGTACCACCCGGGTAAGATCGCGAGGAAGATTAAAGCGACAGTTAACTAGTTGACGTAACATTTAAAAATCACTCATAAAACTCATATTCTACGAGATAAAAATAAAAAAAATCTTTAAGAATAAGATTTATTTTCAATGTTTTGTCCCGGAAATAACAAAACTACTAAAAATTATGCATCTTACACTACTCTCCCTTTTGCTAAGTCGGTTAAAACGATGAGTCACATAACTCGTTAGAACGCGGACGAGGAAAGAGCGTCTGACAGTAAGTAAAACAAACTGATTCTTATTATGCAATTACGTATTGTAGGTTACGTTGTATCAGCGTAACGTTTACTCCACAATTATTATGAACTTGAGTGTGCTGGCTTGTTGAGAACAATGACCTAAATGAAGGATATCCAATAAAAGTAAGCAAGCAAGTTCGAGTGGGTAGGCCAACCCTGGTTTGATCATTTAGGCCGCTTAACGGCCTCCGTCATGGTCTTTTGTTACAACCGGGACCGACAATTTAACGAAACCTTTTTGTTCCTTCAAATATTATCTAATCTATACTAATATTATAAAGCTGAAGAGTTTGTTTTGTTTGTTTGTTTGTTTGTTTGTTTGTTTGTTTAAACGCGCTAATCTCAAAAACTACTGAACCGATTTGAATAATATTTTTTTGTAATGGATAGCCGCATTCAACGGGAAGGTTATAGGCTACTTTTCATCCCGAAATTCCCACGGGAACGGGTATAACGCGGGTAAAACCGCGGGCGCTGCTAGTCTTTAAATAAAACTTCCATGATTGGTTTTTATTATAAAAAGTTATTTTAGTAAAGTATGTCAAGAAGTCGCTTCGGTGTAGTGACGGTAACATCGGCTAACCCATTTTATATGAATAGGTATTACATATATGAATGGAAATGTCATTTTTAATTACACAGCCTGTTTCTTTATTGTCCTATTCAGCCGAGAGCTTTTTTAAATAGTATTATAGGGTATATGTCATAATAATACTAACAACCCGCATTTGGCAAGCGTGGTGATTATGCCTTATCCTCCTCATGTTACTGATATCTTCAGTGAGATGAGAGGCCTTTGCCTAGCAGTGAGATTATACAGGCTAATACTTTTTTTACTATTATGTAAGCTTTTATCATAATTACGGGGGTCTTATTTTGATCGAAAAAACCTTGATTTCAATAACAAGATTGATTTTAATTTATTAATTCACTAGTTGATTCGGTATTATGTAAAAGTGTCCATTAGGTACCTACATTAAAACTTTACTATCTGCTGCAGTCTTAGGTATACACAAAGTTATTAAGCTTTGCAGAAGCTTTGAAAGATGTCAGCTTTTATTATATATTCTTAAATGCCGAATTGATAAGTATTTATGCAATCGTAACTATCATATGTTATTGAAAATACAAGTTCACCTTGATAAGATAATTCTGGAAATTCGTTGCAGTTTATGAACATGCAACATTTTACGCTATAGTATGCGAAATAGTTGAAAGGGCGTAAATAAATTATTGAATGAATGTCAGGGGACTTACAAACGAGGGGAACCAACTTAAATAATGTGTGAATAAGTAGTACTGTTTGGTTATTTTAAAACGAAATGTGAAAACTTGCTACTCATAAAATATTACTTAACTAGTATTAACAATTAACATTTTACAAACTCGTACATAGTTACGCATGCATTGCATATGCAGTGTCTCTATGTTGTTAGGTTCGTGCTAAATTAACGTAAATATAGGTTCCTTTGAAATACACTTACCTGTAATCTGTATCACAGTAATTCCAATCAACAACAACCACTTCGCGTATATCATTTTTAGAACATTCAATCACAGACATTCATCACAATTCCTTAACTTTTATTATTGTTGTCTTTTGAGTTATTTAATATATATATTAGGTTTATTTTGATTTTAAGTTTAAGTTGCTGAATAGTTTTGAGTTTGTTTGTGTACGCGTGTGGTAAGTGCGTATGTTCAGTTGTAACTGAGAGGGAAAGTGGTGGTGGAAACAGGAGGTGGTGGGATCTGACCCTCGCCGGTGACTTCCTTCGGTTTACATAACCGCACGACCTTTCATTGAATGCCGTTTTGAGTAGAGTTCCGTTTTTGGAATTTAGATTGAAATGTTTGTTGCGTGCGGAATTAGCGTCTAGGTGTTATATTTGTGGTCAATTTTGTTTCATTTGCGTATGTTACATCAAACTTTTTCCTCAATAACTTTATAAAGTTCGGGAGATCTTTATTTTGGGTATTCAATACCACACAGTATACAGTAGGTAGGTAACTACTGAAAATGTGACATGTAAATATGAAATACTAAGGTAGTATTTTTTATTCCTCTGTGCTTTGCTTTTTAAATGTTCAATACTTATAAATATGAATAATGATAAATACATTCATTATCAACTTCTAATGAGATCGTCTTTAATCTGGGTAGGGGTAGTTTTGCATTTTGTTCTCGCTCAAACTTAACATGTAATACAAACAAAATAATTTGAGCTAGAAACTCCTATAATATTGCGAGTATAGCCCCATACAGCACCAAGTTAATCAACAAAACACTCATATAAGTTGCCGAAGGTTGTTTGTCGTAACGATGTTACCGCATTGCTCAACCTCACGGATGCTGGTCTAAAGCTACTGGCACCGCTGGACAGTTTCACAACCAAATTGTATACTAGCAAGGATATTGAGAAAGATGCTATCAATTTTGAAGGCGGGTCTCCGGGATGTTATTGGTATAGTTATACCTTATTTTTGTTAATTTACGGTCTCTAATATTATAGTACTTACGACCACTGGGTAAACCTTGAAATAACGAACAATTTTTATTTAATTTCTTGTAGTCTCACCCACATTTTCTTCCTTTATTTGTCCCTGGACTTACACTCACAAATAAAACTGAATTAGCCTCATCAGCTGGTATATTCCTCAAAACAGATATAGCAAAGATGACGCATGGCAATTGATTTTACATATATTATAGGCATATCATTAGATAGTGGTAGATATTGAATTTTAAGAAATATTTATTTATGTTTTACCTAAAAAATAACATTAATTTTATTTTAAAGGTATTACGCTTAGTCTTAATTGTTATCACCATCCAGACGTCAACTCATTAACCATTTAAATTGTCGTACATACCTGATTTATTAGCCAACAATATAAAGTAATGTAAATGTCATTATATCCGTAAAAGGAGTGATTACGATGCTCCATCAATACGGAATATGAATTAAGTAATAGGTAATTACTAATTGGGTAACTTTTAAAATGATGAGTCATTTGCGCATAATTTGTATCTTTCTCGAACATTAGCCAATGTTGTGTGACCTGGCTAAGAACCCACGGTGAATTGAGTTACATTGTCACCATAATGCGAGTTAACGCATCGTACCGTACACAGCGCTGCGTTAATACAAAACGCGTTTTAACGCACAGTGCTGGTAACGTGTTACATGCATTACAGTTAGTTTCAGATAGTCTATTTATCTAGTTAGTTAGCAATAATTATGAATGGAATTGAAATAAATTTGAAAATACAGTTAAGGATATAAAAAGCAAGGAATATGATATATCAACAGACAACACATTGACTTTGAAATATCACCTCGAATGCATTGTCTATTAAACTGTTTTTAAGGCTTTTTTTATAGGTATCTGATATTTTTTCCTATATCATCTATGAAAATATGCCTAAACTTTATTTTGATGATGTATTCTTTGATATATTCTTCGATAGCCGTATAACTTTATAAGCACATCACTATTTGTATACATTTTCTACTTTGTTAATATAAGATTTTCTTGTAGATACACATAATTACGTAACAAGGAAGCAGGAACTGTTTCTTATATTTTGCAAGTTTACTTTCAAAACTGCTTTACTTTATTACTTACCATTATTCAAACCGGAATCCCAGGGCCAAATATAATACCTACCGCAAATATGTTTGACCTACCTTTGAATATTATCTAAAGATATATTTTCTATAACATTTTGGAAGTATTATTTTTTCTCTATAGCGTGACAGAGTCTTTTAGAGGCTTGCAAATACTGACACTCCGTTTGAAGAATTTTAAGGTTACATATACAATAGAACTACTCGTAGAGCCTTTAGAAGAAGTTCAATGTATTGCTGTATAAAATAACTGAAGAGTCACAATCCCGACACAACAGTACAACATGCCCAAGAACCAGTTCTTGAAGGCCTGAATTCTTCAGTTACTGACGTCAGTCGCGCATTTGAATATTTATTATCACAGATATTATGTTCGTTCTATATAGCAAGGTACGCGGCGGCGTTGTACTATTGATGTTTTCAGTGTGCTGATTGTCAACGCACTACGTCACTGACGATACGCGACAGACGTCAGCAACTGAGGTTTTTATGTCTAAGGACTACTGGAATATATGGAGAGGTTTTAGAAGTAACTAAAAGTAAGGACACAAAAAATCTTTTCTTGACTATGTTTAAAATAATTATTTAATTTTCGTAACTAATCTAAGCGGTATCGTCCTTCTTCTTATTTTTGCCTTTTGCATACGGTGATTCAGAGTTCGTTGAGAAGAAATACAATCCTTTGGCACTGTAACAAACATATTGATGTTAATGAATGGTACTGAATCGAGATCGATATCGGGAGAACTGTATAAAATTAATAATGTTATCGTGCGCAATGTTTACAAACTGGGTTTAATAAACTTTAATTACGCAAGTAATAACGTATAGAAGATTGCTTATGTACATCATACAGTACATTAGTTAATGTTGAGACTTTATATTGAGTGAGTTAATACGCTTAAAATTGGCAAGTCTTTAGAGTTTGCCAACAAGCAGCTTGTAAAAACGCTCTGGTCAAAGTCGTTTTCGACCAAGAATTTACTATAAAATAAATCACACATGAAAGAGAACTTCTTTTTAGTATGTAAAAAAGTAATGTAACCTTAGCAATCTTTTGCATCCGATTTCGGTTTCAAAGTAGGTTACTTGTTACATAAAGTATTTGTTACCAACAAAAACAACTCGTATGCACCAAAATTGTCTGTATAACCGGACCGCAAAGTATTTGGACCGACTCATAAATATAGAATAAGTATTCTAAAATTAATAACGAGCTCAGTCATCTAGTTTACGTTATCTAAGTAAAACGATATAAACAACATCTATATATCTATAAACCTATACATACAAAAAAATAAATTTGAAGTGCTGTTTGTAATATTAAAATAACCGCTTTTTACTTAATTCATATAGATAAAAAAAATTAATGTTGTCTGTCTGTCTGTTTGTTCCGGCTTATCTTTGAAATGACTGGACCGATTTTGACGAGACATTCACTGGCAGATAACTGATGTAACAATAAGGAACCTAGGCTACTTTTATCCCCAAATTACCACAAGAACGGGTACAACGCGGGTAACACCGCGTGGCGCAGCTAGTTTAGTATAAATTAAGTTTCGTTATGTAAAGTAAAAGTAGGTCTTACTAAATTCTAGTAACTTGACTGTTTACTTACGAGTAGACTTGATATGAAATGAATAGATTTAGTACAGTTTCCATTGGATAGTTTTATTTTATTTATTTAAGAATTTATAGCGTGCTTCATTCGGAATGTGCGGCTATCCGAAAAAACAACTACTTTTTATTCTATTTGGATACGGATAGTCTTTTGTTTCGGATATCCTATACTTTCAGATACGGATATGCAACATCTCTACCCTTAATGACCAAGTAGGTAGTAGTACCTATAGCAATGCACAAACATTGCTCTTGGCCTACCTGATTCTATGCACTAGATGTCACTACGACTGTGTGACACAAACTTTGATTACAAAGGAAAGTAATGAAGGTAAGCAATAAACTGCATTGTAAGTGAAAGTATGGAAGTGTCTCGGTGCCTGCACTAGTTCATTGAATGCATTCGTTGTGATAAACATCATTTTAGTAGTTTTAGATGACTTTAATAGTACACTTTGGTGCAAGAAAGTTGTTTTTAGTTCTGTTTTAGTGTCTTCGTTATGGTCATTTGTGTCATTTTATTCTTACGTGGTTTTGACTCACGACTTTCTTCCTATTGGTCATAAATTCGTCAATTTTGCAATAAATTGTTGTAGCGACAAATGAACGTTTTATATTTACTGGCGAGTTACTGAACTGAATGACTTTTATTGAAATTGTTAAAGTGTTTTTGCTATCGTAAAAATTACTTTCACAATAGGGCGTTCGTATAGATTAGAACTAGTAAATAGCTTATAATGAGCTCAATTTTCACCTGAAGCACCTTTACAATGCTCTAGATTACAAACTGCAAATTGGCTTGCGAGTTTTAAAAGTGACATGTTTATTATGAAGCCGACGAGTTGTATAGAGCTCGCGTTCAGGGCTCGGTATTTATGAACCTACTCAATCTAAACTATAACGCCTGATAATATTGTGATAGCGTTGCAATTTGTGTAACTGAACTTGTGACTGTAGTCTGTTGCTTATGATGAAATCTACTAAAACTGACCGTGAATGAAGAAGATTCATTGATTTGAAGTAAATATTTTCATTCTCAAGGATCATTTGCAGGTACTAGACGTAATAATCAACAAGGAAGATGTCTCAAGCATACGACTTATCTGTTTACAACGTTTTATCAACATTGGTTGTGTTATGTAGTAAACAAAGGGAGATAAAATAGGAAATACTATGATGAATATGGACCTTCAGGTAGTTAAAAAGACAAACAACAAAATACTCTAGAACATGGGACTAGAACTAAGGACTTCCTTATTGTTTCTGTTGGTATTTGACAATTTATATTTGTACAGTACTTACTCTACCACTTGGTAAATAGAGTAAAAAGAGTCTACAAGTAAGTACTTATAGTAGTTACCACAGTGTAAGATTTCAATCTACCGTAAAGTACCTTTATCCAATATAATGTACTGTACCTGCTACGTGGTTTTAAACGAATGTTAAACTAACGTGCACAATACTCACTCTCTAGGCACATATTCTCCGAAAAGAATTTCGTCATTGGAATTGTAGAGTTCACACCATCCGATCATGTAGGTGATCCACGAATAACACTTTGTGGAGTAGAACCCTTTCGCTGTGGATATGGACTCGGCGTAATACGCAGGCGCTCGGGCGTGGTCACAACCTGATTTGGCTAGAAAATGCATAGAACTGTTGGTAAACCTCCTTCAAATCTATAATACAAAAGGCAAACCTGACTCACTGACTTAATCTATCCACGCACAACTAAAACCGTACTCATAAAATTGAAACGTGGTAAAGGGTTCCTTTCGTGATGTAAGTGAGCACTAAGAAATGATTTTGAGAAATAACCAACCCCTAATAGGTGGTAGCCCTTTTACCCGAAGTGAAGCGAGGGGCCGTTTATATGACAAAATTACTATTTTAAATATTTTGTTGAACTTATTGACTTGAAACGTAGCGAAAAACATCTATAGCCAACTAGTCGAGTTAACTTTTATTACTAATTAATCACGATCGCGACAATGCAACATGCGATGACCTCAGGCGGCTCAGTTTTAAGGTGTCAAGAAGATGGCGTAACTTACATTTTTTTTTAAACATTGTTCACAGAGTGGTAACACGTTTTATGACAAACAGCTGCACGCTCTAAATAATGATGTACTCAGTACTGTAGCGCTCGTGGACTAGTTCAGCTAAGCGATGTTAACTCATTACTAGTATTAAGCAACCCGCAGTTCAATCCTACTTTGATGGGGGGTATTTCTATCTGAGTGCTACTGTGCTTCGGAGGGCACATTAAATTGTCGGTCTTGGTAGTTACAATCGTCAGGCCACGTCGGAGGCTTTGAAATGGTCTTAAAACTCCGACAGGGTTGTCCACAAACCTACTTGAACTTATTTACTAAGTACTTGTAAAAGGACATGTCGTTACATACTTTGTTGCTCCGTCGCCTTGCATCCAGGCTGCACCATGCCTCCATTGGCGAAGAAGTCGACATGACCAGAGTCCTCAAGTTTCCCTTTTTGCAAAGCGTTCGTATGAAGAACGTCGACAAACTTTCCATCACTTTTGTCCACTTTTTTGTCATTGTCTGTAGTTACAAATAAAGGCATGGCTGGATCCAAGGCTGGAAATGATAGTAGTAATAATCAGATGTAGTTCTTCCTTATCTTATTGGTAGGATGCAAGTACATTATTGTATCTTAGTATAATGAGTGAGTTAAAAATAAATGTAACATTGGCACAGAAATAAATTAGAGTCTAGAAAATACATACTGTGACCCAGTAATTTTGGTAAGACAATGGACGATAAATATAAATTGAAATTACATGTATCATTATCATCATTACCTGTAATTCGTTCCAATTCCCCACTTTCCAAATAATTTGCAATGTACCCGGCTACTTGTCCTCCTAAACTGAAGCCGATGATATGAAACGTCTTGAGGTCGAATCCATAGTCTTTCACCAACATATCAATCATTTGAGCTACACACTTCCCAACTAACTCAGTGTTTCTAGCCGACTCTATGTAACAAGGCTCTCTGGCTATGGGGTTGTAATCTAGTGATAAAATGTTGTAGTTGTGGTGTTTAAGGTATACTGAAAGTTTGCATTTAAAATGAAATTAAATATAATAAGTATTTATAAAACTGTTCGCTCGTTTTGTAGAGTCTATGCCCAATATACAATGAGGCATAGCTTTAGAAAGGACTTTTCTATCTTACCAGGTCTTATCTCCGTGTTTGGTGAGAAATCTTTATGTCCTGTATAACCATGAATCAACACTTTGATAGGCGCATCTTTCACCCAGGGTGCCGTTTTGATCGAATTTGGATTGTCGTAACATATTTGGTGCGGATCCAATTCATTTTCCCTGAAAAAAAATACTAAGTACATTCCTAGTGAATACTAAGCCTATGCTCAAAAGGAGATAAAATGATGTAGACCGACTTTTATGAAATCATTATAATCGATATAAGTCACGGACATTAATTGCCGCCTGTCGGCAGCTGAGGACGTGCAACGTCTTTTGAATAAGGAATGTCCAGAAATAATGCAACGTCTCGACATGATAACCATACAACAAAAAAATCTAGTCGATGATATTACGATATAAGATTAACACGAAATAATCTTAGCATTTTTTCGTGGTATTCCTATCTAAAAGTAATAATAGCCTAATTTAAAAAAAATAACTTACTGCGTATACAGCCAAAAGGTAACATTCTTGTTTGGACACTCCAGAGGAGGTTCGACACAATCACACAATACACTTCCTGAAAATTTTAATCAATTATTTCGGTAGAAAACACTAAAAACACCTTGTCACACCACATCGAAGCCAAACTAACTATAATTCGAATCCTATGGAAATAGTTAATAAAAATGTATTTAAATTTCAAATAAAAACCAGTTCCAACATTTATGGTTTTGTCGTTGAACACGGTAAATGTTTCTGTGAATTGAAGTAAAATTATAAGTAGATTTTTTATTAACTTTTTTTAAATAAAAAAAACAGAGTTGTAAAACGTTTTAATACTTACTGGAAAAATAAAACAAGAGTAAAACTGCTATAAAAGACATTATCACTAATTGAAGTCCTTTATTAAAATAATTTGTTTAATCTATACCACCTACTTGGTAGAGGCTTATATTTAAATTATTAATCGATTCACATTAATTTTAACTATGAAACAGCGTAAACTGTCGCTTTACCTAATATCTTCAAATTTTAACATAAAATGAACATCGTTTTGCTGTTACTCGGCTTATCATTTTTCGTACACGTTTCCGTGTATTTTACTACTTGTTCAACTTTTGTAAAACATTTCAAAAATTGACGTTCCAAAAAGGCATTTTTTGTTAAGTTTTCGAAATAACGGTAACACTGTTCTGTGATCATAATTTTAACATTTTGAAACTGTAAAGGACGTTGCAAAAATGAATTGTTGCAAATATTTGGAAAATATAATGTTACAATAGTTTATATCAATACTTGTTTACAATACCTTAGCATGTGCCAAAGGCAATAGTCTCCTTCCGACAAAAGTAGTAAATAGGTCCATAATACATTGCATACTTAAAAATCGCTTGAGTAGATCTACCTTTAAAACAATATTTTTTATGTTTTTAATTAGCAATATCTATATGTATAAAATTCAAACTCCCGACTGACTGACTGACTGATAATCACGCACAGCCTCAACCGCTACACCTAGAAACATGAAATTTGGCAGGAAGGTTTTTCAAGTGACCTAAGTGCACACTAAGAAAGCATTTTGAAAATTCCTACGGGAACAGGCCCAACGCGGCCAAAGCCGCGGAGCGCTGCTAGTACCTTATATAGTCGTTTTATGGTACGTATTATCATTTGTTGTCTATGTATCTTTATAGGATTTTTTTATATAAGTTGATCAAGTAAAGCAACATTAAAGTATGTGAGCTATATACGTTATATATGATCAAATGTTTGATATTTGTAAAACTAGCTTTCGTCCGAGGCTTTGCCCACATTCTATATTTTTTTTACTAGTGTTAAGTGCAATCAGTGTAGTATCGATCGCAAAAAAATATTAAGAAAATTTAAGGGCATTTTGGTGATTTTACTACTAAAACTATTTTCTGGGCTTTCTTGTTTAATACTTTAGATTTTTTGTTATCTCCACTTTAAGGCTGCGGTTACTGTCACTTCACTCACATATTTTTCTTGTTGTTTGCATAGTCAAAGACTTTTTATTCCTCCTGAATTAGTTATATACTACATCCATGTAATTACAGTTTTCAGTTCGCAATCGATCTAGTAACAGTCCCTGCTATTTTATTATATTATCAAAGTACAGAATTTACACTTCTACAGTTTTATTATATGTATGTATAGAGATGATTGCTAATATTGGAAGCCTCTGAAGATATATTTAAGAGCGTAAACAGTATATCGAAAGAAATATTCTTAATAGTAAAGCCGACTCTATAGCTTTATTTTTCTGCAGTATTGATTTTATCCGTGAACATACAGAACAAATTAAATATTTTATTGTATTATAATAAAATTGATATGAACTTTATGTCTTATTTTATGATTG
Source organism: Cyclophora punctaria (assembly GCA_951394245.1). Classification (NCBI taxonomy): domain Eukaryota; kingdom Metazoa; phylum Arthropoda; class Insecta; order Lepidoptera; family Geometridae; genus Cyclophora; species Cyclophora punctaria. The sequence goes on along the minus strand of OX596174.1, from coordinate 7,141,702 downwards.
TTGATATAATTATTTATATGCATTGAAATTTTGATATTGATTTAATTTCTAAAATTCAGTATCCATGATAAATTAACACGTGTTTTTGCTAGCTGGGTGTCGCTTGGGATCGTTACTATTTATACATATATGTACATATTTTGTGATTTAATACCCCTAACAAAATGTTCACTTTTTCTCAGTTTAAATTGAATCCTGTAATATCAGACACCACGTATTGTTTTTATTACTACACGACACAAGAACGGCACATCTTTTATCATTGTTATCAGTGAGCGTACATCGTTTTTTTAAGTTTTAATTGTTTTGTTTGGTAACAGGAACAATTTCGATAACTGTTATTAGCAGGTGGGGTTAGATACCAGTGTGAAATGGGTATTTTTAGAAACACATGGTAACATTAAGTGGAATTGTCGTTTTAAAAGGTAAGTCAAGTAAAACCTTTATGCTATACCCCATTGGTGTACGCGCGTAGCTAAGAGATCTCTATGTCTATGGGTGTACGCTTATTTTTTAATTGCAATCATGAGAGTTTGGCCATTTTGACCACAAGATTGTACATACATACACAGACTACTTGTAGCCTTCAATACTGCTTTAGCTGTAGAAATTTCACAATTAAATAAAGTATTCTATTAACGGAAGTTTCTGAAGCAGTAGTGCTTTGATGCCTTATTTTTCAATTGGCAAGCTGTTGACTACCAGCCGTTCCTAATAACTTATTTCTATTGGTTATATAATTATGATAGCAGACCAAGTCTTGACACTGATGGAAGATAGAAGCCATTTCAAAACATCCGCTAACTTAGATTGGATGTTGGGGCTCGCTAACAGCTCGAGCCGACCGTTGATTTAGATCGCAATCTGCCTGCTTGACCTCAAGCAAATGCTCAAGACACGGGAAGTCCTCATAGCACCACACATTATTATACTCGTAGTATTGATACAAGAGTCAAGCGATTTTGCGAATACTTGGTTCAAACGCTAAGGTGTTAACAGAAAAACAATTTAATGAGGTAAACAAACTCTTGCCAAGTCACAGCCTTATTAGATACCACAAATGAAGAGACATTTTGCATGTATTGCGGTAGTAAACTAGGAGTTATTATGCAAATGAACTACAGTAAAAAGAAAGATAATTAGTTCCAGAAGTACATTTGTAAATAAATTTCGCATGAACTAAGTTCACAGCTTTAAAATACCTTAGAACGATGCAAAAATTTGTGTGTGACCGAAATACTCCTGTAGTTTACAAGTCATCTTCGTGTCAATCTAGTCCAAGTTAAAATTATACGGACTGACTAAAATTTGCCTTATGTAGTAACTATTCGGACTTACACAAAATGTCACCAAAATGTGGTTAATGTATGAGGTGTTCTGAGAGTCTTTTAACGTAGAGGGGGTGTTTTTCATGATATCTTAATTCACATGCGCTGAAGGCACACGCAGTGTCAAAGTGTAAAGTACTGTAGGCAGCCGCATTCAGCTGAACGATGAACTGATGTCGTTTGAGCGACCAAAGTACATACTATATTGAAACAGGAGTGTATTTGGAATATTACATTCATTTTATAAAATAACATACTCAATCATTACCTACTAAATGCATGTGGATTATTTCTGTTTCTAGAATAATCTTCAAATAATTTAGTGTGAACAGACACTCTTCTTTAATGGAACATCTATAACCTTACTGATATTCATCTGACATTAGCTCATAGTTGCAAAGTTTAAAGTAAGTTGAATACATTAACATAATAACGATAGTGTCATTATCACTGCACTTAAAAATAACGCTTCAAATTGTTATTGACTCATTTACTCTAGGTTAAACTCACTATAATGATATCTTCAGTGAGATGAGAGGCCTTTAACCAGTCAGTGGGACATTATAGGCTAATACTTTTTTAAAACTAAAGACATATTTAAATAAAATCAAAGTTATATTTGAAATGCTCTTTATTTTTAATTAACTTAGTCAGTTCTTTCGAGTTTACATTTGGCACGCTTATTTACTAAAAATGGCTGACAATTTATGTAACTTTATTTTTCATTGTAAAAATATATGAAGTAATATCACAATTATATTTCCAAAATTATTGACATATTTCAATTTCATTTAAAATTCGTTGTGAAAATCGATAGATATAAAAATATTTACAATAAAATAATGTTGATGATAAATACCATCTTTTGAAACATAATCATTAATTTATGTACAACAGTTCTTAACCTACTTAACAAATAGTTGTAATGGAAAATACTCAATTTATTTTCATGTGTTATTATCACAAATTATACAGCATTATCAATTGGGAGAATTTATTAGGTTCAATTATTTTGTCCATTCAAACTATTATTTTTTATATGTTGAGTATTTTCCAATAATATGGCAAGAATTTAGAAATCTTGATACAAGATTTCAGAAATCCACTTCTATATAATACAAAACTACATCATACGCACCTTATAATTACTTATTTACTATTTTAATTTACAATGCCGCATAAAACTGTCGATGACAATTAAACTGTTTCTTTTTCATCAATTAATAATATCTTCAAGACTATACAACATTCTGGAAAGTTATTAGAAATATTAACACAATTATCATACATATTCTTCAGAAGGTTTTGGCGTTCCATTCTGAAGTCGTAATGAGGAAGAGATACGACCATTCACCGAGTCTGGCAACTCTGCGATGTCTTTGAACACTCCAATCATACTTTCAAAGTTGGCACCCCAATTAAACGGATGGTCCCACCCTAATGCGGCCGATGCGGGGGACCCATTCGCTTGTCTATATAGAGCTGAACTCAAGCGAGGCGCCAAATCGTCATCAGAAGCGACTAGAGTACTCAAAGAACCCCTAAAAGACGAATCAAAACTCTCATAGGGCGGTGGCAATACAGGCTTTTTAGGATTACTACCACTGCTCACGTTCTGTCGCCTAACATCTTCCATTTTATCAGCATTTATACTATTGTTATCATATTCTATTTCTGAACATGTAAAGCTATCGTTACCACTTTCATCGTCAGAGGCTGTGGAACTTCTGTTGTCATCTGGAGGTGAATGATGCCTATGGGACATGTGATGACCTACTCCGCCCCCTCTTGGAGCCTCACTGGAACTTGAAACAGCGTCCAGTGTCGACACCAAGCTGGAGGTTCGTTGTCGAGCATTCATTCTCTCTATCTCCTCCGCAGTCAGTCCTACTGCACCAGAACCAACCGACACTACTTGAGGTACTTTTGGAGGTGCACTTGGTGTTTTCCTTCCAGCTGACGAACTTTGCCCACTGAGCTGAGACATTACAGGACTATTTAAACTACGTTCACTGTTACTATGTAAAGCATCTTTTCCAACTCCTCCTGAGCTTGATGTTGTGGCCAGAAAGGCGCTTTGTAGGGGTTTTCCTGATATATCGTGGAGAGTTAGTATACGTGGCTGTTGGCTGAGCTCACTACTGGGAGAGAGTCTAGCAAGAGGCGTGGTTTGATGTTGTCTGGTTGGCTGTGGTGGAGGCTGTGATGCCTGAGGCAGTAATCTGGATGGGTAACCGCTTGAATGGTGTGGTGAGTGTCTATGCTGAGGTGTTTGGTGTTTATGGTGATAACCAGCTACAGGTGGCGGAGTGGCTTTGTATTTTCTCACTCCAGCAGCTTCTCGGAAACCTTTATAATGGTAAACAATATCAATATCGGAAGGTGCAATAGAACTGGCGTTTTCTAGATCGTAATGTTCTGGCACTTCAGAGTTCAAATCCATGCCATTCGGGTGGTCGTGTGTGTGATGTGACGTGTTGGTTGACGGCGGTGGTGGTGGGTGATGGTCGTCTCTCAAAGCAGGGCTCTTGCCTACTACTTCACGTTCTATTATATCCGGACGCTGAGGCCTCGGTGGATCGATGTTCATTATATCCCGATCTTTATATTTTTTCGATAATAATTCAGGCCCTACAATGTGACCTACATTTCTTGTAATATCAGCGTTTTCTGACATGTAACTGTTAAGATTTGTATCATTACCATGTAAGTTTCTATTCATTAAGCTGTCGTTGGTTCCAGCTATCAAGTTTGGAGCATTCAGCATAGCTGGCCCACCGTTTTGTTTTGAATGTGTTATTCCCGTTTTACTGGTCGAGCCATTTCCTTTTTCTTTCTTTTGCCGTCTCAAGCGGTAGTAAATAATTGATGATAATATAGCGGCCATTAAAATTATGAAGAATACTAAAACCAGGGCTAATCCAACTGTCAATGGCGAAGTGTTCTGTGCTACACCACCAGCAAACGCACTTTGACATCCACTGAGAACTTTCCCTTTATAAACAGTTTCCTTGAAAATACTTCCGTTTCCACTAAATGGTTGAATCTCATTGTTGATAGTAAAGTTAGCTAAACAACCTTCGAATTTATTCACTGAGTTTGTTAGCCACTCAGACTTGACTCCGCCTAATGATATAACTGATAAATAAGGGTCCAAAAAGTCGTGTACGCCTGCAGAGTCGAGTTCTTCACCGACATTTTCGTCATCTACGATCAAACGAATACTTCTTCCAATTGAGAACATTGTAATGTTATGCCAGTTTCCATCAGATACATCGTTTTGTTCGGGTTGAGTCATGTTGACAACTGTATTTTGTTTCGACGTGTAACTTACTTTTCCTTCAATGAGTTCAATTAACGTATAGTACTTATGAGTAGCAGCATAAAACAATATTCCGTCTTTTCTATGTGTTCTGAAGAAAAATGATAATGTTTTAGGTGGGTTACTAACTTTTGCAGTCATTTTGCTGTATGATTTACCAATTTTCCTATCCCATTCTGTATTACCACCATAAAATGTGTCTAACAACTGCATTCTTCTGTGTTTTTCTGTTATTGAGTATATTATTATTCCACTTTCTGCGACTGATATTGCTTGTAGGGATAGGGTACAATCAGGAGCAATAATATTTCCGCCACATTTGCATACATTTGTTTTCCATCGGTCATGGCATTCGCCAACACCACAAACGTCCTTTTTGTAGCACGCACCCTTTTCTGAACGAGCACAATTTGCTTCCACACCTCTGGCTTGTATGGGGTTTGTCAAGTTCAATAAACGTCCATTCACTGTTATGCTGTGCATACAACCGACGAAGTCATCGGAGTGGATTTGGCCTGGTCTCTCTAACACTGGATCTGCCTTGTGAAGTCCTCCAATCAGTAGCGGCTCGTTGTTAAAGTTTAGGGTTCTGAAAAAATTAAGAAATAAATATTAGAAATAAGATGGGGTTTACTTGTATTATGTTAAAAATGTAAGTAGTAATATCTACATACCCCGCTTGTCCGGTGTCATCGCTGTAACAAGAGTCATCTCCTGGTTCACATTCCATACAAACGTCACCATGGTCGGTACACGAAGTGACACTCAACGATATGACTCTTCCATTTCTAGTGGCTGTTAGTTTGTACCAGTTGCCATCTGCCAGATTTCTGTCAGAGTTTGCCAGTGTTACCGATGTTATAGAAGTTCTTGCACCACCAAATGAAAATATAGGTTTTCCTCCCAAAAGTTCAATAGCTATGAAATCAGACCTTCCACTAGTTTGCGCACCGTAATTGTATAATAATAGAGAATCAAGTTTAGTTGTTGCGAATATTATTGTTATATCGTTTGTTGAAGCATCAAGGGCTGGGAATTGCATGTAAGATAGATCGTTGAAACCAAAAGTGGTACTTTCACAGTGTGTCCCATATCGTCCATTTGTGCAGCTGCATTTATATCCCGGTTTCAAGCTTATACAGATTCCGCCATACATGCAAGGGTTTGGTCGGCAAGAGTCAACCAGAGCCTCGCAGTGATTTCCTCTGTACCCAGGGCGACATAGACAGAAGAATGAGTTTTTATCTGCACTTTCTTTACAAGAGCCTCCATTCTTACAAGGATTACTGCTGCATACATCATCTCTTTCCAACTCACAAGTCTTGCCTTCTCTACGGGGTGGACATGTGCAGGTGAAATCGTGACCTTGCTTATGACATTGGCCTCCAAATCGGCATGGGTTCGGTGTACACGGATCTTGACGCTTTTCACAGCTTTTACCCATAAAACCATCCGCACATTGGCATGTATAATCATGTTTGACCAAAGGAGACGATAAAATCAAAGTTGAACTTTCTGTTATCTTAGTATCATCTAAAACGTTAATGGAATCTGTACACAGTCCACCGTTTTCACACTGATGTGATGCGCATGGAAAATATGAAATAATAATTTTACTTTTTACTATGTTTGATAAATCCTTTTCCTTTGATTTTAACAATCTCTCCGTATTTTGTCTTTTAGACACAGCATGGTTTTCTTGACCTGCTATTGTTAAATCTAAATGATTATCTATTTCGTTAATACTGTAAATATTAATAGTTTCTTTGTTGCGTAAACTACTTTTCAATGTTTCCAAGACACTGCGATAGTAATGGCTTAGGAAGTTTGAAGATGTCATGTTCAGTATTCTTACAGTAACTGATTGCTCCACAGTTTTGTTATCAAATGAGAAGAACTCAACACTTATCGAAGATGTAACATCCCTGTGAACTCCGTCATTGCCAGACACAGAAAATGAGAAACCTTGTCCAGGTTTAATGGAATTGGTGTATAGATCACAACCAGATTTTATGTAAAGAATTCCCATCGTATTCTCTGAGGTAGATTCTCTCAATATCTTACATTTATAGTCACCCGTAATATCCGGGTCATTTGGTTTAACATCAGCAATCTTTCCACTCGGAACTTTGTTGTTGAATGCGTACACAATGATGTGGGCAGATCTTGATGTTGGGGGATTATCGTTTTTGTCCAAGATTTTAATTTTTAACGTATAGTTTGATTTCATAACTGGAGAACCACTGTCTTCTATTTGTACTATTATTTCCAAGTATGGTGTAAGTTCCCTATCTATTTTTCTTGTTGTGACTAAAGCACCTGTATGACGGTGTACTTTTACAAAGTTTTGATGTTTACCTCCGATAATGGAATAAGAGAATGGTGCACCATTTGGAGGAAGGTCAGGATCTTTAGCAGTTAATGTAGTGATGCTTGTATTTGGAGGTTCATTTTCGTATACTGAACCATCAAAACTAGCCACATCGAAAACTGGACCATTGTCATTTATATCCGAAAGTGCAATTTTCACAGTGGCGGTACCAGTTTGTGGCGGTGTACCGGTATCGATAGCACCAATAATCAGGCTATAAGCTGAAATAGTTTCTCTGTCTAAGCTGCGTGCGACATCAATTTCACCTGTCTGTGGATCTATTTTGAAGTGTTGATCTACATTACCACCAATAATTGAAAAGCTGAACTGATTGTTTTGAGGTCGAACATCCTTATCAACAGCTTGTACTTTAGTAACTTTCTGGCCAATTTTGGCACCTTCGGATATAGTTGTTTCGTAGATATGCCGAGAGAATTCCGGAGGGTCATTGCCATCTTGAATCGAAATTATTACTTGTGCTTCATCTGTATCATTTCCATGTATACCTCCGGAATTCTTCGCTAATACTGTCAGCACTACCCGATTCTGGGTTTCTCTATCTAAATATCGAGCAACTCTTATAACTCCAGTTTGTGAATTAATATTGAAACCCTTGTCGTTGCTAGATCCTACAAACAAGTAGTAAATGATACCGTCATCACCACTGTCCTGATCCGTTGCCTGAACAACACCGACATGAGTTCCAACATCGGCCGATTCTGATACATCGAAATGAAATACAGGCTGCTTGAACTTAGGATAGTATTCGTTAACACCCGTTATATGAACGATAACCTCCGTCATATTACGCATATTGGATCCAGGATTCTCCGCCCTTATTTCTAATTTATATACAGTTCTCTCTTCATAGTCAAAAACTTCTCTCGAAAATATCTTGCCAGTATTCTCATTGATGTAAAAGAGAGAATTCATTTTGTTGTCTATATGGTATTTTATAATAGCATTTTTGGGTGAATCAATATCTGTAGCTTGCACTTGGTATATGAAACTATTGACCGGTGAGTTTTCAGGTAGGTAAGCAATGTACCGTGTTTGGTTGAATAGCGGCGCGTTATCGTTGATATCTGTTAAAATTATCGTGAGAGTTGCAGTGGTTTCCTTAGGTTTGAAACCTAGATCGTGTGCTGTGATGTTCAATCGATATTCTTGGTATGTATCGTAATCTAACGGGCGTAGTATACTGATACCTCCAGTCAATGTGTTGATGTGAAATTCTTTTCCAGCGTTACCAGAGGATATTGAATAACGTACAATTCCATTAGGTCCGTCGTCTTCGTCACTTGCTCTTACAGTAAGAATTGATGATCCTACTGGTTCATTTTCGGGAACAATAACTTGGTAGCTGAGTGCTGTGAACTTTGGACTGTACATATTTTCTCCGGTTACTACAAATATTATTTTTGTAATGTCTGATTGAGGTGGCACACCTCTATCGACGGCTTTGATTTTAAGTTCGTAATATTGTCCCAGATAGTAAAATTGTTTGTTAACCGTAATCCAACCACTACGCTTATCGATGGTCAAGTAAGAAGAACCGTTCCCTCCAGTGACATGATACTCAATTTCAGCGTTTATACCATAATCTACGTTATCTTCCGCAACAAGTTTTATCACCTTTTCTCCATGTAGTGCATCGATTGGTACAGGAACGAACTTCTCATGTGGCTTGAATTTTGGTGCGTTGTTATTTGCGTCAACAACATTTATAGTGACTAAACATTCTGATGACATTGGAGGTTTACCGTTGTCTGTAGCAATAACAACGACAGAGTAGGTATTTTCAGGAGATAAATTGACTGAGGTTCTCTTGTAGTTCATCACATATTTACTAGAGATTTCACCTGTGGCTGGATCTATAGAAAACAAGTCAGATGGCTGTTGAAGCGAATATGAAATTATAGAGTTAGGACCTTGTTTGTCTCTATCGTTTGCAATAACTTGACCGACGAAGCTATTTTTCTTTTGCAATTCAGGGAAATTGAAACTATAAAATGAATATTCAAATTCAGGAGCATTATCATTTTGGTCTTGTATTGTTATAGTCAAAGGTGTCTCAGATCGCCAGGCACCGTCTATAGCCGCTACTTTTAGTATGTATTCGTCCTGCAATTCTCTGTCCAAAGGTCTCGCTACGGTCACATTACCACTTATTGGATCTATAATGAACTTTTGTCCAGGGTTTTCAACAAAACTATACGTAGCGTTTGCATTAGGCCCCGAATCTAAATCAGAACTCGTGACTCGTATGACAAATGATCCAATTTCCGCATTTTCTGTGACGTTGACGCTGAATAAGCGAGTGAATCGTGGTGGGTTATCATTTTTATCCAAAACTGTTACTAAAACAGTTGATGTTCCAACAAGCTGCGGCACTCCATGATCGATGGCTTCCACTAATATTTCATAAAATGAAATGGATTCTCTGTCTAAAGCAATATTAGTATAAATTTCTCCATTATCGGGATCAATACTGAAAGTTTCTTCATAGTCGTTTATAAGTCTAAATGATATTCTACCATTTTCACCGGAGTCTTCATCATGGGCATCAATTTTGATAACAAGTTGCGGCGGGGATTCTTCTTCTAGTACCGTAGCATTATAGAGAACATTTTCGATTACTGGTGCATTATCGTTAGCATCCGTGACTTTGATTTCTATTTCAATAAAGGATTTTAACGGTGGACTATCGGAGTCTCTTACTTCAAACCAAACTTCATAAACGGGCATTGTTTCGTAATCAAGCCCTTTTCCCGTAATAAATACTTCGCCACTGGTTGGTTCTACTCTCAACGCATCGCCCACGTTTCCACCTGCTACCCCATATTGCAATAATCCTGTGCTGCCCTTTTTTGGTGATGTAGCGGACAATCTTGTCACCAAAATACCTTCTGCGGTGTCTTCCGAAAACGTAAACGTTAATTTATTCGTGACCGTGAATTTGGGGAAATTTTTAACTGATTTTGGAATCAGTATTAATTCAGCAGTACTCTGTCTCGGTATCTCCCCACTATCAGTGGCAACAACGATAAGATTGAAAGTGGTATCCTTATATCTCATCAGATTTTCAACAGCTTTGATAACGCCTGTTTCTTTGTTGATGGTAAATAGATCCTGGTGTTCTCCTTTCAGGTCATATACAATTTTTTTGTTTAAACCAATATCGTTATCTTTAGCTTTTACCCCAAAGACAAAGTCACCTTTTACTGTGCGATCGGATATGTGAGCTTCGTACACTGGACTAGCAAATACGGGTGTGTTATCATTTTCATCTTCTACTAAGATTGTAAGATTAGCGGTTGCGGTTCTTGGATCAGTTGTAGAAGAATCTTGTGCCATGATAATCAAGTAATAAGCATCCCATTCTTCTCTATCTAAAGTAGCATTGGTTGATACCTCCCCAGTAGCTGAGTCGATTTGAAATCTTTCTGATTTATCTCCCAATAAACTGTATCGTATTTTTGCATTATTTCCGATATCTTTATCAGTCGCTTTTGGATTCAAGATAACAGTTCCAGGAATTAGATTTTCTTTTACACTTGTTTTGTAGCTTTGTCGTTCAAATTCTGGGCTATTGTCGTTGACATCTTGTACTATTATTTTTACAGTTCCCGAACCAGTTAGTGGAGGTGAACCTGAAAAATTATAACAAGAGATGATTAATAAATGAAACATAAACATAGCAACTATACAATATAAAGAATCATATGAAATACACGTGAATTACGGTCTTATAATATTATAATGACTTACCAGTATCCATAGCCACAAGTGCCAAAGTATATTCATTTTGAGCTTCACGGTCTAATGTACGCAACAAGGATATTTGCCCCGAAGAAGCGTTAATTTTAAACAGATCCGCATCTCCCTCCTTTATGAAATAGCGCACTTGGTTGTTAAAAGGCGGTGAATCAGCGTCGTAAGCATGAACTGTTATTATGTAACCATTAGGAGGTATAATATTTTCCATAACATAAGCCAAGTACGGAGAATCAAGGAACGTGGGTGGATTATCGTTTATATCTTGAATTGAAATTGATAATTCAGCTGTATCGAATCTAATATCATCTTTTGCACAATCTTCAGCTCTGATAATTAGTAGGTAACGTGATTTCCTTTCAAAGTTCAAATTCTTTGCGACTCTGACAATGCCTGTATCTTCGCTTATACTGAAATCACGATTTTCATCACCGGAGGCTATTGAATACCGTACTCTGCCGTTACTACCTTCATCAATATCAGTTGCGGAAACCTGGAAAAAGCAAAAAAAGAGATTATTTAAATGATTTTAAAACAACAAATACCTACTCAAGCAGTTTAAAAATATGTATCTCGAATAAAAAACATAACTTACTTGTAAAACACTAGCTCCTATACTAGCGTTTTCGGGTACAGATGCGCTGTACTGTTTCGGATCAAATACTGGACTATTATCATTCTCATCCAATATATTTATCTTTATTTTCGTCTTAGTAACGTTGGGTGGATCACCCCTATCTTTAGCGGTTACAGTTATCGTGTAACTCGACTTCAGTTCTCTGTCTAATTTTCCAGTAGCTCTAAGAATTCCATCTACATTTCCCAGAGAGAAGTATCCATTTGTTTCAGGATCTGGCGACATGAAGTATTCAATATATCCGTTTCTTCCTTCGTCTTTGTCAATAGCTTTTATGGTCATAACTACTGTGTTGAGAGGAATATTTTCCGAGACTGATGTCACGTTAGAAGAAACGAATTCTGGAGCCATGTCGTTGACATCTTTCAGCTGTATAGCAACCTGGAAGTCATAGAAAATATACATGAATATAATTACGTAAATAGCACGCCTATGGATTTATAAAATATAAACTAGACCTGAGAATATTAATAAAAAATAATGTGTCTTGCATATTATCAACTAACTCAGTATAAATGCCAGAATAAACAATAAATGAATAGTACTTTAAATAGAAAAGTAAACAGACAAAACATAAATCAAAATCATTGAAATAGTAAAGTTCCTGCGCATTTTTCTACAGTCACTGAGAAAACATTCCGTATAATGTGAACTTTCATTGTGAGCACAATGTATTTCACACAATAGAGTCATTTAACAATAGCTTGTAATGAGCACATCCTTTGAGGGTTTTCCTTTCATATTCAACGATATGCTAAATTAAACTAACATAACCGTCTTGTTATACGATTAATATTCAATACTTTGACGATTTAACATTATAATACGAATATTATAAACGGTCGTCAGATTGGTAATAAACTTGAAATAAAAGCTGCGATATTGCACTTAGGTTATAGAGTTTAGAGGTCCTTACTAAATGTAGCACTGTGCTGTAAAATCAAATATTAGAAAGGCGACCGATGAATTTGTTTGTTTAGGGACTCGGTATTGTACCTATTGGAAAAAAAGTTCCGATTTGTTAACAAAGATAGAAAACTAACACAATGAAATATCAAGGCGAGACAAATACCTTAAATATAGTTGCGTAGGTAGTTTTGAGTTTGAAATCTTGGAGTAATTTTTATTATAAATAAAATGACGAGTTCAAGAAGTTTAATTCATTTTCAATTCATTTCATTAATGGGATATTATGCTATTAAAAAAAAGATTTGCTTTTTCCAAAAACAAACTTACTTGTACTGTAGACGATAGTTGGGGTTCTGGTGGGACGGCCATATCTTTAGCAGTTACAATCAAATTGTACATCGGTAGCGTCTCTCTGTCCAACAGCTTTGCAGTATAGATGGTTCCATTATCAGCTATTATGAAATCTTGATTGTCATCCCCCGATGTAATACTGTACGTAATTTTTCCATTCAATCCTGAAATTTTTGAATTTTAATCTTTAAATATGAATATGTAAAACCATTTGTTGCAGTCTGTCCCATCTTATTTCGATGAATTAATTTTATTTTTACGTTAGTTCAATATTTGTAATTCTTACCGTCTCTTATCCTTAAGTTGGCATGTAACAAAGTTAACTTTAATCGTAAAAATAAGAGTAAGTATTTCAGAAATCAAAATCGATTTGATAAACATAATTTTACCTGAGTCCATATCTGTTGCACTAATTGTAACCACAGAAGATCCAACAGGTACGTCTTCTAAGATTTCGTTGGAGAAGCTCATCGGGTCGAATATAGGAGCGTTGTCATTCAAGTCGATAACGTTAACGTATACAGTGACGGTCCCAGAGAGAGACGGTCGACCGCCATCCTGCGCCTGAGCTACCAGGATGTAATGCTGCGTCTGGAAATCATATATAAACTAACATGTATTACAATAAAACAAAATATTTTATCCCCAAATGCAACAAACCTACATGACAAGAAGTCACAAAACTGAGTCCTTACATCGACCAAAGTAACCACTGTACAAATATGTGAAATACAAAAATAACATTACGAAATGACGCCAAGGCATTCAGATTTTCCATATAATAGGACACAGAAGCTTCCCAGCTATGACAAACTCCCTCATTCGTGGATCGTTAAGCGAAATGACGATTTAAAAAACAAGCAGTGGTCGCGGAATCTGGCCCGGGGATGTTTTGCGGACGGCCGCTTTGTCAGACATTGTTCAAGCCTTAATTTCGATGGCGGATCGAGCGAGCAAATGCCGAATATGATGCGCGACTCAAAAAAACTGTACTGGGATGAAATTAGCAGCTCTCTAGCGGGGTACGTGGAATTGGCGGGCGGTCGAGCCGTTAAGACAACGAATGTACACAGCGAATTGTTTTTACTAATTAGCAGGGCCGGTCGACTTGATGAGTCGTTTGTGGACCGAGCATGCCCGGCCCTGCAACGCATTGTATCGGGAAAGGCAAACTGACAAAACTCGACGCACCATTTAAAAACAATGAAGCGAGTTTTTTTACACGACTCCTACAAAAACTGTATCAGTTAATTTGTTATTAAAACAATTGTCAGGCAATAAATTTAATTTATATTATTAGTGTTTTTTCTGTTGATTTGTTAAGTTTTAGGCAGTTATTTTGAATTTGTATACGACAATGTTATAGTTTTGCCTTTATCATAGCTATCGTGGGTCCCAAAAAACATTTATATAAACGTAAAAAGGCCATATGTGTTAAGTATTCATTTTATTTCAACAATGTATTAAAGATGACAATAAAATAGTAACGACTTGATAGTAAAAACCGGCTAAATAAGCCTTAACGTCGACAATGTATTATGAAAATAAAAGGACCGACGGTCTATTTCGAGATAACTTTTTCATAACTATAATTTACGATGTTACAGTTTAGTACTTCACAAAGAGCTTCTACTTATGCTCTGACATCGTCGTTAAAATATTTAAAGGCTACATACCAGTCTGGTAATTAATTCTTTCTTACTGAGTGAAAACAAAACTAACCAAATAAGACTTGGTCACTAAATTACTACCTAAAATTTAGGTAGTAAGTTAGTGACCAAGTTCATTCATTTAGGTCCTAAATGAATGAATGAATGTTTTTATTTTGATAAAAGTGGCAGTATAGTAAACGAAATATTAAAAGTAGTCGGTCTCTTTTGAAACTACCTACTCATGTTTCGTCCCCGGAGGGCATCATTGTCCTTCAATGGACTGAACACTAGTATTCTCATACTTACTACCTATTTTTGTTATTTTTATTTTTTATAGCCAAAAGGCAATCGTTTTCTCATCGCGCAAAAGGTTCAACATTCTGTTTTGATGTAGTAGAAAGGTGTGGTTTATGGCATAACATCGTTTTACACAGATAATTGTAATTTACTTGTAATATAAAAGGAACATATCGCCGGTCGGAATTATTATAGGAATCCGCCATCGGTTATCATTACTGAGACCTCAACTTGAGGTCGACGGCTTCGTATAAAGTTTTATCGTCTAGACCCGGATTTTCATAGAAGTTTGAACTTGAACTTGACACTCCGAAGCTTCGTTTAATAACTTGTAAACATTCTAGTACTACTACATTCTAAACAATTGTTTAAGGCCGTGTCCACAGTAGACAAACTGTTAGCGGCCGACTGAGTTTGCAGCGTATCGATTTAGTACACCCTTCCATATATTTGAAATGGAGTGTCCACAGTTTGCTAGTTTTGTTCCCTGTACGCAGTTTGCAGCGTTACGCGCGCCGACTATCTCAGTGAGCGGCCGACTCCCAGCAAAACCGGTTCCTGAGTTTGCAGCTAACTCAAATTTCAATTCGCCTCAAATTTGCGGCTCACTCAGTCGGCCGCTAACTGTTTGCCTACTGTGGACACGGCCTTAATCTATAAATTATCCATCTTATACCAAATATTAAAGTATACGACTACTACATATCAGACTCCATGTATCTCAAGTTAATATCAGCGAATTGTGTTTGCATCTAAAGGAAATTCAACACTAAACGTACATATTGCTGTTGCCTAAAGCTTCATCATATAAAGCTAAAGTTGGGCAATAAACTGCAAATTTAATTATATACAAGTTGGGGTCGAAGTTTCAGTAGATGTTCGACGGTCGTTGGCCTAACGCGAGATCTATGTTAAGATAATAATTATTTCACCGCATTATGCCCGCAGCGGTGGGGGCGGCCGCCTCATATGAATAGACGCAAACTCGCACATACATTTCAAAAAAGTTAAGTACATTCGAAATAGTTCCAGTTTTTATTTGTTCAAACTGCATTCTCATGTTGCATGTTGACATAGCAACATTGTCGTGAATAAAACAAAATAACTTAATCAATTAGCATCTTGAAATGATTTCCAATATGCCAAGGTCCGGTGTTCGTCTGTGCCTCGGTCGTGTTGCAAACGCCAGGCTCAGTAATCACTTAATCTATTTTAAGTGTTTTTAATTGCGCATTCATTCGTTTTTATGGCGTATCGTGTGACTTTACGAGAGGGTTTCAACTTTGGTTCCAATATCGCTATGCGGTGCCGCGGCGCAGCTAGTTTATATTGGCAGCTTACATTTACTACTCAATCGAGCCTTAAACCCAATTAACATTTTGTTGTTATTTTATACCGGTTCTTTGTATGAAAAACGTAATTAAATTAACGCACTTTGATCAAGTACTTGCGATTCGTGTGTTGCAAATGAAGAGAACTTGTTTCTTTAAATATAAATCAAACGGTTGGTATTTAATTGTAATGTTTTCTGCGTCTGCTTTCGCAGCAAAAATAGTTATCGACAATATGTTTCTAGTTCATCGACAATAAACCTAACAAAAATCCTAAAGAAAAGCGAGCTACACATTTCATGACTAAACTTTACTGAGGTCACTAACCCGCTTCATAACCTACCACCAATCAAAAGTCCTTAACATCTCAAGTGATTCTCAAGAACTAACATAATAACGTACTCATAACGTAACATAGAATAAAGTACTAAGTAACATACCTCCTCATAGTCGAGTCTCGCTGTGAGAGTGAACACACCAGTTTGCGGGTTGAGTGAGAACACATCGTTTGCCCAATCAGATATAACGGTGTACGTGAGTTGGGCATTGCCTCCCGCGTCTAAGTCGAAAGCCGCTACCGTGCCTACGATTGAACCTCGAGCACCATTTTCTGGTATATCGAAGGAGTAAGCGTTTTCTTTAAACATTGGAGGGTTGTCGTTTGTATCTGTCACCTGAAAAATAATGTTACAGTTAGTAAATGAAGTCTCATTCTATTCCTATTCACTGAAATAATAACGTTAAGGTTTGAGCACTCTAACCGCATCTAGCCGAGGTACATTTGTCATGATTTAGTAGCGATACGTGACGATACAAATAAATCATATTTTTCGTTTTAAGGTAAGACAAATCTATCAGCTATCAGCGAAAAAGTTCTTGTCTTATACTCCTTTTTTAACATCTAACTACTGGTTAGGTCACTAACCTACTAAAACTTACCATCTATTTTTATGATTCTAACTACACTACACCATGTAAGTATATCGTTCTCATACATAAAAACAGTACGGGTATATAGAGTAGATCAACATAGTAAACACACTCCACCGTAAGTAAATCTAAATGCTCCAATGATTAGTTAATCGCCGGTGAACCGACAGACGTAAGCTCCGACGTCCAGAGCGATAACAAAATGAGTGATTGGACCTGACACGGATCTTTGAAATGCAGTTGCTATCTTACTTTAGGTAATTCAGAGGTCCGAGTACGTTTTATATTTGTACCAATGCGTTTTTCAACCGAGTTCATTTTTAAAACTAAAACGTATGTAAGTTTGAATAGGTTCGTAGTCAACTCATCCAAGTTATTAGGTATTCTGCCTGGTAAAAAATAGTAAAAAATTGTGACTTCTTTTTGAAGCTAAACGTCCTCCAAATGGGATTCGAATAACAGCTCTCGTGGTTGAGACATTTATTTGTGTGTTTATTTCTATTGAAATGTGATTACTTGATTAGAGAAATTCGACTTCAGAATTTTTATTTTTTCTAGCATAGTAGGTATACGACCGTAACATCTTTTAAATGATATTACTATTTATATGAGTCATTCGCTTTTTCCTTAAAATTGTAATTGAGAGATATAAAAGGCCTACGCCCAGCAATGAAGCAATACTGGTTTATAGTTTAGTTCATTACAGCGAATATTATTTTTCAAACTGTAACAGGCCATTGCTCTTATTACAACTTTATTAAAGTAATAACTATCATAAATTTTGGTTTACATTAAGTAAATGTGATTTATGTTTATTATAAAAGTTAATGGTATTATGTGGACATGAAAGTTGCAATAAGTATCTTAATGCCAATAAACAAATATTAAGCTCGCCAGACCTATTAAATTAGGCCTTTACTTAGCAACAAAGTATGTAGTATTAAAACAAAGCTAATTTATAATGCTAGGCGTAATATTAAACCTTTAATTAAGGCTAGAAGGTATGTAAATCCCTTAATGAAAAACTATCAACTTAAATACAATTTATATAGTTATTAAATAAAACAGTAGGACATTAGATGTAAGACACGAATATCGATGAAAAGGAAAATAAACAAATAAAGATCGCAATACATACCTGAACAATAACAGTAACGTCCGTGAACTGAATCCCATCATCAGCTCGTATGACGACATGATACTCAGCAACTGTCTCTCTATCCAAAGGATCCTTCAACGTGAAGACTCCAGTATGGGAATCTAGAAGGAATGGAGTAGACGCATCGTTCTGAATGCTGTAGATGATAGTTCCAATCGTGTCTGGGTCTTCAGCGGTGATGGTGGCAATCCTCTGGCCTGGAGCCAAGTCCTCGGAGGCGAAGTAGGCTGGTGGAATGTTCTTGAACTCGGGTGGACTGTCGTTCTTGTCAAGAATCACGACTTGGACCTGTAACAATAGGAAGATTTGTTAATGCTTGATTAAGTTTTAGCATGACTTGGCAATTAATAAACTAATACGAATATACATATTATGGTTATGAGTCGTTGTATAGAGTTTACAATTAGCAAACTGGCCAGTTCAATAGAAAACGAACATCACACGTGTAAGACTATTAATTACTAATTAACTGAGTCTCAAGGATTCGTGTAAACGATGCTTTTGTTTTTCAATCATTTAATTTGTTAAATTGCCATTATAATTTATTTTACTTCAATGTAGGTATTTTAAATAACTGTAAAAATAAAATTTTGCGTCATAAAGTGTTTAAAAAACTCGAAAAGGTAACTAATTTTACATGATTTGTCACGCCACAGTTCGGCACAAAATATGCATGGCGTCCCCAGAACCAAATTAAAGTAAAATAATTAAAAGTGAATCTAAAATAAAAGATTTGACAAAGGAGTCGGGCGACCTGTTATGTTTTATTAATGAGATCTGGACAAAGCCTCCACGTGAGAGCGGTCACTACAAGAACAGACAAATTAATAATTCTAAAAATGCAATTCAGCTCCGACATCTAATATCAAATATCTGATAACAATATCTACAAAAAGTATAAAAGCGATGAGTTCTTGTTTCACTCGGGTTTTCAAAGTATACCCAAATGAAAGTTGGGAAAAAATGCAAATGTAAAATTAATACTAAGTTGCGGCCAGTCTATTCCTTATTATTTTAACAAATAGTAATCAATAAAAATGTATTAATAGAGGTACCTTTTAGTGAGGTTTAAGTAATTAGAGGTTAGAAGTCCATTTGAAATAAACATTTCAAACTGAAGATTTGTTTTTCAGTATAATTATAATATACTAGACCAAGCTTTCAGGAGGACCAAAATCTAGGGCGTCGTCAACAATGGCCTAAGACATACACAAGGCTTAGCGGAACAACTATTCAACATTTGCAACGACACTGTGAAAATACACTTTGGCTATTAGAATCAAACAACAAAGGTGTCAGTTCACAGAAATGAAGCCTTCACAGAAATATGATGACAAAATACACCCCACGGGCGCTTTTGTTAGTTACGGTGCATGAACAAATCGATTTTGTTTGAAATAATAAGGTATTTCACGCAATCCCCCATAAGGAAGATGTCTAAAACGGTATTGTAAAACTCCATCTTGATTTTCTAAAACGTGTTTAGAATAAAATACACATCCATTTCTGGCGTAACAGTAACCATGGCTACATCTATAAAAAACTATTTATCATAAATTATTTTGGTTTCCCATTGATCAAAAATGGATCTTAAAATAATGTTAGTTGGACGCTGGGTGCATCACATTGGAAGGTAGTATCTGTGATACTAAGTGCATTCATCAATATGATTAATGGAGCAGTTTTTGCCTTCTTTCTGGTAATATAAGCTTTTTTGTACTTTTTTTGATGCTTTTTTATTGTTCATTTTGGGCAGTAGTCACTTTGATGAGTTTTTGTTTGAATATTTCGCAAAGATTGATTACATCCATATGATTGCGTATTGGGTAGGTATCGGTAATGATGATTTTTTTATTATTATTATTTTACGCTGAATAACTACGAGATATAAAGATACGTTTATTTAGGTTGATCATGTCATTGTTTTTTATGGTATTCTCGCTATTAAATGGTATTACCGGTGCCCGATGCGATGAATTAGATAAGGTTTCGAAGTTAGAGTTGAGCTTTACAAACGGGCCGAGTAGATACGTTTACAAAAAACTATTGGAAGAGAAGTCGACAAGTCAACAAAGGCAGTGAAAAGTAAAAGACTAAAACCGAACAGTATTTCGTCATTGATGAGGCGAGGCACGAATCGTCCGGGATACAATGATCGGCCCCGTCACAGATAAGAAGGAGCAGATTGTGGAAAGTTCTATGCCCTCGCGGCGCGCCGCTCGCGCGGACAGCTCGCGCATTTGTTATGATGACTCAATCGTTTCTTTGTGTACAAACGAGGATACTTATGCGCACTCCATAGAATAGCCAGTACCCACAGTCGCAGTACGCGGACGTAAGAGGGGCAGCAATTAACGTTGATTGTACACACACCTTTAGGAAATAAGTTGTGATGTGCTGATGTGTTAATTAAAATTGTTTAGGTATGAAGTACGCTTGAGAAACTATCAATAGAGTAATTACTAAGTATTTGATGGCTCTAAATAATGAACTTTCACTTACATGGTAGATGTAGGTACTTTAATGTTAATGCACAAACACTAGTCAATCAAAGTTATCGATTATAATGCCGCATCTTCACAAATTCTTTTCATAATCTTCGGAAACAACTCATCTCGTATACAAAAAGAATGGAAGATTTATTGTCCACAGACAAAATGTTTAAGTATGTTCGCATAGCTAACTCGGATACTACTCGGTACTAGCGGACCCCTGGAGTTAATGTTTGAAATAATCGATTAAAGGAAGAGAAATGACAGTACGTCAGTTTATTGGGATCGGTGATTATTCAACTTTTGATAATTGATTGCGGCTCACTGCTAGATTAATAGGATATGCTTTGAGTATTCGTGTACCAAACTCTTTGATGTGATCAAAATGTGAAACGTCGTGTTTTAACTCGTTTTATACATGTCATGGCTACTTAATGGCTTTGTGATCGGTTTTAAAAGTATTTAGTTCAGTAAAAAGACCATATAGTTAATACTGAGACTGTGGTTACGACGGTAAACGCTTGAATAAGGAATATAATAATTACATATTGTAAAAACATGCAAACAAATGGCAAACGTCGTAAACATTGGCTAGCACATAAACCATTGAATTGAAATGTAACAGAACTAGCAAATGTTTGAAACGCTCAGTCGGCGCTAATTCCAATGATGTATCGTAACTATAACTCACATAAATTATTATTAAACTGGAAATTATCTACAGATGACGATAAATTGTAGCCATTTGTTCAAATATTTTTAAATAATTCCAGCTTTAATATTTATTGAAAAATTGAGTGGTTCCAGACTGTACATTATAATATTGTTATTTTATGTGTTGCCGTAAGATGCCAGATAAAATGTGAAAAAGCGCGTTATCTATTCATCTTGAACCTTAAGTACATGTAATATCGCATAGCTTTGGGGTGTTTTTAATAACTAGGTATAAATGTATGTTTATCCTCCATGCAATAACATTTTTTATTTTCACCCAAATTTAGGGCCTGAAAGATGACCACACAGTGTATGCGATGGGAGTTTGAAATGTGCAGGTAATTTCACGAACATCAATCATTCCAGTCGTTTACCTTAAAAATTTCAACGTCTTTCCCTTTATTCGAAAGCAATTTGTTTTATTTTCAGCTAATTTATATCATCAATGGCGTTCAATTAAAATTTGTTTTGGTTATTATGTTTTAATTAATGTAAAAGCAAAAAAAATGTTAGCATCATATTTGTAAAAAAAACAAATTCATATTGTATTTCAATCCATCATTATAATGATTAATTTAATACCAATTACGTTTAGACTCGGTTCTCATGACAAGCGCTTAACATGCGTTTTGAGGACGCGCGTTTTCAACTAGACATATATTTAATTCTTAGTACACACATGATAAAGCACTTTATAAAAACTACTCCAAGACTACTACTCCTATTTACATTGACTGAGATCACAAGTTTCAAGCCAAGTTATTCAATATAACGCGACCATCACACATATCAAATTACTTGCTCTCTCGCGTTCTACTGAACTTTGGGCCCGGTCGCAAACCAAACTCGCTAAATCTAAACCACACCTTACTTTCTGCCGTAGAATCTTCTAGAGTACCCAAATTACCTAGCACTAAATACTACAAAAAAGACGTAGATAGATAACTTACATGACACTTGTTATATCACAAACATAACATAACGATAACAACAGTAAAGTAGTGGCGTGCGTGATCGATTCTGTGGGGTAAAGCTTTAGCTGGCCTGCCAACGGATATGGTGGCATCGTTTAGACGGAGCCTCTATGTTTAGAGGTGGTCGTGACCGCTCTCGCACCGCTATACCCTCGGGACTCCGCACAATTATGTTATGGTGTCAGAGATTAGTGGCCGCAACTACAGATACTGATCTTTATTGCTCTTATTTATTTTGTACCTACACGCTGCACGTTAGCGAAATATGCACGCAAATTAGTTGCTGTTTGTACAGATTATCTTATAGAGCTTATAGAGTTAAGATAATCTTGTGATAATTTTTTTTTGGTAGCTTTTGATCTGTCTATGCCTTATTGACAAACTAAGCTGCAGCCTTTAGGAGACACAATCTATTATTGTTTGATCACAAAGCAAAAAACAGCAAACGCGGAGGAGTATCCATTTGAAATAACATCGATACCAAATAAACCAAGTCCACTATTACAATTTCATTTATTAGAGCTCGTGATTCAAAGTACTTGTTGGACACAAATTAAGTTTTGTTCCCAATCCGATCGTGTGCCTGAAGGTGTTTCGTATATTCTAGTCCTGGGCAAATTAAAGTCTTGCTCTGAAGGCAGTTGACCGTGCATTAGCATGCGGCCGCGGACCCCGCCCACGCCGGCTATCGGCCGCATCCCAGTAAATATATTATGTAAAATATGCACAAAAGTACCCCGGATAAGTGCATCGATAAGAGGCGACGCAATTTGCATCGCCTTGAGCACACCGTTGAATATTTGGTGCTGTTACGGTACCTGCATCAATCTCGCAGCGACCCCAACATGTGAATTTGAAAACATAACTTCCATCCAACAATTTTCAGACAGATTTACGACTACCGATAGTTAAAATAATACCTCGAGACAAGTGATACTGATATCTATGACTGATCCCAAACTGTTTCCTCGTGCTTTATGGTCCCAGCGCTCCGACAGGTACCGTATATTATAATATGCACGTACGGATTATTCAGCTTGCGGGAAGGCACGCAATACTGGCACCCTCAATTTCTCCTAAATTCGCCTCCCGAGGGCACTATCCTCGTATTATTGCCTGATCGATAGTATAATTTCGTAATAACAACGCGCGTCGCACATATTTTTTGGAAAATCTTGAATAACTACCATTTCTGCACGCATTTTGACATGATACGTGAATACTATAATTTCAATAACAATTTGAGATAGAATGCGAATAGAATGATAAACGAATGAGATTAAATGTTAAACGTTAACATTTTATTAACAGCTTAAAACAATAGCTTTTCTATAGTTCATGGTTAACGAGCGACCTACAAATTATTCATGAGAATTGTCACAATGCAAATGTCACGTTTTCTGGCGACAAGAGCTTCGGACAGAATTGGAACTTGTGTGAAGCGCGGGATATTAATTTCTATGATAAATTCGAGTGAAAGCCGGAGAGTTCCGTTGTAAACAATATTCCCCGTTTCTCGGCGAGTAAATGAAGTACACGAATGAATATCACGACCTCTGAATTTTTCAACGTCGCTCTCGGATCGAAATCAGCGAAGTCGAGCGGCGACCACAAAGCTCGCTCCTAACCATTAACGAACCGAGGCGAAATGAGAGCATAACTTAACTTTATTCTGGATCACATTGTTTATTTAAAACTTCTCAATATCCGTTTGACATTCGCTTTGAAATTTCACGATCTACTCGCGAGCACAAAGCAATCAGCGATCACAAAGCTCCGCTATTACAAGCTCGCATTTCAAAACAAACGGTTTTTTCTGATGATCAGACATTATCGGCCATCTACAAATGTAGAAAAAGTCACAAGTCATCACAATGGTAATAATAGCAATCGCAACAAAAGAATTATAATGTTGGATGCCAAAACTGTGTAACAGGGATCGTATTGCAGGTGGATGTAGCGATTCGGTCGCGGCCGATGCGAGCGGCGATAATGAGCGACGGCGTGGCCGACAGAGGCCGATGTCGCAACCACATCGCCGATTTCGGTCTGACCGTCGCGCGTCGGTCATCTCTAACGATGGAGCGATAATTAAGATCGAACGTCGGCATTATTTACGCCCGGAGCATCCTGGCTGACCCGAACGTGAGCCGGTCACGACTTTTTCCATGACGGCCTGACTATTGTTGCTTTGCTCGTGTTTCTCTAGATTTGCTCGAACAATCTAAACGTGCGCCCACTGACATCAATGAATTTGTACACTTAAGTTATTCTATTCACCTCATTATGTATCTCGTACACATATGTTTGTTTTGACTTTTAATGGAATTTTATTAGACGCGGCATTTTCCACATTTACATGAGATAACAAATTAGTAACGTTTTTGATTAGATTACAAACTAAGTTAATACCTATTATGTATTTGACATTTATGAAAATCCATAAAATTGTAAAAACGACATACCTATTTGAATAATATATTGTTTTTTCAACATTTATAACTAGAATAACTAGTCATTTTATAGTGGTAACTTCATTTTGTGAATGTAATGGGTGATAAATTATAAGATATTTACGATGGTCGTCTGCATTTTACGGCTTGAGTTTAATTGAGAAATTCTCATCAAATATGGACTAACAGTATGATAATTGCCTTGTTATTTGCACGCTTCGAACTATTATTTATCGTTTTTATAAGATACTTGATGCTTGGTTGAAAGGTACTGCGGCAATATAAATAAATCTTTGATAAAAATATGAAAATTATTACAAAAAAGTTGATAGGAAGATGAAAGGTGTTTGAGTAGATACTTATACTAACTTAACTTGTTCAATACTAGTTTAATGGTTATTATTACGTAATAAATAATACTTAGCCGAAATGATTAAGAATATATATAATGTAATTGTATTCTTGACATATCCGCCTTAACATTTTATTAACGGGTTTATTGAACCTTCTTGTAGGTAGTTATTAAATAGGTATACATAGTTACATAGCTCATTATTGGACACCTAAAACGCACTATATAAAAGTTGTGTTTAGACAGTCTAACGGATTGGTTACTACGTGTGGGTGGAAGGTAGGTATTAACGATCATAAAAAAGGATTTTCAATTACTGTGCGTAATGTATTGTTGCGTAGTGTTTTGACACTAAACCTTAATGTCATTACATATTTACCAGGGTAAAGTTGTGACTGTAATATTTTGTCATAAGCTTAGAGATCTGTGTATACATATTTTTGTATGAGAGTCTTTATTCGTGATATCTTAGCAAATGCATAAAATGACAATATAAAGTTGAAGTATTTTGCTCATATGATGTAAAACTTTAATTAATTTACTTCTATGTATGAAGCTACCTCATAATTTCTAATAATACTAACGATGAAAGTATTTAGCTTGGCAACAATTTAACCTATCTAGAATATTTTTCCATTAAGGCACATTGTTTTTAAAAGTAAAGTAGAATGTTATCAATTAGGTAGAGCGCACAATGGGTAAGATCGTTGTCAGTAGCTCACGAGAGCCGCGGGCGGGGGTTCGGTTCCCGTTCTAGCACAGGTTTAGTAACAAGCCAACGGTGTTGGTAACTTTTACTAAAATACCGTTTTACGCTAACGTGGGTTTAAAACCTCTTTTAATTACAATCTATCTCTTCTTAAAGTAAAGTACAATCTAAACTAAGGCCAAATCTAATACATATATAAAAAAAATTCGTGTCGCGGTGTTTGTAGTTAAACTTCTCCGAAACGGCTTCACCGATTCTCATGAAATTTTGTGTGCATATAGGGTAGGTCTGAGAATCGGACAACATCTATTTTTCATCCCCCTAAATGTAAAGGGTAGTCCACCCCTTAATTTTTATATGATCAACCTATGCGGGCAGCTAGTATAGGGACATATAAAGACGCTTTTCCAACCAATTTTTCATTCACTTTATTCTTACTTACACTTGCCTTTTTTCCTCCATAAAATGAATTATTTTTTATTAGAAAATCGACCCCTTTTATTTTACACACGCACACTATTGGCTTTCTATTTTGTGGAGCTTTTAATTGGTATCTAATGTATCTTAACGTGAGGTGAACGAGTACTCATTGTAGAACTGAAAGGCACTTCAATAATATCGCTTGCTTCGCTAAATTATTGTTACTAGTTAAAGTCGTTTCGGGAAATAGATTTTCTCCGTTAAGTTTTCTTGGCGTTACCTGTGTTGAGGGCCGTATCTAATCATTTAATAGCTCTATTATTCTATTAAATATCAAATCATCAAATCATTCTCATAGCGTGGCAAAACTGTATTACAAACTTTGCAAAACAGAAGATGAAATCGAAATTACCTTTAATCGAATTCCCATAAATTGAATCGACGAGTGAATGAAAGTATTGTTTAGCTAACTTAGAAAAATAATAAGCATACTTAGAAAAATAAATTATGATGATTTAAACATATCTAATGCCTATGTTTGTAATGGTCATTTCTAAACGTTATAATTTGACAAGGGACAAAAGTGCTTAACATTTTCATAGTATAACAGTACACTCACCAACTGAAATTATAAATGAATTCTATACATAGGTATAATTGGGTGATTAATTGTATGTAGTCATTATGTATTCAACATGCTTATAAGCTATGTAAATTACGGTAAATTATGTTTATATTTTAATTATCATATCGAGTGTGATTTACGTTAGTAAACTGGATTATAGTTAAATTAGTGTCCATGGTTTTATCCAAGTACAACCTAAATACGTGTACCGATTCTAATACCGAGTCTATTAAAATTAAAGTAGCCATTTGAGAAATTAATCGTCAAAGTATTCATTATTTATTTGTACAGATAACCGTTTAAAAATTTAATTAATTACGAAGTTTAAGCTTTCCAAAAACGTTGGAACTTTATGTACAAAGGCCTTCCATCCATACATTACATACCAACCTGGGGTCATACTAATGACAATTAAATGAATCTGACTCACATCACGAATTGAGCAGAGATTTAGTAACTGACGAAAGATAAATAGCGTCAATTAGCTAATTGTTGCTTCAATTCACTTTGAGTGCTCTTAAAACTTAAATAAATCGCAATATAAGCATATAAAAGGGTTGGAACAATAAAATAATTTTAGTTATCGTCCAAGTTTGAGTAATATAACATGCCGCTCAGTGGGGGTCGCACCTTATTTAATTGGCCAGGCCCCTGCTGGCGCTTGGCACATATTTTGTATAAATCCTAAAATTATTTAAGTAATTTGTAAAATAAACTGTTGAATATAACCACCACTTTTCAATTTATTTATATTAAGTTTTGTAATCGCGAAATGTTTACTTTTATGTTTTAATGTAACAGATTTACATATTATTATTATCTTAATGTAAGTAAGAATTAGTGTTGCCTTCGCTTTTATTCGTACATTCATTTAATGATATGATTTTTTAATTTAATTTCTTAATTAAAAAATCATCGTGCGTTCTTTGTCAACAAATAATACCTTTATATAAATTATGAATCTGACAACGCCTCCCTATTTTCTTGAAAGAATAGAAATACTAAAGGACATATTCCCATCTTCTTCATCGAGTGGATGGCCAACCTGACCAATCCTGGTGTCAGAGTTATTGAGCCGCCAAAGGCCTCTGACATGGCTCATGTAACGACTACTATCCGTACCTAGACCGTAGAAAGTATCCGGGACCAACGGCTTAACGTACCCTCCGAAGTACGGAATCATCTTACTTTTCGGGCAATCAGGTGATTTTGCCTGCAATGCTCTAACCAATCTGAGGAAAGTCTCACAAAGAGATTTTTGTGAGATATCCCCACCGGGAATCGAACCCGGAACCTCGGGATCGTGAGCTGAACGCTCAAACCACAAGACCACGGAGGCTGTGTATATTCCCATACAACTACCATATAAATTGCAAGCTTACTCTACGGTAGGTAAATTAATATAATAATGTAGGTCCAGGCATGACCACCGGTTAGTTAGTTTCAACTTTCAAATAAATATGCAACGGCGAGTTTAATCATAAAATACATTTTCTACTCTGGTCACGTATTAAGGTTAGGTAAAAGTAGTTCTTTACCCCACAGAGTTTAATAGTTAATACTGTTAATAAACTGTGAAGACCCTACGACAGAAAACTATCACCTAATCATTATAATTAAGAAGATCTTAAAAGCTTGATTATGGCGAAACAGTCTGCGACTTCAGTGTTAAGGCAATAGAAAGTATGTATAAAACTTTATACCTGAAACTTGCAAAGTAATATCTTTATAATACGTTGGCTTGTGCATATGCTACTGTATCATATATTGTGGTTAACAAATGAATGAAATGAAATTATAAGTTTTAATATATTTAATGAGATAATCGTGCTTTTTATCACCAAAATAGCTGAGAATACCCACCATATCACCCTTCAATAGAAATGTAACTTTAATTCCATAAAAATGCAAGGTGCTATGTAAAGAAACGTATAAAATAGAAGACGGAAAGCTTGTTTCTCGTAAGTTAAATTATCAACAAAGAATGTTACGTAATTAAATTATAACGCGGTGCTCGTTAAAGATACAATTATGTAGCAAATAGGTCCGTGTACCCACCATTAATTTACCTTACAAGCGGTTTGGATTGATGCGATAAAATACCTTAAAATTGTTCAACTTTATAAACTTGATCGGGAATACATTTATTCTAATCAAATGTTAACATTGACAAGCGCTTGAGCAAAACAGTTGACATTTTAGATATCTGCCATCGCTACCACATCCGTCCTTGGGTTTATCGAGTGCCTTGAGGTTCATAGCACAAACAATTTTGCATTTCAATCAGTTCGTTAGGTACTTAAAACAATCCAGAGTGACAAATTAGAAATTCTGTATCATACGAGTATGTTCAATCATTGTCTAAATTTGCGAATATCACCCCGCAGTAGGTAAGCATACAGATTATTTTAATACAAATTAAATACATTCAAGCTGAAATAAAACCTTGCAGCCAATAGGATAACAAAAAATAAACCGTATATTACGAAACAATCTTTATGCAACAAGAGCTTGCTACAAGCATACCAAGCATTTAGCTCAAGGCATATAAATTGATAAAATTGTTTCCACAAACTTGCCAAGAAGAAAAGTTAATGATTCTAGGACATTTAATAATATTATGCAAATATCGTCTTTATTTAGTGGGTATTAAAAGTGTGGTTGTAACGTGTATGGTCTTCTTAGTATGTCGGGTAGGACTAGTCCTGTCGCGAACGGGATTGGTCCGATCCGTATCTCCGCAATTGATTCTTATCGCGACAGTTTTACGCGTCTCGTCGCAGTCCTTCTCCCAATAGGTTCAATGTAACTTTATTTCAAGTAAATCATTCATGAACTTTAAATAAATGATTTAAGACAAATTATTCCATATCAAAGGATCCGACAGATAATAAGTCTTTACAATTTCGTGATGTTTATAAGTTCGTGAAGTCTAAACTACTTAGCGTTACAAAATGATGTCAGAATTAATATATATAAATATAAATCAAGGAATGAAAAAATATAAACAAGTAGGTTCATGTAATCATGAAAAATGTAAATAACCAATTCTAGGACACTGCATGGCCATAATGAAAACCCCTTATTAATTAAGAACAGTGTTATCTTTATTTAACATACAAATTATAAATAGTTTAAGGTATAGGCTCGTTATAAGCGTATACGTTTTTGTCACCATATCTAAACGTTAAGTTTTCTTTATCACATTTGAATAACAAATTAATTGTTCGTCAAGTGTCGGTCGCGCCTCAAGCGGCGCACAGACTCGTATGAATGACAAAATTATTAAACGGACACTTGTAATTTAAATGAAGCTTCTATCATAGAGATAAACTGATATTGATAACGTATATCCGTTAGTTTTAAATAAGGAACATAATAAAGAGATACAATCGCTATTCAAATGTTTTTTATTTGTAGTTATTCTTGTATTAAGCACTTACTGGAATCCCAGGACACGTTAAATGCTTGGCTTTTTCATTACGATTACAATTTATTTATACCTAAGTAAATCGTAACTCACCGGTAACTGCGACAGTCGATTCCCTGACATCGCTCCCGTCTCGCCTTAGAGCACAAATGCACTTTAGTTGTTTTTGTGCGAGCATCTCTAATTGCGTCCACTTCACAGCAAGAAGATCGATAACAAAATCTATGCGTTGCGGATCGAGTTTGAAAGAAGAGTAACAGCAAAGTAAGCGTTAAAAGCATCGGTAGATAAGTACGAAATCTCGGGTAGGAACGAGTGATAGCACTAATGAACCCATGTCGCCGTCACAGAAGTGGCACGGCCTGAACGATGGCGAGCCATTAGGGGAAACCCAAGGCCGGCCGAGGGCGGACACCTAACCTTAATTATCTTAAACAAACCTAACAGAAAGGCGGATATATCTCAGCCACACTCAATTACTTTTTACTGCGACTCTCGAATTGATGATTGTGATTAGAGAAATATTACAATTAAGAATCTGTTACAACGTGATTACACTCAGACACAAATGGAAATCCATTCGATTTCGACTGTGACATCAATGAACGAACATTAAAAGTGGTGTTTACAGCTAGTTATGCACCCACCGGGCCGCATGGTAATAAATTTCACTAACGCTGACCGTGCGTAAGAGCTAGCGAGAATGCGTGGGCGCATGACCGGAAAGGATGTTTAGTCTATAAGTAAGCGATAAGAAAAGTGACTTTAGTTTTAAGAATATAATTCATTATTAGTTAAGTAACCCTAGTTTAGTTCGGACGTCAGTCCTTAGTGAATAAAACTTTTCACTAATTATTAATTAAGTAACCTTAGCGTAGTTTGGACGTTTATAACAGTCCCTAGTGAATAAAACTTTTCACTTTAGTTTTTAAAAAGTATTTTATTGCTCCCAAATACTTTTCTGGCGCAGCCGGTAGGATCGCACTACTGTGTGCTGCTGATTCGTGCGCGAAAAAACGATTAAAAAGCGTGAAAAGCGCGTTCGGTCTTCAGCCCGTGGCGATCCGCGAACCAGATAAATTTGAAAAGGACCTTGGAGACAATACCTAAGCATGGTGGTGACTGGCAGGTGAGTGAGATTTTTCGCCATCCTTTCCCCACTATTCTTTGTTATAGTAGGAATCGAACTTTTTCCTTTATAACTTTTATTTGACTTACCTAAAAATCGGTAGACCATTTAATTTAATGTATTAAGTAGATTTTATTGTTATTAAATAAAATAAACTTAGTTTAGAATAAAAAGGAACTATTTTTGGAATAATATGCAAGAAATAATATCTTTAGTTATAAATAGTTGTGAAGTTTGTAAGAAGCTTAAGTATGACAGGAAGCCCCTTTTCAGGAAATTTAGATTATACAGATGCTTTACGTTATGATAAGGAAATATCCATGATAGAGTCGAAAGAAAGAGCTCTAGGTAAGAAAATCAAATCAAATCAAATCAAATCATTTATTTGCGTAAATAGTTGTTACATCTATTTACAAACCCAAAGGGTGTGCAAAATATAAAATCAAAACTAAAATATAAAAATAAAAAAACTAAATACTAAAATAAACTATTAAACAATCAAAAACTATAGGAACTAAAATAAACTAAAACTTAAAATCAACTAAACTATAGAGTAAAACTTAACATCTTAGACCTAGTTACATTATTAATTATTATATGTGTTTATCTGCAAAAAATTCTTCTAATGAGTAGTATGCTTTTAGTAAAAGATACTCTTTTAGTTTTAGTTTAAACTTGTCTGTCCTGTCTATTTTTCTAATTGAAAGTGGAATAGAATTATAGATTTTGATGCCTAGAAAAAACAAGCTATTATTAAATTTATTTGTTCTGCAATGTGGAAATATTATTTTGTTAATATGGCGTTTACTTTTGAATTTTTTATAAAATATGACTTACAACTATCGGTTTTTTTAAGTGTACACAT
Organism: Cyclophora punctaria; assembly: GCA_951394245.1. NCBI lineage: Eukaryota > Metazoa > Arthropoda > Insecta > Lepidoptera > Geometridae > Cyclophora > Cyclophora punctaria. The sequence goes on along the minus strand of OX596174.1, from coordinate 7,109,475 downwards.
AGACCTAATACATTTCTTTTGGGCTCTAAATGCTGCAAGCTTCTCTGTAGAGTTACCCCAAAACAGAACACCATATTTAAGTATAGATCCGACATATGCATGATAGGCGTTAAGAAGCGTATACTGGTTAGTTACTTCCATAATTCTATTAAAAATATCTTTTGGTTTTAACTCATTGAGAGATTGCTGTGGCACTTTGATGGTAATGTTTGCTCTTATTTTTTCTTATTTCTTATCATCGGATCCAAATTCAGGGTTGGGATTTTTAGATGATTTCTTTCGGTCTCTGACTAGTTTTCAGTTGACACCAAGACTCTAGTATAACCACGTTTAGATTGTGATTTCACCTCTTTAGAATTCTCTGATGGTATCCTTTGGGGCGATATAGAGTTTTTATTAGATCTTCTTTGAAATAAAGCTGGTTCCTTACTATATGTAAAGGAAAGTCAAATAACATCTATAATGGAAGTACCGTTAACAGATAAAATAGTTTTCGATTATTACAAATTATATCCTCTTCCCATTTACCAATTTCCTACGAGAAAATTGTTATTATTTCCCGATTTTCCGTACCTTTTGGCGAAAAGACTCCAAATACTTGCCAGTATCCCAGCCGTGCGAGAAAATCGACGCAGCCATTTTCCTGTGTACCGACGACAACGTAGCGCAGTTTCAGCCTCCCACATGTGCTGAACAGCTTCTGAAGTTTCAGACTAACCTCACGTTTTGCTCACCATATGCTGTTGAAGTTGAAGACATCAAGGTACAGCGTATTAGCATGGAAAGTTGGATCATATTCACGCGAAATTCAACCATAATGACTGAAAAATGTGAAAACGAGAGTAACAAAGTATTACTACAGGGCACATACGTTGTTTCAACATCTGAAAACTGTGCTTTACACCTGAATGAGATTGAACTTACTTATGAACGCACCTTTACTGAAAAACTTCAGTTCAGAATTGCAGCCGTTACAACCTTACCTCAAATGAAAATTGAAAATCCGACATCCTTACCTGTAATCAATATAAAGAACATCGATCTGGAAGAAATGAAGCACATTTCCCGCATCCTGAAAATTAGCGACACATTCAGTGAAAGTGATAGTGAAATGGGCAATATAGTGAATATCAAAAGTGTTAGTTTAGCCACGATTTTTCTATATGGATTTTTCATAGTTATAAGTATTATTTCCATTCATATTATTTTAAGCGAAATCATCGGAATCCAGTAATTGTAGAACCCGATAATTTCGCTCTTGATGAGGGAGGAGTTATGCACCCACCGGGCCGCATGGTAATAAATTTCACTAACGCTGACCGTGCGTAAGAGCTAGCGAGAATGCGTGGGCGCATGACCGGAAAGGATGTTTAGTCTATAAGTAAGCGATAAGAAAAGTGACTTTAGTTTTAAGAATATAATTCATTATTAGTTAAGTAACCCTAGTTTAGTTCGGACGTCAGTCCTTAGTGAATAAAACTTTTCACTAATTATTAATTAAGTAACCTTAGCGTAGTTTGGACGTTTATAACAGTCCCTAGTGAATAAAACTTTTCACTTTAGTTTTTAAAAAGTATTTTATTGCTCCCAAATACTTTTCTAGCTATTCCTTGTTTGGTTGTAAATATTTTTAGCGCTTTTCTTAATGACACCTGCTATTTGCATACCGATTGAAAATAAGACGTTATTTACAAAGCAAATATAATTTTACATTCTTGCATTATCGTTTAGATACTGCTTATCTTACAATGTATGTACATAAAGACACGATGTATGCATCATATACTATGGTACTTACGTTAAACAGTAAACATATGTCATGTACCACATTAATTCTAGATAATCTTGATGTATGGAGATAACTTAGATTGCGGTACGATATCTTCGGACTTGTTCAATACACATTAAACCACTTTTAATACTTCTGCAACGAAATTTACATAATACCTAAGAAAAATATAAGTAAAAAATACATGACAAAAGTCATAGATAATTTTGGTAAAAAATGACTGGATACTGCATAATATTCTCGTTCCCAGAGACGTTTGTATAGAAAGAAAGTAACACTATACAACATGTCATAGTCCGTATACTTATGAAACGAATTTATTAGTGTTGGGGCCAGTTACCAAAATACATTCCTTTGAGAGGCCGGGGCACACCGAGCGCTCGGTTTCAAATTATAAAAGCAAGGTGCATAAAGACTCGATAAAGGTGGGCCACATTTTAAACTAGATAAGTAGGTATTCGTTGGACAAGCCGTTTAAGTGGTCAGTGTTGGATCGACGTTCGCTCGTTCCTTTCCAATTTATTTACTTTTTTCCCGGGTGTTGTGTTACGTCTATAAAAGTTTTAGTTAGGGCGGCCGTGGCCGGCTAGATCTCCCGTTGCGAGATATGTTGATTTACGTTTAACGCGCGTGACCTCCGGACGAAGCCGATCATAGGCTCGATAGACGATTCCAACTGGCGCGCTCCTCAGATATCGCCACATCGCACTCGTGCCGATGTATCTTGGGAAATATTTCGCGGTGTGTTGCCTCCCCGCTGCCCATTCTGACAAAGATTCCAAGATTTCTTTGTATTTCACACGATATTTCTTCTTGATTGTATCCTATATGTTATTAATGAACGTTCGGTTTACAAGCTCAGTTAAAGTCGGAGTAATCTTGCTAACATCTTTTATTGTTGATTCATCGTGAATTCATTGAGTAAATTAAATATGTTGCCGTATTTCGTAGGAGTATCATGGCGAATTACGACTTCATATATTAAAGTACAGTTAATTAAGAAGGCAGTGATTATGTCGGTGGACAGTCGGAATGGTGCATGGCTTATTTCAATTAGCTGAACACGCAACATTGTATTATTGTATGGAAATATTGAACTAGTTACATTCAATTGGCTCTCCGTTGTTTGGAAGCTCTGACATCTGTTGACCTTTACTCCTTCTTAGAATACGTCTAGTTCTAGTCTACGCACGTAACACACAGACATCGCATTATGATAATTATTTTACAGTATCTAACGTTACTTTGAAGAAAATCTTCATTTGTTATTTCCTTAATGAGATTTTCAACCTGCTCCACATGCTTTAAAATTATTATCTTTAATAAAAATACTTAAAAAATCCAAATTGTTTAAGTCTAAATTCTTCAATAATGCTGTTTTGTGTGTCGCGTCGTAAATACGCGTCAATGCAGCGATACAGCGGTACCACTACTCAATAACATTAGCATAATTTTCCAAATGAGTGTAAGTGACACCTCTCGCTGTGGACGGTCAGATTATGTAAACAGTTAATACTAATACGGCTATAAATACATATTTGCTTTACACACGAGCCGTGATTCATGACTACTCAATGAACGCTAGGAATTACCAGTTAATAAGCAATTGAATATTAATAAACATACAAATTGTAGTCACCAAACATTTACCATCGACAAAAAGTAAATTTAGAAACACCTCTCCGACATTTCTCCAATAACACCAAATTCAATTTATCACTTTGAAAAGTCACACAAAAATTAGCGTGACACGATGAATTGAAAGTCAATTCGATATAATGGAATATTTTCACAAGCAGTGTTCCCCTTTTACCACTGTCCAATAGCAATAAAGCACAGTGAAGTTGAACGTCTTCCGGCATTCATCAAACGGTCTGAAGTAGGCACTTGTTGCGCAACTCGCCACCCAACCAGTCGGGACTCGAGAACCTCCGAGCTGGGACAATTGAGCGATTTGTCAACCGCTGCATTAGGCAACCCGGCAACCGGTCACTGCGGACACGACAAACCGTTCCCGCGGCCAACACACACACTTCCATTACTTCTCACGTTCCATCAATACAGATAAAAGTCTCCCCGAACCCCGTAATGGATACTTCGTCAATCAGTAGTGACGAGCATTTAGTAGCGTGGGTAGCAGCGCAAACCAGCAACAATCGCAAGCTGCTTACGCAAGATATATCTGTAAGGCACACAATGGACGAGGAATGCTTGCAGAACAAGCTTTTTGGATATTTATTGGATAGATATTGTGTGGGATGGATTTGCTTCGGCGAGTTGCACGCACGCGCACTCTAACGCCATTCATGTAATAATAAATCCTATTGGCCAACTTGTACATATACTATTCGACATTATAATATACTCAATTCTTACTGTCAAAATTTATGGCCACTTTGAATACATTTAGGGTAAATATATTATCGACATCAAAATCTTGACTGCCTTTATTTATTCAATGGACAGTATTCCATTTAAATGATAAGTATTTGTACACGGATTCAAAGGGAGAACGTAAGTTATGTCTTATAAAATAAACTCATCCTCAGACCTTTCGAAGTGAAAAGATGAGACTGTCAATTATACCTTTCCTAAAATTAAATGTGTTGTTAGTACAGAACAATTCATATCTTCTAAAATAAGAATCAGACAAAAAACATTACCCAAGCTAATTAAACGTACAGACAAATGTAGATATTATTAATACGAAGTTATACCCAATACCATTTATAATACTGCTATTTCAAAATCATAAATTTTCCTCTAAGTCTTGGTACGTGTAATATTAAATTTCATTATGGTCTTATTTGCCTGACCTTTGCGATGTTATTGCTACCCGACACCACAGGTCGCTTATACGTACTGTAGTTTAGACTTGAATGGTTATTGGTATCAACTATTTGTACCGTTCAGTCGGGCGGTTAGGGTTACAAGTACTAATCTAATACTGGATAAATGATACTTTGAGTTATGTGGGACTTCGTTATATGATACATAATAGAATTGGTAACTGAGACCAGAAAGTTTTTAGGATGGTAATCAATGCTATTCTTCATAATAAAATAAGACGTTTGTTAACTTACTTCATATTCTAAATTGTATTCTTAATATTCTTAATAAGTAAACATACTAACTTCATTATACTTCATCATAAGGGTAAACGAATATGGATATCATTTGGATACACATTCCAAGATTTCTTTTTTTATATTGGTCGCACTTAAAAGCTCAGAGCAAAACTACTAAAATATTATGCCGAGTACATTGTGACAGGGAGCGCGTTGAAGTCTTTTATATGAAAAGTTCCCTCTAGTATTATTTTGACTCTATTTCAATAGAAATATGGACACTTGATGATATTATATTAAAATAAGGGTTATTTTATACTTCAGGAGGAAATTAGATAACATGACGTCATCAAAATGTTTACGTAGGCAGAGCTGGAAGAGTTTCGTGCGTCCAACTCATTAACGTACCTCTCGATCAACGGTGATAGGATGTTCTAACTGTTTACTCTAACTTTATTAAGTCTGCAATTGACTTTGTAAGCCATGGAATATACTAAGCGTTAAATTGATTCTCAAAGTAAGCAGTAAATCTACATACCATAAATTATGTTGATCAAATAAGCTAGATTAATTAAGTTCCTATTACAGTTTTATATCTTTCCATTAAGACATCAACAGTTTCAATAACGTTTTAAATTTACTTATGTCATAAAGTTATTGGGTGATTTTCTTTAGTAACACATTCTTTAGTTAGTATATAAACGAGTAAATGCTTATAATGTCTGGCTGGGGAAAGGCCTTTCGTCGCACCAAAGCTATAAGTACAGTGAGGAAGATAAGGCATAATCACCACTAAGTATACATATTGAAGTAGATAATATAATAGTAGCTGAGCTTTACATGTGGCAAAGAAATGAGTACGATTTTCTGTATCGACGTTGAACACGGTGCCGGGGATGGATTGATGCGAGACTCGTCGCGCCTAACGGCCTCGCCCACTCGGTAGGTGTCGCTAGTGTACGCGACCGTCCTCAACTACACAAACGATTTACGAGACATCTCTTACTTTATTGAGTACAACGATTCCCATAAATCCAACAACTCCGGCTCAGGGTATAATTTTTAATGCAATATAATTTATTTCTTATTGTTTTATTGCTTACTTTAACAGTTTAAAATACGTTTAATTGATTTCGTACTGTTGCAACTGTAATAAAATAGTTAAAGCTAGATAAAATGCTATAATTTGCCCGTATATGTGTGTGTTTACAGTTATTTGTTGATATATAATCTGGTGAAAGATTGAGTGACAGGACAGGCGGGCTGGCGGACCGTCAACGGCACTCGCGACTCTAGGCTCGGACGCGTCCGTTAGGCATTCAGCGTTACACAGTTCACCCGGAATCTACCGAGATGTAATCTACCCATTTCTTGTTATTTGTTGACTCTAAAATGGAAACAACGCAAACTATGTAAACTTTCATGTGTTGAGAAAATGTCCGATGCAATTTGGACATGAGTTACTGTATTTTATTCCATTTCGAGTTCAGTAAAGTATACCTGCTAAGAAGAGAAGAAGAAAGATCTTCTCTCTCTTTCAAGATGAAAATAAGGTGGACTATATTATTTCATTTATAAACACAAATATTATATACATAAATATAATGCAAAATGTATACCACAACATAAATAATAGTAAATTATTGATTGCAGACGACTATCATCATAAATTTCCACATCAAATATTTGCATACAACAGAATACTTTTTAACACATTTTGGGTCTCTTTTAATCAAGGAAACCTTGTAACCTACAACATCAAATAAAGAATAGACAACCAATTGGAAATCCAATTATGGTCCAATCATAATAATTGTTAATTAAACAAAAAGAAAGTAGTACAATAACTTTGACCGAAAATATTCCCAAAAACGAAATTATGTTAAAACTAAAATTTATTTTCACGTTGTTTAGGAAACAGAGATGTTTTATTACCTTAGTTGGATTAGTGGATCGAGTTATGTCGTTCTAATGAAACTGGTTTCCGAAGTTGCCATGTCTCTAATTTAACTTGAGCTTTTAATATGACTCATCAATAAAATCCGCTATTTCTCAATATTATTGCAGGGTTTATACTTTTTTATTGATACGCAACACTATTTATTTGACTTATCTATTAACATTTACATTTTGAGCATTTAAAGTCTGTATATACAGTACTACAAATTAACCAGTAATACAAAATACAATCTCTTTTACATAAAATATAATTAAACATATAGAAAAAACACTATGTGAATTGATACCACACCATAACAATAAAGTGAACTGAATAACGATAGAGTAACGAAACTGACAATCGTTCCAACGATTCTCGTTACAAATATATAATTGACTTTAGAAAAGTAACAGGTCGCACGATATCTTCATCTTGTCGAGATAAGCTGCTTTCTAATCGAGGCGTGTTTACGTTTATTAACTAGGTAACGTGTATCGTTGACAAATATTGTACCGATTGTTTTAATGAGTAATAACCACACGTGGGGTGTGTACGATTAGATTATAATCAAGTCCAAATTGTTCTTTTGCTTCGTAAAAACTGTCTTGTAACCAGTTAAACTAAACTCTTAGTATGTTTACACTTGACTGGCTTTTAGTTGTTTTTGTATTTGTAGTAAAAAGTAGAGTAAAGTACCTCTCATCTCACTGAAGCTATCAGTACAGAGTGGAGGATTTATAGTAAAAGAGACGCAAATAAATCTGCGCCTTTGAATACTTATTTACATTTAAAAAAATGAAATCTTATCGATTTATCGAAATATCAGAAACACACGTAAAATACTCGATAAAAAAATCAATTGAACATTTTTTCGTTTATTAAATCATGAATTATTATACCAAATTGTGTTTTTACATGGTATGGTACGATTTATGGCTTCTTTCAATGTTCCCTATACCTGCAGCACACGCAAGCCTGCCTGTCATGGGTTAAAAAATAAAAAGTTTCGCGCAACAAGCCCTGCGGTCAGCAATTTTATATTTATAATCATCATTCACTACATGATAGTAAAAACTTCGAGACTACTTCATCTTTTTAGATTCCTGTGTGAATGAAAGAAAGGTTACGAGTAGCAATGTCTTGTTCATAGATGAGAGAAATAAAACAAACCTGAATCAAGTTTGAGTCCAGTGCTTACTGAGAGTTCAAAACATCTATACAACTAACTTCACTTATAATGACAAAATATTTTGAGAGTTACAATAAAGTGGAATTAGTGGAAAATCCCCATAACAGTCAACTCGATTTCAAAGAAACTTTTTCATGATAAGACAAGTCTTACTTCACTACTCTACTTCTTCTACACTACTTCTTCTACTCTACTTCTTCTACACTACTTCTTAGTCACATTGCTTGCAATTTAAACATGGAATAATGAAGTAGTACTAGTCTGTAATGTCTGATTGCAGGGCAAAGGCCCCTGGTCTCACTGAAGATATCAGTACAATGAGGACGATACGCATATTATTCGCTATATGAGGCAGGATGGAGAGAAACTTCACTTACACATGTAACAACTTTATTGTTCCTTTATTCGCCAATTAAATGAATATGAATAAAAATAAAATCACCACGCTCTTGGCTCCTGCGGGTTAGTGGCTTTACGAGACCTGACAATTGAACCAAGGACCTTAATTAATCACACTCTTAATATCCCATTTTCTAATGAAATGTCTCTAAAATGTGCAATGATAGTAATAAAAAAAGATTTACTGGATACCTTGAAATAATTACATACATATTATTATATCTATAAATCTTTTTAATAATTAGTTAAAGGTAATAGGTATCTATCACATTTTATTAGTATTAGTGCTAAGATAAAGCCCGACATAAGATAACTGCGTAAAATCAAGAATATAAACATCTTGCTTAAATCATTAGAATTTATTGATAAAGCATTATAATAAATTATTTCGCATATTAAACTGTTATGTTAAGTTAGGTACCTCCTCCTACGTCTGTAGCCTAGAGCTAGACTTTATTTTATTCGACGATTTATATTAGATAACACTTAAATAGCTATTTTTCTATTTTTATATGAAGATTAGTTACATTTCCAAATCGCATTCCAAAAACTGTAAATGAAAGTGTATATTAAACGAACATGTCATTTTCAGGCATTTATTAATGGATATTGGCGAAACAAAACTAATGAGTTAGGTATAGAAACTGAACTTTCTACATATTCCAAGCAGTTCGAATTTTGGGAAATCTAACCTAACCTAACGCAACATCGTTAAGAATATCATAAAGCGTTTGTGTTTTATCATTCCAACAGTAATATATGCATTAGCCCAAAAGCAAACAACAATAGTTTTTACTATTTGTACCAGACATACATACCTACTACGTAACATGAAATATTACATTACTAACGCATACGAATACCTGTCAGTTTAAACTTTTTATCATTACCTACATCTAAACAGAACGGAGGTTCTTATGAATATAACATATGAATATCAAATTACTTCGCAGCAGGTCTTTTAAAGAAATCTAGACAAGAGAAACATAAAAACTATTTTACCGACAATTCTTTTGATATTGATTTATTTTATTGCGTCATACTATGTCTCTATTACAATTTGTAGGTTTTAAACGGATGAAGTAACTGTTATGAGCTCAATGGTTACAAGTGTCTCATTCGTGTCGGTCTCACGTCCGAGAGAGTTGAGGTTTTATCGGTTTCGGGATAAAAGAAATGTCAACTTATATGCTAACTTAAGAAACCCATAGCTTTTGATATTATAAAACTTTCTAACTGATTTTCAATAATTTATATTCATAAACTACCGTTTGTATATCGCTGTGACTTTTGATATGGCATTTGATATTTTATGATATTGAATATTCTAAATATTGAACTGATTTAGGTAACACAGCTCTCATGGTAACCATTTCAAAGTAACGCATAGATTTAAATGGTAATACATTCACTGGTCACAAATAATTTCATGTCAGATTCAGCTAATAAATCCTGCGAGTTGAATTTATGAATAGATCAGATAAAATCACAATTTTCATGGACTAATTGTGTGTCGTGTTCGCTATGAAGTTTGTATTTAGTTTATTCAGTCAACACATAAATAACACGGTCCGAAATCTTGATCTCCGTAAACTATCTCGCATTCAATTACTAGTTAAACAAATAACACTCTACCTATACAAAAAATCACCAGATTTGATGATAATGAAAAAAATATGTTGCGTTTCGAAAAACACACAAAGGATATCTCATTCTACTATGATCTTCATTTACTCGTACGAGTAGAACAAACTGTAATATATTATAATGATGCACTGAACGGTATTGCGGTTCTATGTAAAGGTACAATTTAAACAATACAGGTACTGTTTATTATCTAGACAGATGGACAGAAGTGTGTCGGTAGTAAATAGCTTTTCGTGATAACCGCGCGGCCTGCGTGTGAACTTTGAATCTAAGCCGAGTGCACACTCTTCCTATTCCTAACGTTATTTTAATAAGACCAATTTAAGAAATCGTTTTATTTGGCGTTTATTAAGCTATTATTTTATTATGTTTAATGCCTTGCAAAGGCGACTATGGTATAGTAGATAAATAGACAATGGTTTCAGATTCCAAACGAAGTAAAAAATGATTTTTATTGTAAAACTTTGAATTAGCAAGTTTACGAGCTGCAAGTTCGCGAATTCAGCCAAAGATAGCAAAGTACCGATTTTGTGTCGGTGTAAAAAATGCATGTCTGTGATCTATATGTGAATGATCAACATATCTGTTACTAAAAAATATACTTTATGAATAACATTGACTTTTTAATATAATATTGCCCTTAATAAGTGAAATTAATGAATAAACAAAGATAATTAAACAGGAAGAAAATTATAATTTTACCGTCTATTCAATTGAAAATGTTTATAGGGAAGTTATAGTGCCGTAAACAACTTAATAAATGACTGTCAAGTAACAATGGTCGGCAAATACTCCTACATCTTACTGAGCAAAGATCATTACAAATAAGGTTTGAAAATTAATCAGATGTAACTGACACACAAATAGAGAATGCAAACAAGAGTCGGCGTATCGAACCGAGATCTCCCGAAGGTGGCAAACCAAAAATTGATGAATCACATCGAACCTTCGCCTTCGATGCTTCCCGCCATTACCGTAACCGATTCCTGGACGCCATCTTTGAAAATGGCAGTCATTGACCAGAGATTTTTTAATTTGTTTTTTTAACTTAGGCATCCAAAACATAATGCCACGTAAGAAATAAATTTAAAGAGCCTTATAATATGAAATATTTTAACAGTTTTAATACAAACCATTATAATTCCAATAAGTTTACTAGTAATAAATTAACGATCAATATAATAGTACAATCGTAACCATAACTCCGTATGAGAACTTAAGTTTGTAATATACGTTTATATTCTCATAAATAGACGTGTTATATTTTAAACACAAATGTATGTATCTATAAATAAAGTAAAGCTTCGTCCATTAATTTGATATAAACAGATGCCGATATAAATGGTCAATATAATATTTTTAAGTCACGATTTGGACACAATGTAATGTTCAAAAGTTGTTAGCTCAGTGTGGGGATAGTGCGGGGCGCGCGCGATACCATCGGACCCCCGCCGTCTTATTGATAACGTTACCGTACTTCCCGTATGTATCGGAATGCTCCTGACTTTATTTAATGTGATTTCTATACGAGAACCTTTATATTAATTGTGTTAATGCATATAAAGAATAAATATTGCCTTCAATTTGTTGTAAATCTCATGCTAAGCTTTTGTCACACAACACCGAGATACCTTACGAATGTTTATTCTACCTATAAATGATTTTTATTGGCGTTTAAATTCAATAATTTAATTTACTTATACATTTCATAGACGCGGATAAATAAATAATGTATTTATCTTTTTCAAATCACATTCCAATTTAAGATGATTCTAATATCATTCTGGGGAACACACACAGTTTGAGACCAACTGAATTCCGCGTAAGATTGCTTTTCATTTATGACGGTCTATTGTTTGTTTATGGAACGATTTAAACACTATCGTCAAATAGGTGAAAGGGGTAATACGTCAACTGATAGAATAGCCACTGTAAATTGAAAGCACCGATTATGATGGGTAAAATAGATTCGCCCGGGGTCGAGGCGACATCACGACCGCGCGAGGGTTAAGGAGCAATCCTTCCTTACTCCGAGTTATGGGCCGCGCCGGCACAATGGCCAATTTCATAGAATTTCCTTTGATGGATACGAGCTGCCTTAGAACAGTTAACGGGCTTCAACAATAAGTTTAACGTACCTACCTCACGGTGGATTTATGAAATAACTTCGCGAGATATTGTTGTAAACATGATTTAAGTATCTTTTTGTAACTACTTACAAAATGTAAAATTGTATGTATATACCTACGTATATACATACAATTTTACGTAATTAAATACTGCCACATAGTATTAAGTTAATTACAAATGCTCGTATGTGAAAATAAACAAAAGAAAGTGCCGTTAAAAAGGTTAAACTTAATAAATCATAAAGTTGAACACAAATCTCTAAACATTAGACAAAAGATCAAATCAAATTAGGATTAGTATTTAAAAAAGTTGCACAATGCTGCTCATATATATTGGAAGACAATTGAATATATTACAATAATTGAATGAGGCTCATGTTTAAAATATCCGTAACAAGAAAGGTGGGACACACTATGGACTGCCTGAGTAACCACTATAGACACAATAGTCTTGACTGACTTGTTCGACGCGAACAGAACCGTCTTCAATCAGTCTAACTACAGCTGTTGCTACAAAATCTTTGGTCGAACAAACAAAAAATGCCTTTTAGTTGTCTTCTCTAGTGTGCGCTCAATCATATGTATTCACACACTAGCAGAACTGAGATGCACGCCAAGACATAGGTGATAGGTCAATATATAAAATATGCCTATCCCTATTTCTAGATGAAAAAGTAGATAATAGATAAAACTGGCAGTATCCTTAGCATGCATTTTAGCGTTACAGAACTGTCAAACTACAGTCTCGACAGTGTGCTCCGGCTCTTATTCCCCTGGTTATTCTCATGGGACCGGGATTTGTCACGGGTGACGAGCGGCCCGAACGTCACGATACGCCATGGTCTGACCGACACGGAACTTATCGGAACCAAATTAATAAATTTGAAAAAAGAACTGTAGGTACCTTGCTGTTATTGAAATACTGACTTGATATTTCTGTACGAGTAGAACTTTAGTATGGCATGCTTATGACTGGCACGTGTTATCTATCGCCTGTATCATGGATAGTTGAAACGAACCTTAGTTCAGCATTGTCATTACTTTAGCAGGGTTAAGTTGTATGTCAAGACAAAAGTTTTGTCGTCGTTTACTACCCAATGGTAACAAATTTGGAAATTGTTAAACGAGCTCTGCAATGTACATTTAAACTCAATGGAAGCTTCGCGAAGTATTAAATATTACTTTGGTTTTAAAATAAAACTCAGAGAGAAGAAGTTATTTCAACAAAATCTATGTATAACCAATGAACTTTGAAACAGCAGTAAATGGTGATGCAAGCTGCGAGTCCTGCCCGAACCCTTGTAAAAGGTAAAGTTTAAAGCACATCGGTACAACGATTCGACACAGGCCGACTGGTACAGCGCTCACAAAGCGTTCTCATTAAACCGTCAACGTCCGAATGCCGTGACACTAAAACTCATTTCGATAAAAAAAACATTTCTTCAAGTCGTTTTGTTACATTTCTTAACGCTCGGGAAAAGAGCACAAAAGATTTTCTTAGCCAAGGCGTGACTATTGTAATTAGGTGAAGGTACTGGACTGAAAGATGTGCTTACCTATTGTTACCTTTAACCGTTTAACTTTGGTTAGTGCGGACTAATCTAATAGTTGAACTTAGAGTGAACTTTTTGAGTGTGACTTCTTCTCGATGCTTGATTCCAATTTCAGTTTCAAGTTAAAACATTTCTAAAGTATTAAACTAAACAGAATAGAGTCATATCTTTCCTATAATTTTTATTAGAAACAACATTCAAGGTTTCTTCCGATTGAGTACCGTATAACTGTTGTAATACTCGTACTAACTAGTGACTACAATGTTGCAGATCAGTATCAATCATATAAAATTAGATGGAAGCAGGCCATTAGGGCCTGTTATCGTGTAGTATTGGTACAATGTTGTACTTTAATAAGTTGGTTCCAATTTAAAATCGAAATTATTGTTAAGGCCGCTGTCCCTCCGTCGGAGGCAGGATTATAAATCATAAATGCCACGCCAGCCGCCAGCCGGCGCGCTCGTATCAAAATTATCGCCCAAGTGCCTCGCGTAAAATATACAAAACAGTTTCAGGTTACCACGTCAAGTATTTTTTGTTCTTATGAAAGGACGATGACTCATTTGCAAAAATTTTATATCTATCATTCATATTTTATATAAAGTATGGAAATGAAATTCCAACGAGCTGGAATTTATTTATACCCTTCGTATAATCATTATAAACTGTACCAACGCTGCTTGCATTATTGGTTTGTTTTCGTGTGCCCCAATCAGAAATAATATTATAGTGCATAACTATCAAAGTCGCCTATTAACGGTTTTAAATGTGAAAGTTGACCAATCAAGCTAATCTAATAGGATACTAATATTAAGAGAAATTACAAACAAGTGTATCAAAATTATACAAAGTGCAACCAACGATAAAGTTAATGGAGATAAACCTCATTAGTTCACCATAAACGGACCTCCCGTACAACGTATTAATTAACCATTCTCGCAGTTCAATCAAGAAATCAAAACTTTTACTTCTCTATTTAGAACATGACTTCCGCGCAAACAGAAAGACAACTACATGCGAAATAAGATAAATATTATCGGCAAATCCGGTTTGACTAATATCAATAAAACTTCATATTTTTTGTACAAATATGGTCACTTGTCATATCATTTCATTAAGTAGATATGAATGCGTGATTACGTTTAAGGCAGGTAGAGTTATATGGTGGCAATTTTTTGTGTCATTTTGACTACTTAATGTAACATATCCAAATAAAATTACTGTATAAACTGTCCGCCCTCGCACTCATTTATACTATGTTTGTTTTGTATAATTATAATGTTAATTAACTTGATTAAATAATAGATAATTTATTTTACTGACTACCTAATTAACATGAAAATTTATAACAAAACGTCGCAAAGAGATGACAAAGACAGTGCTTTTTTTAAATAATGGTATAAAATAGTAATGCATTAAATCTTTTTTTAAATGACTAGTTACGCAGTCCTCTGTGACCGTACCGCAATTACCAATTAATTGTATAACTTTAAATAATTTAATCTAAAATTTTCCGTTACCAAATGAAAGTCTATACAAAATAACAAGACACATACGAACATAATTATAATGGAGCTGTTACGTTACTCATACGTGGGCTGATCCAGACGAAGGAACTATATCATTCGATGTCAAAGATTGGTAAATGTATGTCGCACACATAACGAACACGAAACGCTTGTTGGTCTGAATCATGACACATAAATCTATGACTTTCATTGTTCCGAAAGGTTTGATAAATGTATTTCTTGTTCTTAATTTAACTACGACGGTAAAAGTGGGAGAGAGGAGAGAGAGAGGGAACCTTGGAACTCAAAAGCTTGAAAGCTATATAGTAAAAAATTACAAATTCGTTTTCAAGACTAACTTTTCATACATGATAATCAATAAAGCGCTAGAGGTCAGTTGACTTACAGACATTTTGCAATCGTTTTTATAGCGAAAAAGTCTATCTCCAGATTGTTACAGATTGATTTAACTAGTCTGCACTGGCGTTACAGCATCAAATAACTGCATCTTTGTTTTAACCACACAATTCGAATGAAGTTACAGAAATGAAAGTAATTACAAACTATATTTTATAGCATGCTCGAATATCGGTAAGCGAAAATTAAATATATATTCAAAAACAATTATATCTTTGCTGGAATCTAATGGTGTAATAGCTTAAATAAAAGGCAAGAGGAAACACAGCGTATTAAACACGCTAGCAAGAAACATTTGGCGAGTCACGTACGTTCTGCTACTATCGAGTAATTCTAAACCTTCGTAGGAAGTTAAATGGCGTACCCATTTCATCTGAGACAGATAATATGTCATTGGGATGTCGCAGCAAAAACTAGTGTGTGTTCGCGACTGTATTCACCGACCGACGTAAAAACCACCTCGCATTCACCTACAATTACGAACCATTTATGGATCCCTACGTGCCTTACATAATAGTTAATATCTAACACTTTTCTATTATAAGATTTATATCTTCAACTTCTTTGAGAGTTATAAATCACATGCTCCTTGGTTCTAATAATAGACGGTTGTGTTTGATCTTGGAATACTTGGAGCACACCTCTCTTTTATTTACATGGTTACTTTAATATATAATTTTATGTTTTGCCGTATACAACAAATACCTTTATACGATAATAAAACCTTTAGGAATATTCTAACAGGCTTGCCAATAAATCCGTCATTTCGGTATAGTTATAACCAGTATAAAGTTAAACAAACTATAAAACTAAGCAGTACATGCTGAATGTCAATACAGTCAAATTTTGTATGACGAGAAATGACAAAATGTAAACGAAGGATAGTTTACACCGTGTATAACATTTTTATTACTAAGGCCATTACACTCTATCAGTAATGTTTTATAACCATCTAACGTTTGTAATAATTAAACCTATCTCAGGACAAACTGAGAACACGTTTCGTACACATATTTTGCCATCTTATAGAAAAACGGCCAGGGGCAAATAGCGTTGCAATTACAGTCGGCCGTAGACTCGTTCGTCTGTCCGTCCGCTTCCAACATGGCTGCGCATGCCACTCTAAGATTGACTAGTAGCTGAATACTCCTTTGCCAACGGCGATCTAGCCGGAGCAGATCTATCTGAGGGCATGTGGCATGCAGGAATTAAGCCCCAGCCCCACGGTGAATTAAAATACTTTTTGTTTGATAAGTGTACTGTGATTATCTTAATTGAATGCAATTCAAATGTTACCAACGTGTCATTATTACAATTATCTTTTATTACTAGTACTTACTGTTCGATTAGAGTTGTATATTACCTGAAAAAATAAATAATTTAATATTAGTAATTCACATTTTAGAGAGCCTAGTTAACCATTTATGTATGTAGATGTAGATAAGCAGATAATGTATTGGCTACTGAAGCAAAAACAACTCATAACTAGTTTAAGTAATAAATCCATTAATATTTCTCAATTAATTGCCGTATAGAAATTAGTGACATTGAATTTATGGACGTGTTTTGTAAAGTACAAATTAAGTTTATCGGATACAAGTATCATTGGAAAACTTAATAATAATGTTCACACATTAAACGGTGTCTGATGGGAGTGCACAAAACCTGTCATTACAGAAACGTTCGCCGTTAGCCCAAAACCACATAAGTCACATTTATCGCCACATCAAAATGTGATTAAGCGACAAAAGTAGGGACGAGTCATTGGTTGGGTTCCCTCGAATATTTGAAACGCACCTAATCGATTCCACAGGGGCCACAGGTAAGGTCGGCTCTGACATAATTTACGGACGGAACCTATAAAACTTTAGGGAACGGCATCGTTTAACCAATTTGATTTTGAACAATAAAAATATTTAAATCTAAAACTGCGCATATCTAACATTCCGGTCGCTGCGTACAACTGCAGTAGCTTGGTACTTACTATGTACTCATTGGCAGAGAATTTGCGCAACGTAATTTATCGATTCGATAAAATGGTATCAGAGCTATGAATTATAATTGAATTGTGGTGTAACTTCAGATATACAGATACTATCTGACACGGATTTCGTCTTATTCTGTTATCTTTGATATTTAATTAGATCAGCATTTGCCTATTGAGTTATTTGAACACGTGTCTAAGTAATACTGAACCAAACGAAACATATAATCATCTAAATGGTTTAAGGATTGAAATAACCTACATAGATGTAAGAGGTAGCAGTTTATCTTTTGAGTTTGGGTCGGCCACCCCCCGCTGTCTGAACCCCAGGAGAAATATGTTACCTGCCTTCCAAAGGAAACAAACACTTAAGTATTGACGAGGCTATAAATTTATGAAATGGCCCTGCATCCTGATTAAGAAACTAATTTTGATATTTGAATACATTTTTTGTGAATCCATGTAGTTTTATTGAGTTTGAAATAAAAGCACAAGTTACTCTTGTGTGTACCTTCATAATTCCGCATATTGATTCTTTAAAGATGGAATGAGACAACAGAAATTGTAAAAAAATGACTTCATCATTAGAGGCGTGGCCACATAATCATAGGTTGAAACGGTATAAATCAATGTTTGTCAGTTTGCTCAAAACATCTTTGTATTGATGTGTAGATTGGCACTTTCAAATTAAGAAGGTGAAAGAACTTTAATTATAACGTTTAACTCTGGATCACAATAAATTGAACAAGAAAGCTGTAATAAGACAGTAAGAAATCCCATCATATAATAAACTAAGTCCTAACATAAAGGAAACAGAAAGCTTTTGAATCATTCACTATCACTGGATCTGACAACAATCGCGAACGCCCCTGTAATATGCTCTACTAAGTACTTTGGGATAAGAAACGCATCATTGTCTGTTATTTATAGTTCGCTTAAAAGGCGATTCAGTAGGAGGTCCCTTGAAAGCGGCGCGGGCGCACGCCGGAAGCCCAGGCGATACCTGCAGAGAATCCGCGACTACACAAACCGAACATAACTACTAGTTAACCCGCCTAACTACCACCTTACTTTTGATTAGACGGCAATTACCCGCTTGATTGGCGGCTAAAGGCGTCAGCGCACTATTCAGGTTAACTTTTTAAAGACAATGACATACATAGAGAAATTTTCTACAAGTGAAACTTCTCACGGCATTAAATCATGCGAGCACCTGCTTAGTGCTAGACTGTCTATAATTTTACTTTGTATGATAATATTATTGCACATAGTTGCGACTTAAATGCATCTGTATTTATATGAGGTACTTTGAACTGACAAGGTAATATGTGTGTGCTTAAATTTTATTAGAAACGTAAACTTTTGACTGCACTGGCGACACTTTGATTTCTTATAAATGGCTATAACATTGGTAGATACTGATTTATGGTAATCAACTGTACCGTAAAATCAAATAACTTTTTCATAAGAGTGTTTGAAGCTATTGCTCTGGTCTGCGAAAGATCATAACGTTTCCAATGTTGCCATTAACATAGAAGATAGCCGAGGCGTGGGCGTCGCAAACTTAATAAATTGAAGTACAGTCAATTTATAAACCATCCATTATCTTCTCAACAATTCTCCTTAACTTGTTATATTTCAAAAGCCATACCTACCAATTGCAAACGTAGAAAGTACTAAGAACTGTTGTAAAGAATACTTGCAATAGGAATTACTGATAGATTCCTGTTCCTCCATGCATTAGGCAGTATTTATCGTTTAATATTTCAACTTGACATGCAAATCAAATATTGTGTAAACATTTTACTGCGGTGAATCCATAAAATACCTAGTTATTAGTCATAAAATACGGAAAAACACTACTTAAACTTAATTAAACCATTTTCGCTAACATTTCGGTCAAGTTAAAAGGTTTCTAAATTACTTTTTTACAATTAATGTTTTTCGATAAATATAAAAAGACAGTGTGGTTCTAGTGACGGTTACGCAACGAC
Organism: Cyclophora punctaria; assembly: GCA_951394245.1. Classification (NCBI taxonomy): domain Eukaryota; kingdom Metazoa; phylum Arthropoda; class Insecta; order Lepidoptera; family Geometridae; genus Cyclophora; species Cyclophora punctaria. The sequence goes on along the minus strand of OX596174.1, from coordinate 7,089,859 downwards.
ACCTATCAACGTACTATTGTGAGCAAAAGCCGTAGGAATGGTTTAGTTGGACTATAAAAATGTTTATTGCTTTTCTTCCCACTTATTCACAAGTTCGTCAACCTCATATATTTTATTTTGAATTTACAATACAACTAAATATGTACATACGATTACCATCCAATTAATCAATACAAATAAAATAATCATTATGGATTCTTTAAAATTGTCAAAATATGTATATCGTGTAAAGTATCTTGATATCTTACTTGTGTAGTTGACTTTATGTGTATTAGGTATTTCTTTAATGGCACTAAAATATTTTAAACTAGTTCGGTTTCCTATTCGTTTGGCTATAATAGTATGTCTCTGAATAGATTTTAGAAATAGCTACTAGAACCAAAAGCTCCAACCAAGATGGGTGAAGTTTGAATGATTTACCTGGTCGTTCATTTATCACGTCCCGACTAACTTATTTCTCAATTGTACTCGCTTGAGATATTCATCTCAGAGACCTTTGTTTGACGCGATGTGTTTGACAAGAGAAGTGACAATTATTATTTGGTGTCAATAGTGAGAAAAGTCGTGAGTATAACATCAAGTGAGTGTAAGCTCGTGACTGTTTATACAACATGCCCTGACCAGCGACGATGAAAGTTCCCGGAATTTAGCATATTATTATAATAGATCTTAGAGAATCAAGTATTGGTATTCAGGTCACCACTTAAGTAAAAGGATTTGAACACAGCTACTACTAGCGTGGCTACTACTACTGTTAAGAAAAACAAATGAATATCGTAGTTAAGAAATTCTCTAAAATATTAAACTCCTACTGTGCACTCATATGAATATTGAGATACAATAATTAGTCAAATCGGCGAGTTTCGAGAGTTTTAGCGAGGCTAATGCACAGTAATTGATTCTCATATTATGAGCGATGATAAGACAATTAAAATACACATTAACTTCACCAAATTATCAATTTAAATTGTTCCGCTAATTAATAAGTCATTGCCCATATTTCGTATCGATAAAATCTATTTCGCTCCACCAAGCCTCGGCCGAAGAAAAATATGGTTCCTTTTAATTAAAACACGACAGTTGTCTTTCTCGTCATAAATTGACAAGTTTATGTCTTTACGAACACATTATAAAGTATCTCGTTATTCAAGATACGAGAATCCATATTATATACGTAGTCCACTATATACGGGTGTCGGTAATAGGCTAAGATTAAGTTTCACTTCTATATGTCGGTTTTAATTTTATTGGAAATACAATGTTTTCATATCGGCCCCGGTGAGATACCGCTGAACGTGTTTGTTTATTCAAAACACTGTCACATTTAAACTGTATTTACAACGCACTTTTATCTTCTAATACATTCTAATATCAGATAATGTTTCTATTTTAATAAGGTTATTTTTAACAGTTTTTATTTGGGTGTTTTCGAATATGTTAATATTAAGTATTTGGTACAAAAGCTATTACCAAATGCTGAATATATTGGATTAAGTTAATCTGGAAAAGCTTTTTGGAGTTCAATACGTTGTGCTTTTACTTAATAGTGATTTAAAGTTAGACTTAAAAGTGTAAGCGTTTCTAAATATTAAGCACTTCAATATACTAACTGTATGCTTCCAACTTTGACGAAGACGTTATAATATATCCTGGGAATATAGCTTTTGGTTTTATTTAATTTGAATACTAATTGTAAAAGAAATACAAGGTCCCATTAAATCACACAATTCAAAACATGCTACCGGTGCCGGCGTCGCTCCTAATTGAATATAGCGAATACCCGGTGCCTAGATTCAGCGTATTAATTAAAACCAAAGATTCTCGCCTCTCCTGGCTAACGTTTAACATCTACTCACTTGCTACCATTTGTACTCACATCATGCTAGCATAAATTAAACATTAACACTCAGCTTTATGGATTAAATTCTAATGTCTCCTCTAGGGACTGCAACAAAGCATTTTAGACCATAAACAAGTGTTTCAAAGTTCATTTTCTAGTGAAAATTTGTAAGTATTAATGGTAAATCAAACAAGGAGCGTAGTTAATAATTTATTGATATAAGACATGCGAAGCCCATAAAGTTACCTTTGGCATACGTCTCGGTCTCTTTTAATTTGTAACTCGTTAGCATTAAGGACCGCGCTCGCCCGCGCCCGCGCCGGGACTTAGATTAAGATTTCGTCTCCACAAACAGAAAAGCCACTATGCCCGTTCCGCCTCCGCTCGTATTTCAAAACCCCAATTAATAAACAATAAGAAAACATCGAATAATTTATCGCAGCAATGTACTCAATTACCGTACTACATTCAAGCACAGGAAATCATACGGAGAATTTAATGATACTATTAAAATATGTATTAGATATTAATTAACATGTTTCGTTTACGCAAAGCTTTGTTACTTTATAACAAATTTATTCTTTAATCAAAGTTAACCATGTTGCCTCCAATTACACAGCACTTGGCGGACTTAAAGGTAAATAAATGATTAGGAGCGCGAGGTAACAGAGCTTCATTAAGCGAGTAAACACTATAGCAAGCGTAACAAGCATCTGTGTGTCGAACAATAGACATAACTGTTGAACAAACAAAAGTTATCGCTCATAACATAACACGGGCGCTAGGCGTTTGGCCGAAATAGAGGGGGCGGTGCGACCGGAGAATGTTAGAAAAACTTATAGAAAATGACAAGACACAGAGCGGGACGGCGCTACTCCCGCCATAGATGAGACAAGGACGGATAGAAAACTTGTTTCCCAGCATTCCGTCGCATGGTGGATTTAGGAACGGGGGCATAACGATACGATTAGAAGTTCATATGATGTTTTATTTTTAAGGATAGTATAAGTAATTATGTATCAATAACTAAGTGAAAAATTATTGCCTTGCGGTAGAGATCTTTGAAACATTGTTATTAAAATTGATGTACAGGATTATAGACTACAAACATTTTTATAAATGTTTGCAAAGATGTACAGTTATAAAAGATTTAGAGACAGGTACAAATTAAATATAAATCAAATATGAAAAGCAAAAAATCCCACGAACAAGAATTCGAAAAAAGAACGTAAACTGAATTACTCGAATGGAAAATTGGCAATAGTAGTGAAAGTACAGTGAATAACATAATTGTTGATTTGATAAAGTTATTGTGTTGTGATTGGGTGCATTGTCGAGAGGGGAGGTTCTGTGCGGTGTAGTGGAGCGGTAGTTACACGCAACACGCAACGAGGTGCCGGCCAGTTGTCGTGTTACATTACCGACGTGTAACGAACCTCGTCGCCACAAGTTATGACATGACAACAAACGCCGACAAGCCCCCTTGATAAACCCTTTTATTTGTACTCCGTAGAGCCCCCAACTGAGCATACCTTTCTTAAACTATATAAAGTATTTATGGATTTTAACTTTTTTTTTGTGTTACCATCTTTTTCTTAACTTAATTTAAAGTTAGTGTCATTTTATAAAACTACCTTAGTATACTTTAACCTTCTGAAACTTGGTATTGGTTTGTTGGTGAGTTTTCTTAAGAAAATATGAAACGCAAACGTTTTGAAATAGATATGACATATAAACATACTTCGGGATTTTGAGTTTCCGCCTTGAAAAATAATGTGAAAATGTTTATGAGTTACCCAATTATAAAAAAAAGCTAATAAAACTTCATAAATTGATTGATATACGATGGTATTAAAATATCGTTTCATTTTGACAGACATTTTGGCAACCATGAAATTGAAGTTTGATGAGTAATAGATATTGGAACTACAGGAAGTCTGGCATTAAATATAAGCACTTGAGTGTTCGGTTGTACGCAGCTGATTTATGCAATCATAACCGTGTAACTACGTATTTAATGCATTAACATAAAATAATGAAAAATACCCATAATAAAGTCAATCGATACCTCACAACCCTCAAGCAACAAACACAGTATTTTAAAAAATTTAAAACTGATACGATATAAATTCCGAACATTGACGCGACAATCTCCGATCAGAAAAGTGTCCTAATAATATGAGCGTAAGTTATAAAATACTTTAAAATTAGTCCCATCCTGTGATACTCATTATGAATAATTCGTCTGCGAAAAGTTTTTCGAAAAACTGTGTACACAAGAGGAATTCTTAAGTAGGGCCTCCGTTTTTGTAGTCATTAACCGATTGTATCGCGAAAATGTTCCTAAAAGCATTAGTGTTAGTTTTAAAATGAAATTATTTACATAGTAATCATGTGGTTGAGCATACAGCCTCGCTGGATCAACAGCGCTTGATTATATTTGTTGTTCGTTGTGTGAAGCTACTAACAACCTTTCATTGTTACGAGTTGAAACTCAACTATTCTACTCATATTATGAAGAAGTTTGTGAGGATGTATTAATGTGTTTTCACTGTGTGTATAATGTTAGTTTTGTAATACTACTTTAATTACTTCATGCCTAATAGATAGACATTTTGTTTCCCTTAGCTTTTTCATTTTTATACGCAACCTTTTTTATTTTTTTCTATCACAAGCAATTTCATTTACATTTTCATGCGCACTAAATTATCTCAATAAACATCAAAAATTAACAGACCATACAAATTGTAAGCAAGGTTTGTCCAAAACGAATCGCTTGCACAAACAAAACTAGTTAATAATAACAGTAAAATCGCCATCTAAACCGCCAAAAGGACATCAAATTACATCGTAGAGTTTCAATCATAACAATTACGCAAGCTCCACAAAGCACGTGAGTAATATAAAGTTGATGAAACTAGTTAATAATGACATTAATGACTCAATGTCCGTGTGATCACAACTAATAGTAGCTTAAACAGGAGAGCTATTTATAAAAATAATACACTTGTGGAGGTATAAGATGTCGTGTCTTCACGTATGTTATAAAGAGGTAAAGTTGTAGCTTTGAATGTAGACAGACCCTACAATATCTACCCGATTTTTAAACAATCATCGCTATTTATGATGAATTTCAAGTTTGGGATGATTTTATTCTCCGAAGTGAAAAGGCGAAGAGAAGATATATAACCCAGGCAAAATATAGTTTACCATCGTGGGCCTTCTAGCATGAGTGAAATTACACCCAGTCGCAAGTTTTCCAAACCATCGGATACGTCTTCAGACAAATGGCACTGAAGATAGACCTCTCTGAATAACAACAAACAGACTACAACTTTTAACAATTATATAATTAGTATTCACCTCACATGATTATTGCACACATGTTATAAGTAGATTCCTTAAAATAAATAATTGTCTGAAAACACCTGCCGACTCTTTGTTGCAATATTTAAAAGTACTGTCAATTATTTAAAAAATCGTTCAAACAATTCTCATATTTGCTTCGCACGTACATGAAGCATTTATTTAAAAAAACAAACTTTGTGTCGACTTTATTTTTTCTCGGAAGTGTTGGGAGTGAACGCGCGAAGTGATATAAATAGTAAAACGTATAAAGAGACAAGTCTTAAACACAATGAGAGGTTTTTGTGAGTGAAGCTGCAATTCTAGGCTAGATCATTACAATAGCATAAAGTAGCCAGTTATGAGAGTCCATGTGAGAACCGCCCGGCCAACCGGTTTCCGTATGCCTTTACGCTTTTTATAAGAAAAGGATCTTCATAAAGAGAAACGCCAACTAAAATGTTTCGGAGAAAGACGGTTAGCTATTTTATTAACGTTTAATTAATTAAAGCCACTGGTCTTTAGATGCTGTACATTTTATGAATAAAGCCGAGTAAATCAAGATTTGCGAATTAGGTCTTTAATTATAAACTATTATGTATCAATATGCATGTTATAAAGGCAGCAGAAGTTCATGAAGTTGATTAACTACACCACATTAGTACAGAAAATGTTGCAATGCAGTGGTACGAGCTCACGCCCTACGGATATAGGAGCCACCAGCATCGCGCTACCTGTGTACTATAGTTTTAACATAAAAGGCCGATCTCGAATTATCGATACACCGCGAACAACCGATCCTTAAAAGTCAAAAAAAGAAATATCGTATAAAATGGTATCGGCACCGATAAGGGCGGCGACTCGCCTGCGCCCGTAGCCCACGGCAGCGACGCGATATTTCATGAAACAACCGATTTATATTCGCTGCTGTGGTTAAGCAAAACTTTAATGTTCACGTAATTACTCACAAAAAGTGAATATCAACAGTAGATGTGCAAAATAAAACAAAACCGACAGCTATTCATTCCGAGACGTCAATCGAACGAGTGGGACATTTATCAAAACAAATGTCAAGTTACATATTCATTTGGGAATATTGTTGAAATAAATAAAAGTATTCGCACCAGGGTACTGTTCATTGAAAAAATGTTTATATTTTTATAGCTTTTCTCGGTTACAATGTTTCATACAAACTGGAATGCTGGTATAATTGATTCTTAAGGTGGAAGCTTAATTGTACCATACTGAAGATACAACCAGTAAATCAAGATATCTCGTTAATTTCTTTTAAAAATAATATCATTTGAAATTTATTAAAAGTGAGTACCTTAACACAAGTAGTATGCACAACAACACAGTATGCGTCATTCTCATCAACACTTTTAAACAGTAAGCTTTTAGTTATCCGTAGCAACAAAAAATACCGCATGTCAAATCATATTTTGGTTGTAAACTTGGCCTACATACACCAGCTGCGAATAAACTCTTTAAGATATCGCATTCAGCTTTTAAAAACTCGTTCCTAACTGTTTAAGTTGACATTTGAGCTGTACACGTTGAGAGAGAGAATTGAGAACATAGTTCGAATACTTTATTTAGCTACTTTTCCACTTGTCAGAACGTTATCACGGAACACGGATCAGAAATGCGCTTAGTCGCTGCAACGAACGTTTAGATGGTTATCCCTTTGTGCTCTCCTTTAGATTTCGGTACAATTATTTTAAATGAAACACGAAACATCTTTCTCTTTATGCTCTTAAATTCTTTTACGTTAATTAAGTGTTATAGGATGGTGTTTCGGGTTTAACTTTTAAACAAACACTGTTTATATCGAATCGACCTATTCCTTATCTAAGTATTCACAAGATTAAAAAAAATAATTCTGAATCTATTACTTCTGTGAAAAGTCAATAATAAGAATAATTGTGTTTAATTAAACTTGTATTTGTAAAGTAAGCTTTTCATGAATCTTAACATATATCCATACCATTGTCACTATGAAATCAAAGTAAGTAGTAGCATGTACATAATGTTCCCCCCAATAATGCAAGGCAAAAACAATGTACAATCTAAAAATATAAGTACTGTTTTCATTGTCATCTATACTATACTAATATTATAAAGCTGAAGAGTTTGTTTTGTTTGTTTGTTTGTTTGTTTGTTTAAACGCGCTAATCTCAGAAACTACTGAACCGATTTGAATAATTCTTTTTGTAATAGATAGCCACATTCAACGGGAAGGTTATAGGCTATTTTTCATCCCGAAATTCCCACGGGAACGGGTACAACGCGGGTAAAACCGCGGGGCGCTGCTAGTTATGTATATAAATGTATATTTTTATAAATCATACAATAGATAAATGTGGGTACTGTAAGTACTTATGAACTCTACTTAGTGAGTTAATATGTTGATGAAAGCATAGAAAAGCTGCTAAGCCTTAACTCGTCCGAATGTTATTAATCGGAATATCGAAGAAGCGTCTTGCTCCGCTAAAGGATTGCCTCGTTGGCAATGAAAGGTGCCGCGAAACCAGTTATATGACAGTCAATAACAATCCCAAGTTATTTTAAGGACACAATAATATAATTGTTTTCTTCTACTTGTATTTTTTACACCTCTAAGGGCTAGTTAGTTTGAAAGTAGGGAGCGATAAAAACGAATGCGATTGTTATCTAGATATTCTTTTCTCTTTGCAATTCAGTTTGTTTCCAACGCCTCGCAATTACAGAGTTGCTTTAATTTGCAACAACTAATTTAAATCAGGGACACCTCTAATTACTGGCCACTACGTATTCAATTATTCGCAAGTAATCTTTGTACTATTTTGCTGAATTTAAATGGTCGCAATCATTTTGCTTTTATTTCGCAGTCTAAATTCCATTTCCAAACTGTTTACATTATATTATACTTTAACACAAACACAACGTGTTTCTCGATGCTCTACATTTTTTCCGATACAAAATTCTTATCGCCTCAGCCGCGACCACTAAAATTTGTTGTTTTGTTCCATGTATGTATGACTCAAGCCTTTAATACTTATTACTGTGACAGGTATATGCCCTTATCTCAACCCAGTGTCTGATGGATCGATGTTAAAAAGCCATTCTTGTTGCTCGTGTGTTCGGGACCTAATCGACTGCTCTTTATAGGAAGCCGCTTTATGTTTACTTACTTATAATCACTACAAATGTTTTGTTCTACAAGCTAAACGATAACTGTAAAATATGGAGGAGTTTGACACGACGCGACCCGACTTTATGAACTTGAATGAAATAAGACTTCGGGCAGATTTATTAGTATTGAATGTCCACGTTATGACATGTCCGGCACAAATTGTTTGGCGTTCGAATAAGTACTTATTACCTATAAATTTAAATTTAATTTACGGCTTTTCTAAGAATTCAATCGCGGCGTCTGGTTTGAATAGTTGAAACTAAGCATTTGAATCTATAACTGCATTTCTTGTGGTCTAGTTTGCAATGTTGTCTCGTAAATAACATTTCAAGGTATAAAACTTTTAAATAAAAATATTATTATTCTAAGAATACATGGAGATGTTAAACTTAATAAAATAGTTGAAACCACGAGTTCGCCTGCCCACTACCTGTGACCACAATAGAACACGTCAGCTTATAAGATAAATGATTCTTATTTGGCTCTACCTGCGTCCCGAGGCCTCTTAATATGTACCTTTTAACTAATAATATAAAGCGAAAGTAACTATGTATGGTTGTCACCTTTTAACGTTTAACCGACTGGACAAATCTTTGTGGAATCAGACATGTTACTCAGATATACATACAAGTGTCGAGAACTGTGTTTAATGCAATAAGCATAATTGGAATAGTCAAGATCCTCGTTAAAGATCAAGTCAAGTGGGAATAACACATTATATTGCTGTTAATATAAAATATGTGTCAGTTAATTACTTTTAACTAACTGCCGTCACTCAAATCGAGTAAGGTACGTCATTTAAATCATCAATTGACGTATTTTTCATATATCAAAAATCACTCATTAACGTCACCTGAGGAATCATTAGTGCCTCTGAGCGAGGCCGTAAGTATGTTAGTCTAATTAAGTGTCTAGCTATAACTGTCACGCGATAAACTTTATTAGAGAGCCATGTCAAAGTATAAATCTCTTTTGTGGTTAAAACACCTGTCCATAATGCAAGCAAAACTAACTATCATAGATACATTTATTTTGTTTCGCCCGAACGGTTTAATAGAAGCATAAAATATACACCCACCTAGCATTTAGCTCGACTTTACTATTCTATATTTGAATATAAAATAGTAAAATAATTACTTTAATTGATTAAAGTGTAAGCTAAATCATAAAATAAACCTTACGGGGTAAGAGTATTGAAAATGTGTTGTAATTGAGTTTAAAAATGTCACTTGAAATTCATCAGTGCCATAGCTAATTACGAGATCGGTTTTATTCAGGATTGCATTGTGCTCGGGCACTCAGACTCAAGCTACATATTAAACTGAGTGTCGGATATCAAAAGAGTTAGAAGTATGTACAATCGCGCATATATTCAATGTAACATTAATTAATTAATGTTGTTCTAAACTCTATCCCATATTCGGTAAGTGTTTTAGGATACAACATAATATAGAAATATAGTTTTATAATAATTGAAAATAAGTCTGAAATATATATAACTTGTAATAGTTTTTGTTTGATCAGAAGGTACCTACATATACAACGCACTTATTCGATTAAATAATTGTAGTAGAAAAAATCATTTTTAATAACAGTCCGAGATCAGAAGCGGCAACAAGTGCGTGGGTATTGGTTAGTAGATAATAATAAATCAAAATACCCTTTACACGTTCAATTATACCAATCTCTGATTCAAAACTAAGTTATGTGTAGTCTATTTAACTGTTGAATAGCAATTGGCTTGATGCCTGGAGCGCAACGTCTTTAGCTGCCGACTGTACCGAGCTATTCGAACAATGCCTACTAATAATAAGGCCGGCTATATTTACGAGCATACGTGCCCTAAGAGCTAAGACGAGCAAGACCTATTGTGCTCAGACCTCCTATGATTATTTAAGTCCCTCGCACTTTTCCAGAAATCCCTATTTTAAGTTAAATTTTATAGCCTTTAGATGAAATGAATCTGGTATTTGCCGCGTAAATTTAATTTACGATAAACAGAAACGTCGTTGTGTAAAGGTAACGATTCGCCGATAGTTCGCATTAAATGTGGCTACAAAAGATTTTATGTTCGCTTGTTTTATAGCAGAATGCTCAAAGCTGTACAATAGTTCATTTTATTATCATTTGTTATCTTTGCGTACACTACATCAAACTAATTTAAAGCATCTTTTAACCCAGATAAAGTGGAATTCTAGAGTGCCAGGTCAAATTATAATAAGGTACATTCAAATAAACACTGTTGATGTTCAAATGCCAGAGATTAGGGCCCAACTCAGTAATGGAACTTTTTGACCGACTTATAACGTTACATAGTTGAGTGATAGTATCATTCAGGATAATTTTTAATACTGTTACGCTCAGATAAAAACAGCAATAGCGTCTCATCTAATTAGCGTGCAAAAATCGTGTGATATTTGGTTGCTTAACATTTCCGAATGATTTTCCAGTCATAATACGCCGCCAGACCTACTTGTACACAATCAGTTAGCCTTATAATGTTATAAAACCAGAGCTATTACGCAATTCAGCCCTGAATTTGTTACAAAAGCTGTTGCTAGACTAGACCTACGCTGTGACCTAAATAAGTGCGCCTGCGCACCCGGCGTCCGCCAATCAGGGGCCACCGTTCAAATCACAAGCCGGCGCCGATACTTTACATCTATAAATTTGAACATAGTACAAATTATAACCAACTGTGCAATTAAATAATATGAGCAAATAACCTTTCGAGTTACTTACTTCTGGGTCGTATTACTCGTGCAGTAATGGGGTTTAGTTGAAGGGTTCAATGCGGATTGTGTTTCCAGTAAACTTTACCGTCCATTAGGTATTAAGATTCAGAATCTCTTAAATTACTGCCTAAGAAATTATATTTCATTATATATGTACTTTGAAATAAAATAAAATTTGAAACTACGGTTTCCAGTCCACGTTGTTTGAACTAAAAATTTCTTATAATATGTATACACTGTTTTAATTATAAATTTCTCCCCGACACGCTCAGTCATAAGTAATTAAATTTCAGGATATGGATTTTAAGTGCAAATAATTCTAGAATATCTTTTAAATCCCTAGAAATTTTATTGCGATCATAAAACGTTTAGTGTTAGTACGCCGAGTGTCGTACTTTTGTTCTTTATTTTAAAAGCACCTACCTAATGCATTATCGGTGAAGCTACACATAAATAATTTACAGAAACACGGTAATAACAATAATTTCTACAATATTTACTGCTGTGTTTGTATTAGTAAAGTTAATATATATTAGTCGAAGAGCTTTCAGGTTTTATATTAACTTGCTTTGGCTTGCGAATTTACTTGTTCTGTACCATAAGTTTCAATCATCTCTACGATCTACTATAAATATATGTATACTCCAAAGTAAGACGAAAGTTCTAGCGGAATTCTTAGAATTATATATTTATTTTGGGATAGGGCATGATTATCAATATTCATGGGCTTGGGCTAACAGATCCTTATTTTGAATTATGATTTTTTTTTCGTTAGAGAGCCGTTCAAGTATAGGTGTGAACTGTTGTTGATGCCAAGACAAACAATAAATTGCTAAAACAACGCATGTGATTAAAACATTTTGAACTTTTATTTCAAAAGAGTCCTCCCCAATTAAAGGCAATAAATACTTAGTTACTTTTTATATAATGCCTCGTAACATTGCTTCTTGAAAATAAGCAAAAACCATTTTAATTTATGTCAAGTGTCCGTTTTTTCCTCCAATGCCTAGCAGCAATAAACTTAACATCCATCGCTGAGATTCGGACGAGATTATTCATGACTCATGTGCTGTGTTTATTTCGCATAAAGCCATTATGATTTCTTAATAACATAATAGACTCTAGAAATTCCCACTAATTAAGTGTGTAAAAATAAAATGAGTTAAGGATGTTACTTATCGTCATATTATTTCTTAAGTGTTTTGTTTTTTGTATTTTATGCGTGGTTAATTTCCACCCTTGATGATAACCACACATTATTAATTACCAGTTTTATATTGCATTAAAAACTCAATTACTTTGCTTCGGTTCATACAAACATCTTCACATACATATTTGGGGAAACAAAAGAGCTTTTCTTACACTACTGGACGGAGTGGAATGGTTCCACACAATAATATACATATTTATATTTGCCAATTCAAAACTAAGACACTCGGAATACCTCAACTCAGTGGTACAACAGTGGTACGCAAAACGTATTCAATACTTAAAATAAAAAAGTAAAACGTAACACGCGAACGCATCACAATATGACTTTCATAGCTCGAGGGTTATGTTGGGGCCTTTTAAAATGTTTCCGAGGCCATGAGGGGCATTAAGCCGAACATAAGATAAAACTAGTAACAACCCGACTATATGTTGCCAACGCCATAAATACGTTTATCTACTTTGCTTTTGTTTCCAAGATAAATCGGCCCGTTTTGCTGGAGCATCGTTCGAGATTGAAATATACGTGCCCTGAGACATTTCCACTTTGTCTACAACTAGTTCTCAAATCGTTCTCGGTTGAATACAACTATTGTACTTACTCAACTATAGAACTTGAAAACATTACACGAACATACGTTAGAACAACTATAGTAGGTTGCTTTACAAAATGGAAAGACATCTTATTGAACTTACTTAAGTACAGTGTGACTTTTATGATTTTAGAATAACTAATAATAAAATGTTGGTTGTATGTTAAGCCAAAATCATTAAAATATATTTGAACCTGATGCCAAGTACACGTAGGATGCCGAAAATCGGTAGACTTCGTTTCATTCAGAAGTGGTAAGCAAAACACAACTTCAACCCACGTTAAATTATGATTTGGGATTCAAAAAGTTTTATTTGTTGTTTACAAACCGTTTACAAATTACATTAGGGACCCTTCTCAAATATCCGAGTATTTGTTCAGCATTATTTAACGTTACACGGAAAATAATATAAAAACACATCAATTGTTTTGTGGTATCCAACTTTAAAAGTTTATCAAGAACACAGTAAAAAACCTAAAAACAAATAGTTACACATTTTTCCAACTGATTTTAATAAATACATTAAAACATTTGAAATGCGCCGGTAAAACGACAACAACTTTAATAAGGACATCACAATAAAACTCTCAGCAACAAAAATAGAATAATCCCACCTGAGAGGCAATGACAAAACCCTTCTCGATCCGGAAACACATTCTTAGGTCAGATAATATATGAGTGTCGCTTAAGCAAAAGTAACTTCGATATTTCAAGCCACACTTAAGTTATTGGCTGTTATTAATAACGCGCCTTTCCTAACTTAATCTGACTTGAAAGGCATTGAGTCGCACGTCGTGTAGGCAATGCATTGTTCAAACAACAAATAGAATACTTTGGAAGGTACGGCGAATGCGGATACCTAATCGTGCGTCGTTAGTACTTATCCACGAGAAACATAATCTTTTATTCTGTCAATACAACACAACAAGGAACGTGATCGTTTGCTTTAAACAACTTGCATTTTATATTGTTCAGAATAGTTTCTACCTCCGATCAACTATCATTGTAATACCAATATTAATGTTGGCACCGACTAACGGTAAATAATCCTCGAAGCTTAATAAACAAACAAAAAGAATGATTTAACTATTCAAAAATATTATTATTATCTTTACCAAAACCGTCGGATGCAATAGACCTTATTTGAATTGAATATGGGAAACATAATCTGTGTCGTGTGGGCGTGTCCTACTGATTCCTCTTACAAATTTAAATGTTTGTTTTTTATAAATATGTAGGGACAGCGTTGAATAATTAAGCGATTTAAGAAACGGGACAGCGTGACTCTCAAGCCTGAGTCTGTGGCGACACTCGTAATTATTCAAACGGCTTCCTTTACACCGTCACTCTTGATTGACTATGTTCATAAACAACACTTCAATACTCATTCCCATTATGTGTTTCTAAAACAATTTTGATATAATAATAATAAATGATAAACAAGTTTTTCTGATGCTGGTAATGTAATAAAGAGGAAATATAAAGTTGGATATATTTATTGTTCTTACATTTGATAATATTTATAAATCATTAAGGCATCAGGTTTTTACATTATAGTGAATAGTACTTGAATCAATCGTTACTCGTTAGCTAGCCTCGCTCGCTGGCTCGGACTTCTAAAGAAACGAAGTATCACTCGAAACTTTACGCTGTGTCATTGCTCCAAGTAGAAGAATAACGAATGCTATTGACTGGTTATTTTTTAAAGTATTTTTGCTTTACAGTGAAGCAAATATATAATAAGCCATTCTGTATTATGGATGGAAATGTGGGAGAGAGTTATAATAATAATATTCTGATGCCAATAGTCATTTACAAGATATTCTTAGAAAAGACATCAACGCGCGCGGCCACTGTTGTGTGTGTAGTGTTTAGATTATTAAAAAATATCTCAGTTTGCAAAATGCTCTTTAATTGTTATTTCAATAAACAATAACACACAACTAACATTTAAATAATAATATTATAAGATATATGAAAATCAACATGTTATCGCGACATTAAAAATATTGATGTGTCTCAAATATTCAAGCATCGACTCCATTGGTTTCTCTATTCGATTATAGGAATACGAACGATTGAGTGGCCATAGGTTGGCGTGTGGGCCGTCGAGGACTATTGAGGAGTTTTTTTTCTGTGTGCGTACGCGCATCGGCCCCGTCGCCCCGACGCAATGCATTGTCCACTGTAATACTAAAATAACCCGCATTTTACTGCCCAGCAAATGTACGAATAAAATGACGAATGTATGATTTGTTACAAGTTAGAGCTCAACTGATTTATAGTAGCTGTGGTTACATTCTATTAAAAAATATTATTTTGTATTTTGACGCAAAAGTCACTATATACCCAATTGCATAGTTACACCAATGCGTGTTACTACGTTATAAAAGAACTAATATCTACTGCCAAATACAAAATGTAAATGATTGATTAAAAAAATCAAATTAAGATGTTCTAATTACAAAAAGGTTAAAACAGAAAATTAATTTGTTTTGGAATCAAAGTACTGGCCATGTTTTATGAAGGTTCGTATCAGATACGATCGGCTCGCTGGAGTGTCATTTAATAACACTGACTTGGTCCAGCCACGCTTTGAATGAGACTATAAAAACCATGTATCTTTAGTTCTTAGAGATGGCTATTATCTTCAGTATTACTCTACGCGACATTGCACAAATAAAGCGCAAACTTATCTGAGTTGGAGCATTGTCGTAAACCCTGAAGGATACTTACACTGCACGAGAGTTAATTTACAATTTTATAATATTAGCTCCATTTGAATATTCTGAACAAGTTAACACAAGATGAAAGTAACAGTTGAACGAACTCTGTCTTCTAATCACTATAAATTCTCGCGCTATGATATCTCGCTGAAGGTGTATTTTTAGAGTTCCGTACTTCAGAGGGATAAAATGGGACCACTTATACCAATATGATCACTTATGTATCAGTGCGTCTTTCCGTTCATCTGTCACATTAAATTTACTCCGAAATACTTGAACCAATTAAAACGAAAGCTTAAGGGTTAAATGTTATAAAACTCCTCAAAATATGTATCCGAAATCTTCAAATCTATAATAATATTATAAAGACTTAATTTTTTTAATTTTGTTTGTATGTTCGAGCTAATCTCGAGAATTACGATTGTGGTTTGAATAATTCTTTATGTTATAGGCAGTCACATTCAACGGGGAGGTTATAGGCTATTTTCTATCCCGAAATTCCCATGGGAACGGGCACAACGCGGTTAAACCGCGGAGCACAGCTAGTTTAAAATTATTCGGTTACAAAATAACCTATAAGAAGATAAATAGCACAGAGAGAAGTAAAATTAAGTAGAACAAATGAATTAAATAAAAACATCAGCCATAGTACGGAACCCTACGCGCCTGTATTCCTGCCTCTTACTTGTTCGGTTTTTACATGATAGAGTATTTCTTTAATTAAGTGTATTCTAAGTAATTGTAACAATGTTGCGTATATTAATTAATGATACTGTTTTTTTATTCAGCACGGTATGCTATTATAAATCAAGAAAGTTTCTCATAGATGCATTGTTTGAAGATTCAATGTATGTACGTAAATAAATATACATGATAGAACATAGTGTATGTTAAATACAATGGCTAGCTTCTTTGCACTCAAAATACTAGCAATTTATTAAAATACATCATTTGAAAAAGATGAAAAAAAATAATTTCAAAATTCATCCATCAAAACATTATATACCTTTAAGATGCAATACATTTTCAAATTTGTTTTAAACACAGTTTACAGAACATACAGCAATGTTTATTATTACTTCAATACCTACATCGTAAACAACTTCTTCATTTATATCACTCAAATTAAGAACATAATTAATAGTTCGGAAGTAATTACTGGGCTAGTACACTCTTTACACAAACCTCCTGAGAAACGCATTCAATGCATGTTGGTAAGCTTCGATAAAATCAATTTTGTACTTTACTGTCGGATGTCATAATAAATACTACTATATAGCTTTTCATTTCTAACTTTAATTTGAATTAACAACCAAACAACGTATTAAGGAAAAACAAGTCTTACGCACTTTCAGTTTAGATCAAAATTGATTGGCCCACGCTGTCATGTTATGATGATATTGCCTTTCTCATGTTTCGTGGACAGTATTTATTTTTGTGTGAGTCTAAATTCTTGTTAGAATCAAGTGGCGAGGAGAAACTGGTTCTAAATTGTATCTGATATAAATATGTAGACAGTAACGCCCCCGAGGTGATCACTGTTTCTATAAACTATTCGAATATCACCAAACGTTCGAAATAACATCATCTGTCGCATCTCTATTAATATGTTACTTTAGTTTATGTTAAAATATTCAGTCACAAATTAACACCACTTAATTATATTCTGAGACAATAGATTTATAATTTATGTGTCGCTAAAAGCAATTTATGACAGCTAAATAAAATTATCATCATTATTTATTAGGAATATCTATGTATCTTTATACCATATCAAGTGTTTTATTGTTTTTTGAATTGGTTTCTTACAAGTCGAGGAGAGAATATTATAGTGTACTATCAGGTATCACATTTCAATGTTGGAACACAAACACATATTCAGTTAATAATAGTATTGAACACATACATACTTAGGAACTTATTGTAATGTAGCAATTTGGTACCGAGAACTATGTCGTCAACATACACTTGCATGAAGGTATGTCATTAACCCTTAACATGAATCAGTATTCAGGGCCCATGCACCAGTGAGGAGGAATTAAAGGCAACATCTTGTGATCCGACGGAGAACAATAGGAACGAATCGGAGCAAAAACTAGCGACCACAAACAAGCCCGTGCTTTCCTGCGCCACGACCGACGTCAGGGGTATTAATTAGTTATAATACAGTGACAATGATTCACCAAACATCTAGTACAATACAAACAACATTAGCTCCACATATAAAAACTGAACGGAAACCATTTAAACAGATTAAAAGCAATCACATCATAACGTATAACTATTTGGGCGGGACAAGTTTTTGCATAAGTTTTATTTGTGAAGGTTCGATGTCCGGAAAATTAATGGTAACCATGGTTGTCCTAATTAACGAAAAAGTGTCGTCGTTTCGAAGCGCCAGAAAAGGATACCCGAATTACTCGTGCATTGGCCGCCTTAAAACTCAAAAAACCGTTTAAAAATCACTCGCCCCGCCCAGTGTCCGCCCGCCGCTGTGGCGCACTTATGATTTATCGTGAAGAGGACAACCCGCCCCTCACACTCACTACCCGCTCAGCTTCCGTTCTGCTAATTTATACTTACACATCGACCTCTCAAATCTTAAATCGCATTCTCAACTCTGTCATCGGTAGCTCGGACCGACGACGCTCGCCGTAATCGAATTGGCCACGGCTTATTCGTCTTAATCGTTTAACTGCGATTTACGTGCTCACTGCGATTGTACTCCCATTCAACGAGTTGTTATTTATCTTGATATTTATAATCAAAATAATCGCGGTTAATTTACCGTTTTAATGAATTAAAACTCTGACCAAAAGTTTATTAACACAACTAATTGGTGACGTGTCACAGCGTTGTAATAAATGAGGTTATATAAAGATTATAATTAATTATTCATTAGCTACTAGATGGATTTACATAGTGTGATGTTCAGTGCGATAGACAATGTAGTTATTAGTAGCCGTTTTATATAAAGAGGTGGCTAGCGTCAGTTGGAGTACGTGATGGGTAATGTAATATACGCTTCTGAGGTATTGTTTTGTAATTCAGTGGCTGGTCGTTGGTCTGGTCACGCATCAAGGACGTGGATTGAACGTATTCGGAATAATTTGGCAGGAGACGAGGCAGTTCTCACGCTATTGGCATTCTCGTCCACTAGATAACGCATATTCGTATGCGTATGTATAATTTTGTAATATTTTTCAAAAAGATCGTTGACAACGCATTCAGATTTGTAGTAATTTGAAACATCCATGATTTTATGGCGGTAACACCGTGACCTTCTGCTCGGAGACTATTAATTATAGAGATAAGCTTTCATAAATCTTTATTCTAAATGGAAAACAAAAATGGTTTGAATAGTTAATTTAGCTCGTGGACCGCAAATTGATTTATAATATGGCTTTAAAGTTAACTGATTCGAACAATATCAAAAGTTGAGCGGAGTCGGAGAGCGTTTGGTGTGAGCAGCCAGTTAACTTGATGCCGCGTCCGTAATCGCAAAAACTAGTAAGTTTAGTTAACAACAATCCCGTTTTAATTAGTTACGGCTAAATACGACGAGGACTTGGTTGGAGGTGACGTTTTTATGAACCCTCAGATACAGCTTGTGATCTAATATATAAATACCTGTCTTATATAATCGGAGATTTAATTCAATTAACCTTATTTATATAATGCAGTAGCTATGCTACGTGATCTACGTTCTAGATGGCGATAGTTTGAGAATTTTGTCGATTCTAATCGCACTTACTTTAATTTAGCCGATTAAGTGGGGTCACTTAATCATTGGGGTCATTTTGTTGAAAAGGAATAAATCTTCTATTTGATATATTATTGAATAACTGTTTATCAATACATATTAATGAAAAGTCATAAAACAATTGCCGAGCGTCATTAGTAATCTATTACGAATGAATAAAATGAAATTGCAACATTACAATATGCGGCAGTCATTTCGATCATTAATTTATAGTACCGTCCGCAAGCCTTTTAGTGCGGGCGCATAAAGTAGTCTCGAGTTATCTATAGATATAGATAGGAAATGGTATGGGAATCAATATAAATAAATTGCCCAATAGAATTGCCCGAGGTCCGCGTTCGCTTGAGGATCAGATACTATAACTCAACACGCAACGTATCAATTAAAGGGTGTATTAAACATCCTCATCTTAATACGCAGAGTGTGACTTAACGTCTCACTATACAAATGAAATACCAACAATTCTTATTACACCGCGATAAAGGCTAGAATATTTTTCAACATATACTTCAGTCAATAAGTTAACATACACACATTGCTTGCATTGACAATTCAATATGTCAGAACCGTGTAGCACTTGCATTTTCCATGTCAGACTTCCAAGCATATAAAGTGGTGTTAATAAAATGTATTTATAGCTCTGTTTATTGCACTAGGTATTGCTTGTGTCTTTGACCACATTGATATATTATTACTGATACCCAAGAACCACGACATTGATCCCAAACGTAAAAGACGTATATCTCAGTCATATCTAAGATACATTAAACTGATTGTTATAAGTAGCATAAAACATATTCAGTACTAATAAATTCACTCGGTACGTGATATCCTGTCCTTACAATGTTTGTATTAATACTTTCTCGGTAAAACACTTTTAATCAGAAAACACATTAAAAGTGAGGCTAATAGAATTGATTTAAAGCTTCCTATACTCCTAATAGGACAAAAGGTGGTCATGCATTCTTAGTGTATCGTAATAGCATTGTCGTTATAAATCACTGAAAGATATTGATCGTAAATATAGTTGCAATTTATGACAAAACTCAGATCTCTTGGCGTTAAGCGCCATTTACATGATACAAGTTTCTTGCCTGTTGCATACAATAAAATTGAAGCAATTATTTTCTTGCATGGTCTAAACAGTACGTAACATTTTGATCTTTTGCGCAAGTTTTGCTTGCCAAAATTGTCTTGGTGTAAACAGCACATACAACAATTTCTTAGGCGATTCTTGCATTCAATTTTCTCTTCATTTGCCAACATGAGTGCAGTAAGTGAAGGTGTGTTAATCGTTGCTGCTCTTCTGAGACAAGAAATATTGAGAAATCGTCGTAAAAAGAGGTGTTGGATCAAAAAATGGATAGCAAGAAGAGGAGTTCTTGGAGCGTCTAACAATCTTTGTGTAGAATTACAAATAGAAAAGACGTGTGGCACTCGGGGACTGCCGCGGTAAAGCTATTGCATAGTTATTTTTTCTATCACTAGATGGCGTTAGTGGGGAGCGTGAGCTTTTTTCGTTACGGAATTTCTGGATTCGGTCCCCGCGCTCAAGGGCCGCGATAGAAGCTATGCAATAGCTTAAAAATTTTATTTTGTTTGTAATTTCCTTAGGTCCTAAACCGCCAACTCCAAATTCTTGTGCAAATGCTACAAGTGCAGCATTACGTGCATCACGATTCTTGTAGTTTACATTTTCAGTGTCCCACAAACACTCATGGCTGCGGTAAATCTTTATAAACTTTAATAAGTCAGCAGAACCAAATTTTAATACTTTTTGACTCATATTTTTTAATAAACAGACTCTACAAAACCTCCCAACACTTGAATGAAAAATTTGACAACGCAAATACGTGCAATACTTGAAGCAACCCGTCAATGACATTTCATTGACGGGTCACGCACATACAACTCTCTGTTTAGACAAGTCAAAACTTGAAAGCAATAATCTCCTAAACATTATTGTATTGGTCTAAACAGAAGACATTTGCAACTATTTTCAGTCAAGACTTGCATTCAATAATTGCGTTCAATTTTTTTACTTGTATCCTCGTGTAAACAGTTGCGTACAATTCTTGAAGGGCAATTATCGCACTTCATTTATTGCATTCAATAATTGCACTTGAATGTACAAGAAAATTGTATCGTCTAAATCACGCTTTAGTCCCGCCGGTACCGCGTCGCTGTACAAGGGAGATACCCTTTGCTCTTTGTATAATGAAAATGGTTGCTCTCAACGAAATAATCGTCTGATTATTTAGATAGACTGTCGTACTTTGAAGCCTTTGAAATGTGCAATCCCGTTAGACCATAACATGAAACTGTAAACTAGCATAAGCAAAAGTTATTGTTACAACAATAACAAGATTAATAAAGTATAACGTTAACATAGTCTCTTTTTAAATCGAAAGTAAAATGTATTTAATAAAGAAAGTAAGCTTTTATTCTTTTATTTTATCTCCGAAGCAAATGCGCAAATAAAATTTCAGCTCGATCGGAAACCGTAGGTCGTTTAACAACATTTTATTACAGACGTACAGACAGATACCGAAACAAATGAAACCAAATAAAAATTAAAAAGAAGAACTACTTTTTACTATAATTTTGTTGTCATAAAAATATAACGAGCTTTGGACTAATAACCACGGCATTCATTGTTCAAAGTTCGATAAATATTTCTAAATACCGAGCACTTCTTTAATTCAATAGACAATTAAAAAGTAGCTACGCATAAAATAATAATGGCGTATCCCTTATTCATGAAGAATACATGAAAAAATACTATGCCTGCGGGTTCGTACGAGAATACTGCAACCATTGTGGAGTAATTGAACAAGTTGATGAGACCGTCAGGAATCAATTTATTATCTTGTTTTAATAGACAGTATCGTGCCCTTTCTGATACTATAAGACCCTTTAAAACCGCTCACCAATCATCCAGAGTCCTATTATCATTCATAACTAACTACCCGCGTCGACAAGTGATTACTTTTACGAAATATAAATAAAATTTATTTTTTGCATTCACTTATAGCAAAAATTTAACGTAAAATATTATGTTTGTAATTATCATAATTTAACTTTGAATATAATAATGAGATCCTGAAACTATTATTTATTTTAATTGATATTTATGGAACTATCCGCCGCCAACTGCTAACATAAAAATATCCTGATAATTAAAGTACTTTTAAATTGAATCGAAGAATGTACATAAAGATGATGATTAATTTTTTGCTAGAACCTTTGTGTTTATTTATATTAGAAAGAAAAATCCCTATCTGTCCTCAAGTGCCACAAAATACAGTAACAAAAGCCTGTAACAGCTTACTACAGGACAAAGGTCTTTAAATCAATTAGGCTATTAAACTGAAGATGATTAAGCGTGATCACGATATTTGCCTTTTAGGTACGAGTGTTTGCAAACCGCAGCAGTTTTAAAGTTACAAACAAACTTGGTTCACACGATTCGGGTAATAAGTTACAATAATTAAAACTAAACACCACGTAATGGTAATGTAAACAATTTCATTACAAGTGTCCACAGGTTAGAGGTTATCTTTACCCCGCGATTCTTGTCAACGTCCACTTAAGTACTTGCAAAGCTTGCATCAGCGAGGCTTTGTCAATTACTTACAATAACGGCCGTACCAGACAAGTTACTTAACTTATTTACATGATTATTTATGTATGAAAAGTAATAGCTAGTAAGGACTCTTTGCTAAATAAATGTAAAAGTTATAAATCACTTATCCTTAAAGTCATTTAAAATGACATGCATAAGAATGTCCTTAGTATTTTAAAATTGCGATTTATTTTCTTTAAAATTATATTAGCAATTGGCGTAATGACAATTTAATTCATACAGGCCCTCAACCTTCATTTTATAACAGGTAAAACGCATTTGAATAATCAAATCCTTTGTTCGATGATGTTTAATTCCTTTCGTTAGTTTCAATAGTGCGAGTACTCACGTGACGGACAGATTTATAGAGCATCGGAGAGAAACTTACCTGAAACAAAAAATATATATAATTTAAAAGCTTCATACAATGGAATTATCTTTTCTCGGATTGCTATTGTCCTGCCTATTGCGTTTGATACCGAACAGCTTAAGTGCTAGCCCGTAATTGATGCTGACACACATTCAGACATGTTCTCACCACTGCATCGTACACGCCAATATCACATTGAACGCTATAATTTCGTATCCGTAACGCTTGAATTAATCACAAAATTCAATAGGATCGAAGCTCATAAACATGCGTTCTCTACATATTTACAAGCTTATCGTGACCAGCCCTATATCGCGCGGTCATTTAGATCATAAAACAATAGACCAGTTGCAACCGAGAGAATGCATTGCGCAGTTATGCAAATAGTAAGGAGTCGCGACCTTAAGCATGAATATTGATACAGCATTGTCGAGATTACAGATTTACCCGGCGATAGCCCGCTCTACCATCCTAGAGCACGATTTGTTGGCGAATTAAACTGATTCACCGGCAACGGTATTAGATCTAGACAATAGATGCAATACAGATACGTCAACTATTGAAGGAAAAAGTCAATTTCTACAATAGCTGTACGATGCAATAATAAAAATAACAAGAAGCGGTCACGCAGCCACAATGGTCAACCAGTCTCAGAAATGACTTGGAAAACGTATATAACTTCGTCAAATGGTCATAAAATGAGAGCCGTTTTATGGCGCACCTTTATAGCCCGCAGCTACGTAAGGATGAGCTCTGCATGCCGCGACGGGTTGCCGGCCGAGCGACCGCCGCGGACTTGCGATGGCTCGCCGGGACTCACGATCACACGGTTTGGTCGCACTCGGTACCCACCACCGACCGTTCTCTCATACAACTATGTATCACTGACACTACCCAACTAATTTTATACACAATACCTTTGTAATTAATTTATAGACTCGTAAAATGGTACGCATACCTTCGGGGAAAATCAAACAAGTTCCTTTTGAGTTACGTCATAATAAAAATCTCGGTTATAATAGAGGAAGAATAAATATGCGTCTTCTATCATAAATGTCAAAGTTTGGATTGTTTCAATTAATTTTAAATAAAGAATACCTACGTCATTTTTAACTTTAGTATTATAATTGAGCATTTCTTTTGTTTTATGTTACTTATTTAGGTTATAAATGTCATGTCATCGTTTTGAAGACACTTAAATTAATAATGGGATTCCATTCATAAAAATACATGGAGAGTTATAATTGCCTATATCGTAAATTATGGCGATGTTTATTCACACATCTTGTTATACCTCATCTACGAGCAAATAAAAAAGTAAATGCTAAGTGTTTTAATGTTATGTAGAGTAGTATAACTGAAACTATCAGCGTGGACCTTTCCATAGCCATTTAAAGCTTCACACTTCAATAAATAAAGTATAAAGGTATGTAACTTAAAATTCATTTGTGACAAAACTATTTGTACTAAAATATAAAGAACGAATTTGCATAAGTGGTAAAATATTTACGAGGGTATTTTAAGTATGGAACGGTAAACGAACGGAAGTGCCAAACATAAACCGTGGTGAGTTATTTGTACCATTTTGTACGATATAATACAAAAAATACTTTCCTAAAAATCTACCTGTTACCTGCTACAGGTAGCCATCTTGAAAAGAGCAAAGTATTTGAATTATGAGAAATACAGAAATGAGATGTCGTTCAGAGCAAAACCAGAAATGGCAGTTACTAAGGTTGTGGTATTTGTAATTTAACGTTTAAAACTATTCCACAGACAAGCACATTCTTTGGTAGACATCCTTTACTCTACCATAGACAAAGCCACCCTTTTCCTAACCCATAACCTTAATTAAACTGAATAACCTGCTATTTTTAACTCGACTAAACTCATGTCATTCACCTCACCTCAGCATCAAAACGAAGCCAATAAATAAAAATCTTACAAGACTGAAGTTTGCACAAAAGACTTTACCCCTCTTTTACCTTTTGAAATGAATTTAATTATTGAATAGGCTTATTAGTATTTCGACGAAGCCCTTCTTTATAAGACTGATTTATTCTCACACCAGTTTTAAAGGCAGAGCCTACTTGAATGTGTACGGATGAAGTCTATACTGATCAGCGTGCATGTGTGTGTATGTAAATAATAAAATGCTTTAACAAAAGCTATGAGGAATGCGCGTTTCAAAACTGATGTGTTCCTGATTATTAAGTTTTTTAGAGTAAGATGAGTCTTGCCAATACTTTCTCACATAATAGGCTCATGGGAATGTTGGAGGTTAACCTTTTGCTCGAAATAAGTAAAGGAGTTACAGTGCATGTGATATGTGATTGTAAAAACTCGTAAAATTATAGTTTAAGAGCTTATTTTTAATATTCGTTATTGAAAATGTGCTTGTACCGTAGCACCCCTGTATTCGACCTATAATTAGACTCGTTTAATTATTAACGAATGAATGAAGTAAGTAAATTAAATCACCAAACTATTAACTCTTTTCTAAATAAATAGATTGTCTTTGTATTTTACGTCTTACTATATTGAAGTCGGTCAACGCAAAATCATAGATATTTAACACCAAAGACGATTGATATAATTTGAATACATTTTATTTGTTATCTTCCTACGCAGTGCGTTCGTTCTCTACTCCAATTGGCCATTGAATTTACTTCGAACGGCGGGGATCATGAATAACTATGTAAGGTGTAATTATGGGTTACGCGTTAACCAAATTAAATATTTTTACGGCCCGTTTCCTTCTACTAGTGATGTGCTTTCAACATCAAAACACATAAAAATATAAATTAAACTTCATTTATTTTATTTGTTTAATTAACGACACACCTGTAGTGTAGTATGAAATGAAAATATTATATTACGTCTTATAGTTAAATTTAATGTTGGGTCGTTAATTTAATACGGGTTCAATGATGATCTAAAGTAATATATGGTACCTATCTGTTATCGCATCGGTGATGTAACTTTGAGCTCTAAATTAATTGAATTTCAGTGCATTATTTTCTTTAAACAATAACCAAGGAGGTTGGACTGTTAAAGACATGAGTTAGTTATGAAATACAAGTGAAACTGTAATAAATATAAACTATATAAACTTTACTATTAAACTTGTATATACCTTTAAATTGTATTACTAGAGACTGCTATAAATATACTAAAAACTACTAAAATAACCTATTTAATATTATACAGGTAAACTAATTTCGCGAACGTCAGATACGGATTGAATTTAATCGATAAGTTTTAATCGATACAAGAAATTGAATTTTATCGATATAATTATAATCGGCAGACCGGTAGGCAGCTCTAAGCGTAAGATTACCGTTTAGCTGCCGTTCGGGGCGCTTGATCATCGACGGCCGCCACTCGCCCCTACAATTAACCGATGAAATGTAACCCTGTCGTCTATTGTCTCTACCTATAATTAAATATACTTTATTCTACCTCAACTATAAAATTTACACACGAACAAACCTATAACTTGGCTTAGCACCAATTTTAAATACACGTTCCGATACTTTTGTTGAAATGAGTATTGTTTCTTTGCTGATGTATTATTGGTTAGCTAATTGTTTATCATATACTAGGGATGTCGAACCAAATTCTTAAGTGTTAGAAATTCGGGAATATTTATAATTTAATTACTTACGAAATTGAATAAATAAAAGTAAACAGATACGTATGAAGTATGTTCGTTGATACTCGATACAACACTATTTCAAAGTAAGCCATTACAATAAAACAAATTGAAACATTCCCATCAAATGTTCTCTATAATGAGTCGAAATGTTTTAGATAATCTTCAGGTAATCGAAATGTATCGAAACGTACCAGATCTGTGTGAAAACACCAAAATGAATAAAATAACGGTGCTGAAGCCGGGTGTGGGCGGCAGATTCTTAACATTTCACTAGCGCCATTTGCATTTTACAACTTTTATCGTGGTTACTAAACGAGATTGGTCGGAGGCGAGAACCAATGCGTCGACGCTGCTAACATTTTATACAACACTCGAAGGCGTAAAAAGGATTAGTGCTTTATACAAATATACATATTTAATTAGATAATTTGTATACATTTTTTATTAGGACATCACTGTTTACTTTCAATGTTATAACTATTACTTATGTTATTATTATTATCTAAGACGTTATTACAACGTCTGCACTATATATACCAATACCCTTTATAAGTTATATACGAGTATATACATAAGTTTTTATAATACCTGTACGTCCGTTTTGCAAAGAGCAGGGATCGGAAAGTGAATGCATATCCTTAACGGTAATAATAATAAGTATATATACAAACATAATACAAATTGGATCGATCTCGTTAAATGAGATCAGAACACGATACCTGCAATGTTATTGAGGTAAATATAATAAAATATATATAGTTTACGATCGAAGACGTTTGTTAGTCAGGTATTTGCGAGCGTAAGTTTTTGCTAAAATAAATAATAGAATTACAAATTAATTACTTTATATGTATACTTGGATTTTATGTACAAAAACCCAAACCTCATATAGATTAATTATGTGACTAAATCTAGTGTAAGAGTTTTAAGTTGCTACTGATGTTGTCTAACAATACCTATACAAAATGAAAGCAACGCCCTTATGGTACGATTACACCTTTGCCACTGTTCCTAGAGCTTTCCCCAAATATTCGACAAAATAGTTTTGCGAAAGTATGACGACGATAATAATGCGTTTTAGTCTGCGCATTTCCATATATAAGAGAGTGGAATGTAAACAATAATCTAGAGACTAGTATATTATATATAATGTATCGGTGTAAAGATATCAAAGGCTAAAGTTGTAATTATTGCACTTAGCTCCTAAACTAAATCGTTACAATTGAATACAAACCATATGTTTACATAAGTCCTAATTATGCACTATATTGGTACTGTGCAAGCTACGGTTAACGTAATCTGTATATAAACCAATCATGCGACATGAAAAATCATAATATTGAAAATCGACCGCAGCGTTACAAAGCGGTGCGTCAAAACGTGCGCTTTAATTGTAATTTAGTGGCAGGACCCAGTATCAAGATCCGACGGCCATGCTCATTGGGGCCTTTCCGAAAACATTTGACTTATGTGATACATACGCAACCAGCACAATAACGCACTAAATCATACCTCAGAGTAACACAACTAAAGTGTGCTCACATCGAAATTAAAATGCAATAATATTCAGTTCTTAGCCGTAATTGTGGCCTGTCGCAGATCTTCGGAGATTATCGTAAAGTATTTATTTATCCAATACACCCTCGGGGGTTAGATACCATCAGAAAATCAATTTTGCAACAAAACCTCAGAGGCGTAATATTTGTAGCGTTTACGATACAGGTGTGGCACTTGTAGGATTAAAATTTGCAATTTATTGCGAGTACAGAGTTAATGGAGTAACTAAGTAGTCGATAGAGACGTAGGACTATGTTGCGAATATTAAATGGCGTTTAAAAATAAATTAAGGATACTTCATTGATACACAAATGGAATTAAAAGACTGAGATGCAAATCTCGATATTATAATCGAGTGTTTAACAAATTACTTAATTATACAAATGTTAACTTTATTTGTTTGACAAATACAAATAAAACCTCAAGGAAAATTCACGCCAAATAAACGCAAATCAAAGACACATTTAGCTTCAGTAAACATTAAACGTTTTTTGGTATATTTGTAGTAATTATTGGTGTGTCAATTTAAAAATGCCAAATATTTTCATATTCGAATGTGTTCATAACGTATCAGATACATAAAGTGGTCCGTTTATACGTAGGTACCTATTTAATAAAGTATTCGATTTGGAAACTAATGGAATCGTAAATAATGACAAACCCTTTCCGTTCGAACGCGTCTTTTATCTCCAAAATTATTTATACAGAACATAAAAATACTGTAATTGTGTTACCATTCAAATTAAAATTCCACGCGTTTGGTTCACCTTATTTGAATAAGCAATACGCATAATTTTCAAAGAGTAAATAAGAATAAATAGTTTTAAGTTACATTACTAGAGATTTAAAAAATATTTTATAAGAACAACTTTTTTATTGCATTGAATTGTAAAAGCAAGTTCTTTATAAAACCTGTATTTTATTAATGGACAATAAACAAAGAATATATTTTTCGCATTAAATAAAAAAACATATTTTGAAAAATTTCAAATACTCATAGTTCCATGTTTGTGAGAACTCGTTTCGCCAAGCCGAGTGTCCGAGTGCGGTGAACCTAGTCCAAGAACTAGACGTTTTAATTATGATGTAGGTATTTTAATGTCTATCTGTGCCATGAAGGTTCGAATAGGATTAATGATAAATGCCGCTTTCAACATGTTCGTACATCTAGGTCTCAATCCAGGTTACCACTGAGTTATCTTACTGCTTTGCTTCACTATGTAAAGTACCTTTACAAGAGTTATAAAACTTTACGACGGGCACAAGTACATTCCAACTAAACTCTCATCACGCCTCCGTCAATGATACACAAATCATAATAAACTTCATACAAAATGTATGGTCTACATACATACAAGGCTCTCTTAACCGTACGTACATACATAAACGTATGACGTCGCGCCAGAAAAGACCGGTTTAACTTTACATGAATACACACATATATAGTGTCCATTTATAGTAGACCTGTGACAGTGTTATCGGTGTCCCCTCGAAGGTCTCGAGAGTGACGTGAGAGCAGGGAAGGAAGGGTCACGCTTCACTGGTCGATATCATCCATAGCAATATGAAAGCGGACTAAGCCTAGAAACAATCTATATTGTGATCACGAGCAAATAATGTTGGTACCAACACACATCTATTACGGAATTATTTAAGTATAAGGATGTATCGATTGATATTTTATTCAAAATAACTTAAAATTAATAAAATTTTATGGTAAAGCTTTATTTATGAGTAGTTAATTCAATCACAATATTGAATTTATTTCATGAATGATTCATTATTTATCTTTTAACCCGGCGAGGATGTTGTAGGGTCATTTTGACCCTGACAATTTTTAAGCGTCTGTGGTATTTTTTCCCGCGACCGTAGGGTATTGGGCGTCTTAGTAGCTGTTGCTAAGGAACCGGCGAGTGCGCCACGTACCGATATTCAGTCGGCCAGCGCCTGCGATAGGAGTAACACGTGCGTGAAGTCGAGAAGGGTAAATATGACCCTGCCACAACCGCGGCGTAACATTTTTTGTGAAGCTTCGAAAATGTTTTTTACCGAATATTATTATATTTTCAGGTGTTTCTTATACAAAATGAATAACCCGGAGCTTGAGCAAATGTTTGTGACGAATGCCATAAATATATTTGTCCCGAACACACTATTTCGTTCTGCCAGAATTGTGCTGCAACCACAGACAATAATGACATGTAGTTTATAAGCAATTATAAGACTGTAGGGGAAACTAATTGATCTCTACAAGTTGTAGGTACCTAATTACGAGCTAATTGATAAAAAAGAAGTTATCTATTTTTTGTTATTTTAGTGTTACTTAAGTAGTTCTATGAAAAAGTTTAATTGTGTAGTACTTTGCCAAAACTGATTTAATTATAATATTTCGTATCATTATATGCCTGTTTTATTTATCAATTCATAAAAATAATATGTAATTTACATAATACCTATTAAAGCTTTAGTTTAAAATTAAAAATCTAGCTATTTTGAACCCAATAACATACAGGGTCAAATAGACCCTCGACAACCTCCACGTAACTATTTTCACCACATCCTCGCCGGGTTAATATTGAAACTTATTGAATAAGATAAAAATTTGACATCATATCTATTCAATTTAAATTATGTACTACTCTATCTGCATATATCAAATAGATAAATACGTTCAGGTTTATTTCTCGAAATAATGCCTACGTAATTCTAACGTATTAGAATACTAATGACTAAAGCTATTTTTATTGGCAAATATCTCTATTAGATGCCACACCTAATCAATCTCTAATCCAAGTATTTATAACGCGGTACTTGTAATTCCTCAAAGGTTTCATA
The DNA here is from genome assembly GCA_951394245.1 of Cyclophora punctaria. Taxonomy (NCBI): domain Eukaryota; kingdom Metazoa; phylum Arthropoda; class Insecta; order Lepidoptera; family Geometridae; genus Cyclophora; species Cyclophora punctaria. The sequence continues at coordinate 7,058,428 of OX596174.1, read as the reverse complement.
TCAAGTTAATACAAGAACTAGAAGTGGATCAATAGTGTGTCGGTGAAATCCAGCAAGTTTTCTATTTCCTCCAACACGAAGCTGTAATGGAACCTAGATACACCGATTAATTAATGAAGGAACACTTAAATAATTATAGTAACTTCTCCCATTGCGAATAACATTCATCTTTATTGAAGGCTAGACACTTTAAAAGCCCTATTAGGTACAGGTCAGTTTTAAGCTATAATACTATAGGATCTGTCTCTGTCTGTTTGTCTCATTTTCTCTTTAAGTTGATGTAAGAAGAGGGACCACGGTAGAAGCGACGGTGACAGTAAGAATCAAATTGGTATACCTCGATGGTTTAGATTTAATTAATTTTGGTATTACCTCTTACATATTATTAAACGAAGTCCCTACTACTGAAAGGATTTTTATTCAGTTTTCACTAAGATACAGAGTGATTCGAGAAAAAGTAATATAAAATAATATTTTTTCCCGAGAACGGGTAAAGCCGGGGCACGTTAGTGTTAATAAATGTAACCATGAAAATGAATATCAGTTTTTATGGTGAAATTCCCACAACGGCTTATCAGTTTTAAATTATGATTAATTTAAATTAATAATTTAAATTTAAAGTGCATCACTATAAATTAGGAAAGTATAATAAACGAACTTTTACAGTAATATGATGATACGATGTCGCTACTACGAGTAAATATAATTATAACAAAAAATCTCAAGGCCTCAAAGGAATCATAAAGGAGGATTTTAAACGAGTCAAATTAGTAATCTTTATTTTAAATCCTTATTCTATTAGTTCGTTCAACTTACTAAACACGACCAAAAAAACATCAATCAAACTATCAGATGACTAAAAACATTAAATATCGCTAAAATTGCAATAAAAAGGAAACGATGTGTTTTTTAGAGGATTACTAATGAAATGGAAGACATAAAATGTTTAATATTAAATGTGGACGTTTATGAATCGTATTCAACACAATCTTAATATTTAGTCCTACCCAAAAGTGAATCCGTAGAGTTTTTTCCTATTCCCTCATATCCGCGGTACCTGAATGTTGTTCAAAGAACTAGTTTACCTAATTGTTGTACAAAAAGTTTATTTTTACCGCGAGTGGTACATCCAAAAGGATGGAAATGTTTGGTTTGGGGACCTTTTCCCAGCCGTGGGACGATATATGGTCACGAATATAAATAGTTAAAAGGGTAAGCAAAATTGATATAAAAAAATAATAACGACGGGACAGAAAACAAAGCTCTACATCTAAGCAACGCTATTAAAGTACCTATGTATTGATAAACAAGAAATCACTCTTCTTATTTCACAATTTAAACTTGTAAAGACCACCGCATCTGCAAACGAACGTAACTCATGTTGGCATGTAAATCGTAATCGCGGGACGGAAATTACTCTTAATGCATTTTAAAGATAGAAAACTTTTTTGGTTACCGAATGGAGGTTCCCGATAACGACAGTAATGGCAAAGCCACCCAAACTCTTTATCTCTCTGTTCCCTGAGTTGCATTTAGCCAGTCTCAAACAAACCTCGATTAACGTAACGTTCCGGCCCAATCTGCGAGGCCGGCTGACCGCCAATAAATCCATTGATAAAAAGCTAAACTTCAATACTAAGTTATTATTCGAAAATCGACAATCAACGTTTACAAAAAAATAGAACAAAATTGATTGGCTACGGTAAGAAATACGGTTTCGATTTTTAAAACTTCAATGTATACCCAATTTTGTTACGAGAGACTATGCAAAATATTGTACCTATGCATCATACTCAGTTGATTTAGGTTAAATCAACTATCTATTTATTGAGTGAATATTAAATAATCAAGTTGAAACTAAAAAAATGATGCTACTTTATCCTCATTCCTCAACTCAAACCAAAGAAACAAAGACGGACGATTGTTTCGTTATCTCCCGACGTATATTGACGCGGATCTATTTGTATTGGCGGAGCGCGGAATAATGAAAGCTATTTCACAGTATAACGTAACATGTACGTTCATTAAGAAGTGTCGATGCCCGCGTCGGAGCCCGTTGCATAAATCAGGGCGGGAATGCACTCGGTCGCTCTAATGCGCTTTCGGTGTTGTTCGAAAGCTCATCCTAACTCCTTAAATAACAACTTTCTTTTTGATATCATACGGAAGTCACCCGCAGTAGGCAAGTGGTGATAACGCCTAATCTACCTCACTGTCCAGATATCTTCAGTAAGGTGAAAGGTTTTTGCCCAGCATTGAGACATTCCAGGCTAATATTTTTAAGAAAAAAGCTTTTCGAGCTTTCGAAGGGGTCAATTCTGCTAAGAATAAGTACTAAGGATGAATCATGTAATTGTTTTTCTTAAACTACTAAATATGAAGGACAATTCTGCTGAAGCAACTGTGTGTAATTAACCTTCATATAGTTTCACATATTTATACACAATTTCTTTGGCTTCATTGCATCAATTGATAATTAATTAATAAATAATCGTAAACATACTTTACAAGTGTATATCTGTATATTACGATATAGACTTTAAAAGCTTGCTCTTTCTACCGATATAATAAATATTAAATTCATTAAGACTTCAAATTGAATTCAATTGAAGTGGAAATTGTACGAATATCCCAACTCTCACAATCAATCAAATATGTTAGCTAATGGCGTGTACACCAAACGATGATACTTAAATACCTAATGATGAGAAAAATATACTATTTCGCAAATAAATACTTTCTTCGCGTATATTATAGAATCCTTCATCATTGTTGTTGTAATTACTGTACTAAAATATCTATACTTTAATGCGTTCTTTGTTATTAAACCTAGTTTTTACTTTGAGATTATTTTATGTCTGCAAGCCGCGCCCCGCGATGTTACCCGCGTTGTACCCATACCTGCGGGAAATTCGGGAAAAAATTATCCCATGTGTTATTCTGGTGTATAACCTATATTACTGTAAAGTTTCATTCAAATCTGTATAGTAGTTTTTTCGTGAAAGATTAACAAATATATAAATATACATACATCCTCACAAACTTTCCCATTTATAATATTAGTCGGATTTTACACTCTTGGTTTTCCTATCCAATCAAAACTTCAGGGAGTTTCTAGTATGATTTTCATGGTAAAACTTTAATGGCTACTGTCAAACAAATCAGATTCGCAGCATACATACATAACAGGAATGAAATAGTTCTTTTTCACATCAACTTCTCTCTAGAAATGTTTTCTTAGTGGCCCGACAACAATGTTTTAATTGATATTCCAATGAACTACTCAGAAGTGAAGTAAAGGAAAATATGCTTAACATATTTTAACCATAAACGAAGTTAATTGTGTGATTACGATTTAAAAGAAATAAGTTCTTACATAGCAAAAGACAAAGTAAAGGTGAATTGCACAAAGATTCCGCCTAAACTTATTTAAAAAACAAATGTCGTTCGTTTGAAATGTTGTTCTATTAGATGCACTATAAAGTTGAATTTTGAAGGGTCAGCTTTTGTTTCTTAAACATATTTAGGTACTAAATTGATTGACAAGTCTTTGTGCAATCCGCGCTAAGTATGCGTTTGCAAATAGGTAAAAACTTAAGAACACTTTTTTTTCAAAAAAGGAATTCACAGAAATATATGACTATTAATACCTAACTAATAAAATACCTAACTCAAAAACAGAACGTTATTCGTCACGTTTTTCTTTTAACTTCCAAAATCTAAATCACATACGTCTGTTTGACCAATAAAATGCAGAGAAAACAATTCAAATCGACATAGTCGTTTACGTTAACGAAATTCCCATAGTTAGAAACTGTATCTTGTTACTTGGTCATGTGCCCGTTAAGTTTTTACTCATAGATAACTATTATAATGAACAGAATAGCTTTGTTAACTATTTACTAAACACATTCAACTTTATACATATATTTTAATTATGCTAACGTGTTTAATGGGCTGCAAATTCTTAGTATTAAGTAACGAATTAACATATAAAATACTGATGATTTATTTATTGTACAAAATAAAATGTATTTTTTTGAATTCTGTAGAAAAAACTAGCTACGCCCCATGGTTAAAAGCGTTGAACGGGTCTATACGAAATAATAAAATGAAAATAAATTTCATCCAAATTTGTTCAGTCGTATTAGCGTGAATCATCAGGAATATTAAAGTAATTTACTAATATGGATACTAGCCGAGTATCTAGAAACTACCCAACTATCCCTTCAGATATCGAGGAGCACAAGATATTGATAATACATCCATACATCGACGCAGGATTTCGTTTCTTAATCAAGTAGGATATGCTTAATATTTGAATTCCATTTTACACTTAAGTTCATAAAAATACCAAACCCAACATTTGCCTGCACGCGTACCATCAAACGGTATAAGTAGTTGACATTTATGAAACATTAAAGCTAAAAGAAAAAATATATTTATTTTCCACATCGCAAATAACGCGAATAATGCCTCGAGGATAATAAAACGAAACCAAATCCTTAGCAAATGTAAATCAACATATTGGAATAACTAAATTGCGTCATTCATTACAGAAATAAAAATGATGTTCAAAAGTACATTTTTATGACAATATATTGAGTAGTAAACGAGACACTTCTCACTGGGCTGGTCGATCGTTTTCCGTTCGATTAACTCGCCGTGCGATTGGTGTATTGAAATGAGCAAGATCCGACGCGATACACTTTTATTATATCTCTTAGTTTTTACATTTTACAGCAAGCGCGGTATGTGAGCCGTTTTGGCCAGCGGTTAAACATAACGGTTGTGTCAACTTGATATAACTCGAGCAGTTTTATGAACAGCACCACGGTGACGCGGACATTCTCACACCCAATTAGTTCCCAAACCAAAATTAATACATGTCCAACGTATTATATTTATATGCACCAAATAAATATTATACTGGCAATATAATCTACAATTTCATTAGATTTAAAGATTTAATTTTATTGGTGGTATAAGTCGCATATTTCGAAGCAGTTTATTGCCCGATTCTTCAAGGTATGCTTTCTTGGGCTTAAAATTTTCCTTTTAATTGAACCGGTGACTATAAGAAAACAAACACAAGTTGAGTGCGTGGTGGACATAAAAAATTAACATTTAATACATATGAAAATATTTCAGCCATAAATATACTTATTCCAATAATATTAACCAGATACAACATAAATACAATTTTATAGTTATTGTATTCTTATAGCGAGTGGATTAAGTTGCATTGGTATCTAGTAGGCAGGTTTGAGAGCTTCCAGTGGACTGGCCAGCAACTGACTCAACCAACATTATTCGTCCAAGGTGTATACCAGAATCGTAACTATAATGCGACGAGGTCTTTTACGACCACTCGACTCGTTTTAGGTACGTTTTCATTCCACTGAGAGACAAATAAAACTACACTAAAAGTTGTGTTCTAAAATGATTTTTGAGTTCGAAGGTTAAATTGCTCCAAAACGTAATTATAATAAAATACATATTTCATATCAAAGATACTTCATTAAAATGAACCGATACGAAACTAACAAAGTTATGTTCCACATATACATACATAATCTTTGAGAGGTTTCAGAACGAGTGTTCTTGATATCTTTTGCGAGAAGCGACTTATCGTAATTTAGAGCTTTCGATTAGAGTGTGCCGGCCAACATGCGCTAACGAGCATTCGTTCAATTTACTTTTATTTTAACAACAGTATGGTGCCAATGTTTTGTCTTCCGCCGACGATTGTGCTCGGATAATTGGATTGTCCGCTCTTATATGCTAACTCCGGCCATACTGTCAAAATACTCTTTCATCTTATCTCTGTTAGCATGTTTCATTTAATAAAGCAATTATAGACTTAACTTTACAATACGCTAATTCTTTTCTTTTAGCCAAGATATTTTTCCCACCGAAAAAACATCTCATTCATCTTAGTGATAAATTAACTAACATTAAATGGAACATTAATGGTATAGTTAGAATTAATTAGACCACTCACCTTAGTTTTAGTAGTTTTTAACGGTGTCCCCGAAGAGACGGCGCAGATCTCCACCTCGTAACGATCAACACTTGCCTCTCGATCCAGCGACACCGCTGTCGACAAGATTCCCAGCGAAGAATCTATATCGAACAACCTGTCCACTTGTTTGCCATCACCAGTCACATTAACTATGTAATATTCTAAACCCGACTTGTAGTTATTTGTTAAATTCAACACGGCCGTTCCCGCAGGTTCATTTTCCGCCACGGACACCGACCCGACATTTGTCCACGTCACACCCTCTAACTCCGTGCCACCCAAAATAACACTAACATAAGTCTCCGTACTTTTTTGTTCGCTAAGCACAGCTTCATCCGTCGCTTTTATGACAAGATTCCACCTCGCCTCGGGCATCGCAGGAGGGTACCGTAAAGTCAATGCCCCGTTGCTTCTATGCAAATCGAATAAGTCGTTCCCACCGTGTATGAGTTTGTAAGTGACCAGTCCATTTGTTCCTGAATCCAGATCACGAGCCAAGACGTTCATTATAAATATTCCACGGCTCGCACTCCTACCCATCCTCTCTAAATTGATCACGGCCGCATTCATCGAAACGAATATTGGAGCATTGTCGTTTATATCTTCTACAATGACAGTTACTAATTTCTCAGCGGATAATCTCGCCGACGGCGGCTCCGCTCTGTCATAAGCAACCACAGTTATTCTGAAAGTATCAATGTTTTCTCTGTCAATGGGCAATAAAGTATGAATGACCCCGGTGATATTGTTTATTGCGAAATGTCTTTTGCTATCGTTAGGTTCTTGGTGTGTTATAGAATAATAAACTTTTCCATTTAACCCAGAATCGGGATCTTCTGCAGTCACTGTTACTATAGGAGTGTGTCTTGGAATGCCTTCTCTGATTTGACGTACGATCGCGGTGTTTGTGAATATCGGTGCATTATCATTAGCGTCAATCACGTTCACCACGAAAGAAATGCTTGATGACAAACTGGGACTGCCGCTATCTGTAGCGGTGATGTTCAATGTGTACGAAGTTAAGTCTTCGTAATCTAATTGCTTGTGCAAAAATAGTTCCCCAGAGTAACTGTCAATGAAAAATGCATCTTTTCTATTACCAGATGTTATTGAGTATTGCAACTCTCTATTGATGCCTAAATCTGCATCAGTGGCATGGAAATGTATGATTTTTTTATTAACTGGTTCTGTTTCTAATACTGACACATTCATTTGAGTCTGTGTGAATACTGGTGCATTATCATTTTCATCCAAAACATTCACAGATATAGTTGTCATTGCCGAAAGCTGTATTTGTTGGCCAGAATCATGAGCCACAATCATTAATTTATAATGATCAGTAGTTTCTCTATCTAATGGTTTGTTTATTAGTAACTGTCCAGTAGCTTCATCCAGAGTAAATTTTTCTTGATCATCACCCCCAACTAATTTGTAATAAATGTCTCCATTCAGTCCTTCGTCAGCATCGGTGGAGCGAACTCTCATGATTGAAGCTCCTACGACTGCACCTTCAGAAACTTCAACTTCATATGGAGTCCTTTGAAAAACAGGTGCATTATCATTCACATCTGTGATATAAATAGTCACTCTCACAGAGTCTGAGAGTTTTACTTTTCCATTGTCACTTACTGTCACAGTCAGAGTTATGTAGTTTTGCCCCGTCATCTGAGCTAGGCTTTCTCTATCAAAAGATTTCAATGTCTTTATAAATCCATTCCTAGAGTCAATCCTAAAATCATTCTGAACCACAGGTAATAAAAACGTCAACTCTGCGTTTCTTCCTATATCCCGATCGGTAGCTGTTAACTTACCGACAAAAGTATCTGCTGGTTCATTTTCCTTAATTTTGAAAATGAAAGTAGTATTTGTGAATTGAGGACTATTGTCATTTTCATCCAAAACATGTATGACCACTGGTACTTGCGATGATCTTGGAGGAGTCCCTTCATCTGTAGCAATGATAGTCAATGAATAATAATCACGTTCTTCTCTGTCTAGTGAACTTTTTACATAAAGAAACCCATCAGGAAATATACCAAACTTGCCATCAGTATTTCCTTCAGTTATTGTATAAGATATTCTCCCGCTGGGTCCGAGATCAGCATCTGATGCCGAAATTGCAAAGAATCTTGTATTAACTAATGTAGATTCTAGTAACGATGTTTCATACGATGTGTGGTCGAAGACTGGAGTATGATCATTGACATCGTCGACGACAGCTGATATTGAATGCTTTGTAGCCAATGCAGGAGTACCATTATCAGTTGCAGTAACTTCGACAGAGAGAATACTGTTTGGTTCATTTGTTATAGGTCTATTGAGATAAATGACACCTGTAGTTTCTGATATACGAAACATATTGTCAGGATTGTAAGACAGTGAATAAAATATAGTTCTATTAGATCCTGAATCACGGTCAGTTGCTCTAGCAAAATACACTTCTTGCGCTACGGCCATATTTTCAGGAATGTGTATTTCATCCTTATCTTCAATGAATATTGGATAGTTATCATTTATGTCTAACACTGAAATATTCACTGTAGTAAAACCAAAGGCCACTCCAGTCTTAGCCATAATTTTTAAATGATATGTCATTTTATCTTCACGATCTACAACTTTATTGGTGGTGATTATGCCAGTTGATTCATCTATTTTGAAAATATGCTTTGAGTCGCCTTCCAAAATATAGTACGATATTGTGTCACTCGAAATTCTTGCATTGACTTTTCCCACAAACCTTCCGAAACTCGTTGCAATTGTACCTTTGTCTTCAACAATTTTAAAATTATAACCATTGTAACCATCAAATTGTAAGTTTTTCCTTTGAGAGTTTTTCACAATCTCAACAACTGCATCTACAGGTGCTTTTCTATTACCCTTGTCTTTACAAGATATTCTAAGCACGTGCACGGTTTCAAGAGACTTTCTGAAATCTTTTTGGAGAACTATTCTGCCAGTTCCAGGTTCAATATCAAAGAAACCTCCACCACCGCTCTCCAGTTTGTACGTTATCCGTGCGTTTTCACCTTCATCTAAATCAAAAGCTTTGACTTGTAGCACAGTCGATCCTGGTAGTAATTCCTCATTAATGCTCTCCATGTATCGTTGTGGATAAAACTCTGGGTCATTGTCATTGACATCAAGAACCTTAAGGTAAACTGTGGCTGTTGATGATTGAGGTGGAAATCCCTGATCCTTTGCTATTACAGGAATCTCATAAAAAGGTATCTTTTCACGATCCAACTCTACGGTAGTACTTAGTTGCCCAGTTATAGGATCCAAAGTAAACGTATTGGGATATTTCCGTTCAGTGCTTGACATCAAATAATATGAAACTGAACCATTAGTACCTTGGTCGTAATCGGACGCAGTGAGTATCAATATTTCTTTAATGGGCCTAACATTTTCAAGTAAAGTAGCATTTATCAACGTTTGTGGAAAAGTTGGAGCTTCATCGTTTTCATCTAAGATGGTGATTTTCAGTCGCGTATACGCCCATTTTGGATTGGGTCCACCATCTCTAGCAGAGACGTTTAACTCGACAGTTCCTTGAATTTCCCTATCCAATACTGACTGAGTAGTTACTAATCCAGTCAGATGATCTATTAAAAACCATTGTTGTTGATTTCCATCATAGAAATCATAATAAATCTCAGCATTTACGCCTGTGTCTTCATCAGTTGCTGTAATGCTAGCTACGTATGTTCCTGAAGGTGCAAGTTCGGTTAGTATTGCTGAATATTCAGACTTTTCAAATACTGGTTCATGATCATTTACATCGTTTACGTGTATGACTAAATATGAAGTTGCGGTCCGAGGTGGGGAGCCTTTATCGGTGGCAACTACTGTCAGATTGTATTTGCTTATTTCTTCTCTATCTAACACTCCATTTACATGAACAATATACACACTTGATGAATTTTCCAATCTAAAGTGGCTTAGCTCATTGCCCGCTACTATTTTTATACTAGTGATGCCATTTAATCCAGCATCCAAATCAGTTACAGTTATTGCAGCTACTAAAGACCCATTTTTAGCATTCTCATCAACTGTAGCAAAATTAGCAGTAGGTGGTACGTACGTGAAAGTTATTACTGGATCATGATCATTAGCATCAATCAGGTTCACAGTTACGTAGGTCCTCGCATCCTGTCGCGGTACACCGTGATCCTTTGCTATGACAGTGAGCACACATGTCATATTACATGTTGTATTACTACAATATTTCGGACAATTTAACTTCTTGGCAGTTGTTATTACCCCCGATTCAGGATCAACTGCAAACTGCTTCTCTGTATCACTAACTTCATATGTTATTTTACTATTTTCACCTAAATCACTGTCGGTGGCTGTAACTTTCAGTACAGTTGTACCTGGTGGCACACTTTCATTCAAAGAAACTGAAAAATCACTTTGGTCAAATATTGGTGGATTATCGTTAACATCTAAAATGCTTACGTTGACTTGGAGATATCCAAATTTAGGAGAGTTACCTCCGTCACGTGCCGAAATATTTAAAATGTAGAAATCAGTGGTCTCTCTGTCTAATTTTCCAGTCGTCTCTAAATGCAAATACGAAGTTTGTCCGCTAGGATTCACAGTAACATTTAGTCGAAATTTACCGTCACTGTCGCCGTCAACAATTCGGTAGTCATTAGCTATTCCGTTTTCACCTAAATCTTTATCCGTTGCAGCGTCGAGTAACAGCTTGGTGCCAGCGGCAGCACTCTCAGAAAAAGCGACTGCAATACTGGGTTCCGGGAACTCCGGATAGTTATCATTTACATCTGTTACTCGTAATCGTACCTCGATGGGATAAGTTGGCTGACTGGATAATACTACGAACGCATAACGGTCTACGGCCTCCCGATCTAGAATTAAATTAGTCCTAATTACACCTGATACTGGATCGAGAACGAACTCTTTGGGCGGCTCATTGAAACGGTACGTGAATCCAGGTTTAGTTGGAATCTTCCCCACTATCGTGCCGATGGGCTGGCCTTCAGCAACTCGGAGATCGACGCCGGTGTCGACGGCCCGGGACTGCATCTGCTCGGCTGTCCTCGCTCCTGGCCAGGCGAGCAGCGCCAGCGTGACCAGCGCCACGTGCCATCGCCCCATCCTCGTCATGACACCGACAAAAACATTGCAGGGTTGGTTCCTCGTCAGCGAAAGTTGACTCGCGCCGGGAACAATCGCTGTGTCCCGTTCGCGCAGGCTAGCGCGCTCGCTCACGTCAGGTATGCAGCATGGCCGCGACGACCTGCGCGCGCACGAATATCTCACGGAGAGTGCGACCCGCCGCGGCTGCGCCTACGCCGTCACATTCATTCGTAAACACACGTGACACAACACTATCTAGTCACTCGATCGATCCGTTCTAATGAAAACACTTTAACAACAGTCAACTAATAGCACTTAAGAATGGAATAACACGGTCGGAGAGATGTTTTCAGTGAAGTGTATGTTCGATGTAGTGGCGTGCGGGACGCGAGCGGCATGCGGTCAGCGTGGTAGCCGGCGCGGCACTGCAGGCGGAGGCTCGGAGCCGGCCCCCGCCCGCCCCGCGCGCCGCCGCCGCCGCCCGGCCGCGCCGCAGCTTTGAGAGCTCCCACTGTGGCTGCGTGATGATGATGCCAAGATAATGGCCGCCGAAGGATTCTACTATTTATTGTTCAATACGAGTCACTAACCATTCCGAGAAAATCTGACAGGAGCTCAGGTAGATAAAATGTTTGGAGGATTAGGCATAAGTGTAACTTTTATTATTAACATTTGATTTGATTCAGATATTTAATTTTGTGTGACGACTGTCATTTAGATAACAAATAGTTTTTATGTAACCATTTTTTTATTTAATAATTATAAACTTTCGTGATTTAAGCATTTTTCTTTTAATTAATGCTAGTTTCATAATATTTTTATTTTCTCTAAAATGAATCTATAATTATTACTTTATTTATTGATCTTTTAATGTGTCTCAAATTATAAAATAAAAATAAAGTATCCCCAATAAAAAAGAAACTTGTTATTATTTATATTAGTGACCAACCCAACGTTTCTAGACCACCTAAAAGCTTCGGACACGGTCTGATTATACGTGATAAAACAATTACTTATTATAATTAATCACGCGAAAGCAGCGCGCTCGTTGATGTCTAATACAGTGGCGCACGCGCACCGTTCGTAGACATGTCGTAGTGCGCAGTAGTAACTAGTGATGTATCTATGGCGCTACTACGAGACGTGATCGGTATGCAATAATATGTATGTTTTATCAAATTGAAATAATTATTGTATGTCTATACTTATTTAAATGGGATTATTTTTATTTTTTTGTGATTTTTAGGCTATTTGACGATTATTATAAAATTAGTTTAATTGTCGTGATGACATTGTTTTTTTTGACTAAACAAGTCATATTTTTGTTTGATTTTATCTTTGTAATTTATTTATTTCATGACATGATTTTTAAAAATATAATAAATCTCCCAATTAAGCATTTCCAAAATAAATGTATGTTTAACAAGTAAACAAATTAATTTGTTATATTCCAGGTTATTATAATATAATATGTTAAAGTAAATTTTAAAATTTCACTTAAATAAAATATCAAATTCGTCATATCCGACCACCGACTAAAAAGGTTTTTGTAATTATTTAAGAAAGTCCGCATAAAATCTAAAGCGCCCTCTTTCGAGAGCAGATCAAATCTATAATAACTTTTCACAAAACTTTCACATTACTGGAATTCAAAAGTCGAAGCTTTCAAGCTTTGTTAGTTTCCCGCTAGATGGCTCTGACTGTTCCCAACAAGGAAAGTTGAACAAAAAGTTTTAAGTTTCACAACAGATGGAGTTATTAGTTTCATTAAATGTGGGTTGTTAAAAATTAAAGTTTGTCAAAAAAATCGTCGACGAGAAAACTTTCCACGACTTTTCAGTGTTAAAATGTTAATTTTAAAAGCTTCATTATAGAAAGCTTTTTAGTTTTAGCCCAATGTCGACAGATGGAGTTACTATGATGTAGGTTCATGTAAGGAGGTGTGTTTTATTAATATGAGTATTTTCCTCTATACGAGAAAGACTACAATAAATATTTTGGTTGGCTTGGGATTTGGAATGAAATTGCCATGTAATTGATTTCCACTTTCTAGATGTGTCTCAAAAAATCTCAAAAAATGTTTATTAAAATATTTGTACAGTGAAATAAATATTGAAAAAACGGGTTAAAACGTTATTAAATTTAAAAAAAATCTAAGCAAATTTTTATTTAACAAAGTTATTTTATATCAAAATACATATTTTTTTGGAGCACTTATTAGAAAATATGTTAAACAAAGGCACCTAGTCTTTCCACCCACACACAATAATATAAAATACAATTTATATTTATCCAATGTTTCTCTTCCCACATGAAATATTACAAAGAAAATTCAATATAACATTAATTAAACATTAAAACGAGCCGACATCAAAGTCATGCTGTATCGTCCTTAGAGAAAGTCATATTGATTGACCCAAGTATTAGAGCTTTGCCTTTTGGGTTGCTTAGTTAAAAATAGCCTTGTTTTCGTGCCTAGGTAGGTGAGATACGTGCTTAGTATAGTTATAAGCACTTGTTGCACTGTTTGACGTCAGATCACCCCCCAAGCAGGGTGGGGGCGCCTCCACCGGCGGCTACTGACGTAAAGACTTTCATGAATGGATTGGACTAGAATCGTCATACCCTGACTCATATATACGCAGTGGTTTTTTTAGTTAACAAGTATTTGTTATGATGATAATGTGTATTGGGTTTGTAAATAGTATTCTAGTGTATTGTCCGAATAGATGTGTATTTGTTAAATTTATACTTGTAGAAGGCAAATAAAATAATACGTATGTAACTTATCTTAATAAAGAGCAAAGAGGTTTTTTTCCTTAATCTCATAGTTTTTTAACTTTTATCATTATAAAAAACATGGTATTATGAAACAATTAATTTACAATCTAAAAGCTGCCTATAAATATCTATACTAATATTATAAAGAGGTAAAATTTGTAAGTTTGTTTGTTTCTTTGTATGTTCGAGGTAATCTCAGGAATTATCAGTCCGATTTGAATAATTCTTTTTGTAATAGATAGCCACATTCAACGGGAAGGTTATGGCTATAGGCTATTTTTCATTCCGAAATTCCCTCGGGAACGGGTACAACGCGGGTAAATCCGCGGGGCGCTGCTAGTGTTATATAAAATTATAAATAGCTCATCAATATACTACGTAAATAGGTCTCATGTCCCAGGCATCGAAGCTGCCTCCGCTATCTGTCTGCGAAGGAAACTCCACAAATAGAGATACAAACATCGATCCGATTCACTTAAGTACTACTTTTGTTTACCTCCAACAGCCCACCCTCACTTGTCGGCTGTCGGGCCCGGATTGTAATAGAACGTGTCTGTTTATTGACAAAGAAGTAGCAGAATTTTATTTCAAAGAATTCTATATGTCGGAGATGGACGTTTTGACGGCTAACCTCATCGGATGAAAACAACACGTGCAACGATTAACCCCACCACTTCGATCCTATATAAGGCGATGTGAACAGAAACATGTCTCACTCGTTCGACGTCGGTTGCCCGGTGCACACGTTATGATTGTTATGAAATAAACCCGTGTATAAAAGATTAAGCTGACAGCAGAGTTTCTTGCCCATTCTTCTCTGCTGATGCTCTTCCGAATGGGTGGTAAATTCAAACCTGAATAAAGATAGTTGACTTTGACTGATTTGGTGTTTTCAATATAATGGCGGACGCCATTCCGACATCAGAAGTGGGATTAAGATCGCTATTGCCCACCGAGCGTTCAGCAGAGAATGATAAAGATCGCTATTGCCCACCGAGCGTCCAACAGAGAAGGATAAGGATCGCTATTGCCCACTGAGCTTCCAGCAGAGAATGATAAATTTCACCATAGCAACTGAGAGATTGGTGCTGAATATCATATCGCCATGGTGTGGTATTTGGAATTTGGATGCTATATTCCCACGGGTGGACGAAACATAAACGATGTAGTCCACATAACTACGGCGTTGATGGAAAAATGGCTTCTTATGATTTGAGAAAGAAATTTAAGATTTGTTATTTGTTACTGGAATGGACGACGGCGACGACGACGACGGGATTGAAATTCATGTACCTTCCACTGGATTATGAAGCTCGTGGTATTCAGAGATATGTCTGAATCATCATCCCAACGACTATGGTGCTTTACGTAATGTTTATTTTGCAATTGGTTATAAAACTTGGAATGTTCTGTGAGTATAGTTAGTTAGTTTTCTACTCTATTGTGGAGTTAAGAAGGTAATTATGAGCTTCCGAAAGAGTCAAGTTTAATCTTGTACGTAATGTGATATGTTCTAATATGTTTTCTTATTTTCATGTTGGTTCAATGCTGGTAATTATTGCGAGCGTTGATGAACCTCGTCTAGGGAGGAGCGTGGTTCTCTTCTCGGTCCTGTTACCTGAGGAATATGAGGGATTGCGGTATTCCAAATTATTCAAGAATCTATCACGACAAATTCACATTGGATGTTAAATTGGTGATGTATTGCGGTATTGATTGGTTTGTTGGGAAATATCCGGTGAGCTATTTTGTGATATTTGAGTCAGTTAACATTGAGAGTTTTGTAGTGAATCTTCGTACCACTTGATAAAGTAGAAAGCTTATTGAAAGTATTTTGGATGTTTATCCCGTTGTAAAATATGAGAGTATGAGTAAGGGTTTCATGTGACTATGTGACTTATTGAGTTCAATGTTCGAACTCGGCGATGGTCGTGGTCTGGATTGACCGTACGGTGGAGTGGTCTGCTGAGACCGCGTGTTGTTGAGCAATGTGATTGCTGGTCGGCTGGTTGCCGTGACTAGACAAGCTTAATGTTACTTACTCATGGCTCATATTGTAATGTGCATTTGAGATTAATAGTCTATTGAAGTTAAAGTTGAAAATGACGTGGTACCTAGTATTCATGTGTTACGTAGCATTGAAGATTCCCGATTGATAATAATTGTAATTAACTTTTGATTAAAATCAAGAATTTAAGGAAGAATAGTCAGGTTGACCGAGCGAGTGCAAATTACTGTGGCCGCGAGGTTTAGAGGAAAACGAGTACACAAAATAGTGTCATTGACTGGTATAGGAAAATGCCTGAAGGGCAAGTACCCATTGGTAGTAATTCTGAGCCTTGTGATGATGAACTGTAGTCACTTTTGACTGTGTGGTAACTAGTTGTGCGTGTCCTCTTGAGTCTGGGTGGTCACGGGGATGATCACGGGTGGTCACTGGGATGATCACGAGAGTGGCTGATCACAGGGATGATCAGATACACACACACTTGACCTTTACTTTGATTTGAGATTAATTTGATTTTTAATGGGTACTTGTGCCTGACGATGTTCTAGTATTATGTTGAGATAAGCAATGTGATTATGAATATTGAGATAGAAGTCTTTTGTTGAAGTAGAGTTATTTAGGTCAGGAGTGAGCGAACGATGGTGATCGTTACACGTTGAAAAGCTTTGAACTCTAAACGTACTTACAAGTATGCACATGATCGCGTTAGGAAGATGCCTGTGGGGCGGGTAACAGCTGACTCAGACGAAGGTGGAGACAGTGAGGTTGATTAAGCTATTGATTGTTACTGGGTTTTTATGTCGGTGGGTCAGTCTGAGACCGCACCAGGGTGCCGTAGCTGTAGCCCGTTAGAAATCGGTGTCTACTACTTGTAGTAGTCCGTGGGTAGGCAGTAGGCGGTAGCCCTGGGTAGTGTGGTCGGGTCTTGCCTGGTAGCGAAGACCGTAGAGTCATGGGACGACTCGGCATTCCGAAATGGAAGTGCATAAAGGGCAAATGCGTTTGCTAAATCTTGTGTTGTGACCACGAACAAAGACTCAGTAGTAAATCAATTGTGATTAAATTGTTAATTGTGTGTGAATAATGAACCAGAGTCTGTCACTGTTACTGGCCTCAGGGTTTTGGTAGATGAGACGTTATCATAATTTACTTTGTGATTTCTTACGCTATTTGATCATATTATTAATCTGAATTTGAGTTGTTAGTAATCATGAGTAAGGTCCTTTAATTAATAAATTGAGAGCCAATGAAGGCTAGATCCCCAAGATTGGCCATGAATAAGAGGTATGGCCGAGCGGAATTGTTCTCTCGTGATTTTTGGTTGCAGATTAACACACGAGGACGTGTGCTAGCAGGATGGCCGTGTCGGAGATGGACGTTTTGACGGCTAACCTCATCGGATGAAAACAACACGTGCAACGATTAACCCCACCACTTCGATCCTATATAAGGCGATGTGAACAGAAACATGTCTCACTCGTTCGACGTCGGTTGCCCGGTGCACACGTTATGATTGTTATGAAATAAACCCGTGTATAAAAGATTAAGCTGACAGCAGAGTTTCTTGCCCATTCTTCTCTGCTGATGCTCTTCCGAATGGGTGGTAAATTCAAACCTGAATAAAGATAGTTGACTTTGACTGATTTGGTGTTTTCAATATAATGGCGGACGCCATTCCGACATATATAAAGTCAACTTGTACCACGATTTTTTAGACATAACAAAGGCAAATAACACCGTTTGTCACCGGATAACACCGGATTTATAAAATCCGAATCCGACAGCCGAAAGCGAACGGGTTCTTTATTCCAGTAGTCATTATATTATAATGCCCTTATATCAAAATATGTTCTGGTTTTCCATAAAATGGTTTTTCCTTACAACTTCTAAGATTGGAATTACCAGACATGTACAAGGTACGGACCTAAGCACAAAGTGAAAGAATTCGATTTTATTGTGTGTCTATAAATATACGACCTACTAATATTCTGAAGAGGAAATTTTGTACGGGTAAATATGCCATGGTAGACTCGCCAGCCCGACCCTGTCCGACGCGGTATGTAGTGGAAGCATAACTCTATGAAGTTGTCACACTCCGACCTGGCCTGACATGACACAATATCGCCGGCAGAGTCATATGTGTTTTTTTTTCACACAAGGTTAAAACAGTATACTAATTTGTATGAACACAGTTACACTATTTAAATCATGAAAGCACAACGGCAATTATAACTTTAAAAGTAGTAACTAAGTATGTAGTAGCTTAGCAAAAAGTTCACGTCTTACAGAAGATTTAACAACAATAACATGTAAAACTATATTCTAAAGGTATAAGTCCAACTTGGGCCTAGTCTTTACCTTGTATCGTACATTCCGACATAAAAGCTAAAACTGGGTAAACCCGGAGGGCATTGCTAGTACTCCTATATTGTGCTCCACATATTGGCATTGAAGGCTCTCTAAAACGCCACATGGCTTCTTTACCAAACACAATATTCCCTAAGGGGTCTTTTGTAAGGATAAGTGGCTCGATATTGAAAGTGATTTCTGATTTCAGATTATATTTGTTCGGTATTGTTTGTGCTAGAAATAATATGAAACGTAAATAAACTTCGGTAAACAATTTATACTTAACTATTTGGGTAAATAGACGGTACAAGGATGTTGGTTGTTCGATGTTGAGTTAGTTAAGTTGCCTGAGTCAATTTTACTTTACATTTATGTAAGTAAGGAAAAGTATTAGGGGGTAATGTCACGCTAATGGTACTACGCCCATACCTCTATTTCTAAGTAGAAAGCGAGAGAGTATTTTTAGGAACGAATTTTTTTTGCCTAACTAACCTTCTCTAATCAGTACAAATTGCCAGCAAAATCTGATAAATCAATTTATCCCATGTTTGAGGAACCTTAGAGAGCTCGGTAGTGATTCCTGGCGGTGTATGCTAAAAAAGAAATATTTTTAGAAATTTTAAGAACAGTTTGTCTCTTTAGTCACAGGACAAACCCGTCTTTTTGAGAGGCACGAGGGCATCCAGATCTAACTCGTAGAGGACTTTTGGAGATGTTTAATGTAAAGGCATACGTCCCTTCTACTTTCAGGGCAGAGGCTTCTCATCTCACTAAATATCAGGCGTGTCACCACGATCTCAAGCCTATCTAAAAACCTTAAAGTAAAAATTGGGAAAAATGCAGTTGGTTATTGGTAGCATTTCCATAATGAATATTAAATACATTTCCACAAATACATTTCCAAAGTCGATAAGTTTTAATGAAAAAATTCGGAAGGGTTTGTATTAGGGATGAATTTTATAAAATGTGTACACCTGCCATAACTCTTAGTAGATCGATACTATAGTGAGAATCCTTTGTTCCCATACTGTTCATAATAATATAATCTATAGGTATGTTATCTTAGTTCTCAATGTATTTATTGGTTTCATTATTTGTCTATTAGTTGTAAATATTTGTTGCTTTGTACACAAAAGCTTTTGAAAAAACCAAATCAAAACCACTTAATTTCTTTACAGATTTTAACACCACTCCACATATTGTCCTAGACGAAACATGACAAAATAACACAATTAATAATAACAAACATCTCATGACATAACCATAAAACTTTAATTGACGCATTCCTTCAAAACTCATTTAGAAGAACTGCATAAATTATCCAGACAATGGAAAATTTCATCTGAACTCCCTTCAGAACTATACATGCTAGGTATCTCCAGCGAGATTATGCCCTGCCCGGCGCTAAAAATAGAACTCAGCTACCACCTCCGGTTAGAAAGAGAGAGCACACAGACTGCGTCTTTCCTGTACATCCCTCTCTTTCTACCTTTGAATAACGCACCCCACTCGTTAAACTTCGAAGAGCCGTCGATACATTATTCTTTGCATTTTTGATGAATTTGCGTTATTAAACCTTTTATAGAGTTAGGAAGGCTTAAATTGCATTGCTAGTGAGAGAGAACTAACTTTGGTGGTGAAACTTGATTGACGGTGGATTTTGAAAAACCTTTTAGGTTTCTACTCTATCTTTCAGGAGAGTATTATTTTATTACAAAAAAACAATAAAATAAAGTTTAAGATGACTTTTAATAAGAACCTAAAAACAAAAACGGTTTATAAATTGGTATTTTGTACATAAATCTATTACATTATTCATTTATACTGCATTTTATTCAGGATAACTTCCTACTGTAACCACGGTTTGGCTACTGTATAATAAAAATATATTATGTAACTGTAAATAAAAATGAATTGCTGAAACGTTTGTTGGCGGACAACTTCTAAATGGCTCAACCCAATTCGTTTAATCTGTTTTTGTATTCATTTAATTTTGTATAAAGTTATATTATACAATATGCCTCTGAAATTATTTTAACACAAGTGTCAAACCACATAGCATCGCTACTGTAAAAAAATACATTTGTAAGAGTATATTGTTTTAAAGTAATCACTTAATATTTTCCCGCACTCTTCCAATTTCAATATTCTTTTGTCTACTAATATTATAAAGAGGTAAAATTTGTAAGTTTGTTTTTTTGTATGTTCGAGGTAATCTCAGGAATTATAAGTCCGATTTGATTAATTTTGTAATAGATAGCCACATTCAACGGGAAGTTTATAGGCTATTTTTCATCGCGAAATTCCCACGGGAACGGGCACAACGCGGGTACAACCGCGGGGCGCTGCTAGTTTGTAATAAAATGCGCAAACAAAATAATACTTCACATTGAGTGAGTTTACAGTCATCCATACTAATATTATAAATGCGAAAGTAACTCTGTCTGTCTGTCTGTCTGTTACGCTTTCACGCCAAAACTACTGAACCGATTTTGCTGAAATTTGGTATAGACATAGATATGACCTCGAGAAAGGACATAGGATACTTTTTATCCCGAATTTCCCTCCGGATAAGATACTGTTACGCTTTCACGCAAAAACTACTGAACCGATTTTGCTGAAATTTGGTATAGACATAGATATGACCTTGAGAAAGGACATAGGATACTTTTTATCCCGAATTTCCCTCCGGATAAGATACTGTTACGCTTTCACGCCAAAACTACTGAACCGATTTTGCTGAAATTTGGTATAGACATAGATATGACCTTGAGAAAGGACATAGGATACTTTTTATCCCGAATTTCCCTCCGGATAAGATACTGTTACGCTTTCACGCCAAAACTACTGAACCGGTTTTGCTGAAATTTGGTATAGACACCTTGAGAAAGGACATAGGATACTTTTTATCCCGAATTTCCCTCCGGATAAGATACTGTTACGCTTTCACGCAAAAACTACTGAACCGATTTTGCTGAAATTTGGTATAGACATAGATATGACCTTGAGAAAGGACATAGGATACTTTTTATCCCGAATTTCCCTCCGGATAAGATACTGTTACGCTTTCACGCCAAAACTACTGAACCGATTTTGCTGAAATTTGGTATAGACATAGATATGACCTTGAGAAAGGACATAGGATACTTTTTATCCCGAATTTCCCTCCGGATAAGATACTATTTTTCTATATTATGTTTACTATTTTTCACCTAAGCAATTGTTTGATGCTTCGCGCTCACTGGGACGGCACGGCTAGGGATTTTAAGGTTTGCTAATATAAAATCAAACGTATTCGTATATAAACAAATGCTATACCTACTTTAAAATAGCGCCACGCATCGAAAAGGATTTGTCAATCCCGCGGCGTCATTTGAATGCATAGCCATTTATGCTGTATTTCTATGAAGCTACGTTCGAATTTTCACAAGCAAAAATGATAAATCCCGAGACGTTCCGTCCCGGTGAGTGTGCAGCTTGAGTCATACTTTGGTAAGATCCTAAAGGTTAAAAATAAAACTACTGTCCAAAGTAACAATCTAATGCGGACGAAGTCGCGGGTAAAAGCTAGTGGTTTATAGTTGCGAGATAGCGAATGGACAATGTTTGAAGTTTGATGTGTATGACACTCGCTTACGATTGCAGGGCTGCAGCTTGCACACTTAGGGTGCTCCAGCTGGTGCACAGCTCCGCTCTGCTTCAGTAGTAAAGGAGCAGCGTTATGCGGAGCACAATAGGCCAATCACAACGCATTGCAATTGTTTTTATTTTTGTAATACGCACCCTTAAGTCCGTACTTTAGTTAAGTTTAGGCAACCGGGAGTAGCAATTTATAAATTTAAATATTCCAGGCATACCATTAACTAGACTTAATTACCTACTTCGTTACGTAAACTTCTAATAAGGCACTTGGTATCGCGATGTTATCATTAGTGTGTACCTATTACTCAACAAATAAATACAGATTCTAAGAGCGATGTCAGCCGCAGAGCTGCGTGGGCGTTCTAATATAACGACGGCGATTCTGTTACCAATATTACATTTTCTATGTTATATCATTATCTATTCAACCGTTAAACTGATTTCTTTCTATCCATACTTTGTATTTTAATATAAACCTCTTTATGCGAAAAATCAAGTACTAATTAGATTTTAATATGAATTGGCACTTGTTTTAAACATTTTATAAAGTTATCAATATCAATAAATATATTTTTCCAAATCGATTCTTAAACGATCCGCAGTAGTTAAATCAGACGGTTTAAATTCTTGCATTACAGGTTCAATTAAGTAGATCAGTTAAAATTAACCTATATTGAGTCGTCACTGACGACTCAATATAGGTTAATTTTAACTGTAGTTAGTTGATACGAATTGATATGACTGACGACTCGTCAGTCATATCAATTCGTATCAACTATATACCAATTAACTTTATTAGTAGTTAAACATAATATTGAAATCATTTGATATTTTAAATAAGCGATCTCAAAATCGTATAAATAATGTGAACGTAAACAAAATGATGAACGAATTTATAAATAACTTTGATAATTATGATTTGAAACGTTAAATACTTTAACATTTTAATTACTTTTATTGAATCAATTTAATTAACCCGCCCCCGTAATACCTTCAAACAAAAAGGTTGTTTCGAAATGAAATTTTAATCCTAATACTTAGCTTTACTCGTCACTTATTTTAATAATTTAATCTGAATACTTCTACAACATCAAACAGAAATGTTTGAACAATGTTTTAATTACAATCATTAAGATTTCTTATAAACAGTTTATTCTCGTAAAATTCTGAAGTTATAGGGAGCTTAGTTTAGTAATAGCAACGTGTATTGTAAAGTTTGTCGCTTATCCATGAATGGTTGTGTCAGTGCGTCAAACTTCAATCACACAAGCAAATATGAAGCCATATTATCTTTATCTATATATATAAAAAATTAAGTTGGTAGCTAAGCGTAGAACCGAGATAAAACTGAAAGTAGCCGACTCCCCTAGGCTGACAAGCAAGATGCCGCCCTCTACCATAACCACAAGTTTCCTACTGAAATTCATGTTAAAACCACTCACCTACTTAACTTTAAAATAATATTAAAATAAATGGTAGGCGGTAGTTTTAACAAACGAAATCAAACGTGGGCGTATACAGTAATACCACGGTAATACTTTTTCCTTTCAACAAGAACCTAAGAACAACAACAGCGAATAAAATAACAAATGGTTTCGAATAATAATAAAACAGTTGCTATTTGCTTTTATACGTTGTGTTGGTTGTTTGTGCATCGTTAGAACATTCAGCGTTCAATGTTTACTTAAGTACCTCAACGTAATATACCTGGGTATGATTATTTAGGGGTGTAAACGCCAATTTTATTTACAAAACAACAGTATGAATTGTTATGCTTTGTTTTATTTGAACTTATAGCACACACGATCAGGAACACAAAGCATTAAGGTAGATTTCATTTATTTTTTAATAAAGTTAAAATCTAAAGTCAATTCTCCAATTCAAGATGAAAAATGTTTAATGTATATGAAATCATTTAATGATTGGAATGATCCAATCTTACCTAACCTATACCTATACCTAGATTTTAGTAAAGTTAGACTTTAACTTGTTTAAAATACATAATACATATTTATAGAGCCTTTAACAATATGTAAGTGCATATCAGTTTGTAACATAATCAAATCTTATTTTTCATTAATGAAATCTATTGATTCCAATAACTGCTTTGCTTTGTAGAAATCCTTGAAAGTGCAATACACTTTTGTATATTTCAATCTACTCGTAGAATGACCCAGTTTGAAGACCTAGATTTTCCAATACTTCTTATTAAATAACAATGATAACTACTAGCTAAGTAGGTTCGGTTAGATTATTGGCCAACACTGGTGGCGGAGAAGAACGCCTGAATGCCTCCGATATGGTATATCTTTTGACACTGATAGACTGTCTCGGTGGGTACAATCAAACGCATCACACATATCCAAATTTTGTCGTTCGTAGTTCTTTAGCTATACACTTCGCTTTTATTTTACACGTTTTTCTGGCGTTTCGGCTCCTTTGCAGGAACCATTTTATTTATTTATTTATTTATAATTAGAAAAACCAACAGCTACAACAACAGTCAATACATTAGAAGAACACAAAAAGGTAATAACAGGTTTTCACGGGTACTCATTACAATAAAATTTTGCTACAATGATCAGAACAACTCAATAAAAATATAAGTACATATTTTACAGGTCTTCTGTGACCACGGCTCCTGTAAGTAAAGAGACCGCTCGTGGCGTAGTTTGACTAAGCGATGCTAGTTCATTGCGATTGATGAGCAATGTGCAGCTCGGCCCCTACTTGGATGGGTGGTCGATGGTGGCATTTCTATCTGAGCGCTACCGTGCTTCGGAAGGCACAATCAACTGTCGGTCCCGGTTGTTTCAATCGTTAGACCGTGTCGGAGGCCATTAGGCGGTCTAGAAACCTCGACACCAGTGTTGGCCACTAACCTACTCGAATTTACTTATTAGGTATGACTTTAATTTCATCTGAACTGCATAGGACTGACATCTATCATAACGTTTTCACTTAACGCATGAAAATTACATCAATCCCTCGCAATATTAATAACTAGCAGCGCCCCGCGGTTTTACCCGCGTTGTGCCCGTTCCCGTGGGAATTTCGGGATAAAATGTAGCCTATAGCCTTCCTCGATAAATAGACTATCTAACAGTGAAAGAATTATTCAAATCGGTTCAGTAGTTTCTGAGATTAGCGCGTTTAAACAAACAAACAAACAAACAAAACAAACTTCTCAGCTTTATAATATTAGTGTAGATGATAACTTCAGTTAGAACGTATCCATAACCTTACAGTTATACACATATTACTCATTATCTCGATAATAAGCTGTGTGTAATTCGCTGCGACTTAACATCTTAAAGGAAAACAGAAAACAACAAGAACGACATTAAAACCGCGGTAATTGGATTCTGGAAACATTGTCCTTGCTCCATAATAGAATCTTAAATAAAATAACAATTTGTTTTCTATTACTTACTTCACTTTATTGCTATTTGCGGCGTAGCTTTCCGCGCACAATACAAATAGAAGTTTCTAGGAATCCATTAAATAAATATTATGTAGTAAAACGTACGACTTACCTGTAGTTTTGATAAACATGACAGACTATATTACTTCGTCTGAATATTATGTGACGTCAAACCTTAATGAGCTTATGAAAGCTTTTTCATTCGTTAAAGTGGTTATAATTTTCAGCACCTACTTCACAAAACCTTAAACTATAGCTTCTCTATATAGCTCTTGCAAATAACTATAGCTCTTTCTAAAAAGTGATGTAAATAATAAAATTCAATAGATTTTACAATGGTTTACTGCGCGGAAGGTGACATAGCTGTCCTACATAAATTATTTAATTTCAGAGATATATTGATTTGGGCCACGTCCGCAGGGCGCCTCTCGGTCGTCGACCTCTTGTTTGTGACTTCATACCGAAACCTGACGATGCACTTTGACTGCACCGATTGCACCCGAAACCCCCTACTCCCGACCTATCCCATGAAACCACCCTGAACAGCACACGTAACTGACTCAATACTTACTTACATATACTGTTGCGAAATCTTAGTAAAGAAAACTCCTTGCTGAAATAAACATTAGTCCTTAGTAAAACTACGCGTTGAAACCTCCTTCATTCTAAAGCAAAATGAGAAAAGTTCTCGTTTCAAAAATAATATCGTCTTATATAACCTCTCTACACGGTTCTTTAGGAACAGCTGCAAAATCTAAAATTAGAATGATTCCAAGTTTGAATAAAGCGTGGACCTTAATATAGTATTCGGGAAAGATTGAACTTTCTCGATAGGGGTGGTATTAATGGAGCCCTGCAGTCAGTGGGAGGGCTTTATGCTAAATATAGGATAGGTACTGTATCTGTATTCTGAGCTGTACATATAACCTGAAAAGTAATCAAATTATAAGATACCTAATTACGCTACGTTATAATATATCTACTTAATAAGTATTCATTGTTTGAACACTTTGTTCCAACATTTCAATACCTACATTAACTGTGTAACAAAGCTCTTATTATGTGTGGCCATTGACATGAAAGAAGACATTATAACGACAATACGGAGGCACAATTGCTTTACTTAGTTTGTATTATAAAATCCACATAAATAACTCTTCATGGTAAATTCGAGTACTCGATAGATATTTATGCGATTTCATTGTTTAATAGCCAATTTTAAAGCGTAGTTTGGTAATAAGGGGTACTAAATATTATAATTCACGACCCCATTGGCACTTCCAGTCAAGTGTTACGGCCAAACAAAAGCCATTAAGAATAAAAATACTATCATTCAATGTACATATATCCAAAAAGGTCATCAATTTACCAAATATCAGCAAGAGACTTAAGCATTTAAGGGTGGTGGTCAATAAGGAATTTGTCGATGGTTTCAAATTGCTTATTGGATTCTATATTGGTTTTGGCGTAGCGACAGACGAGATAGCTTTCAGAATACGAACCGGGCGGCGGAAACGAATAAAGAGTCTGGATAGTGACGCAATCTGCGAATACTCAATGAAAATACATAAGTACTCACGTTATACGGCTAGCCGCAGATATCATAAAACTGTTTATGTCAGAGCGTAGTTACGACGGTCATAGTGACACGATATTTTACTACATCAATCTCTGAAAGTAGTGCCCCAGAGCAAACACTGTAACAAAAACGTATCCACATTAATTCCACTCGCGTTCTCTCCTACTATAATTAATTAAGAGCCCTCAACAACTTGCCCTTGTAAAATTTTCCTCACACATAGAGAAACTAGCTTGACAAACAAATATAACTTTCTAATGAAAACCTAAGTATGGGGTTCCTATTCTTAGAACGATAATAATCTTTAAATAAGTTATCGTCACAAAACAACAACAGGTAAATCAAAGAATCGATAAGAACAAACGGAATTAAATATCAAGTACGGATATGAAATGGAAATAGAAATCAAACTGACCGTCAAACGTCTGAAGTCGATGTTAAAGTCGTAGTTAAGCTGACTCATAAAACTGTCAGGAATAATAGAGTCGTTTAGATTAAAAATGTTGGTAGTAGGAATAAGATGAATATTCGTGTGGCGATCGATAGCGGAGTGGTGTGCGGGGCGGGGTGGGTGGTGTTGTGCGGGGGCGGGCGGGGCACGGGCGGGCGGCGGTGAGACGGGGTTGTTTCATTGAGAACGTGTGGGCGGCGCGCGTGGGCGAATGCTTATAAAGCCGCCCGACCCCACTCTCCCACGTACAGTCGTGATCAGACCGCGCTCATCGAAACATCTACTGAAAAGTGTTCATTGTTCAACATGCATCCTGCAACCTCAAGGTAGGCAATCTAGTTATTTTTAAACACCGGTACATCTCAAAAATAATATTCCTTTATTGCAATTTTAAATTCTATATTTAACTTTGACCTGCTTTTGAGTTTAACAATCCATTATTTTAATATTTAGCTTTAATTATAATTAAAAAATGAAGTGGCTAAACTTTAACATTTGTGTTCATTGTTGTAGGATACTAACACTCTTGCTCGGCTACTTAGTAGCTCACGCTAAGACATATCCTATGCAAACATGGCCTATGTACCAAAGCCCTAGAGAATACACCGACGACGAATATTATTATGCACCGAAAGTGCAGTATTACTACGATGCCCCTGCGATGAGCATGCCCGACCAGCACGCTCAGTTCCCGTACTTCTACGACCCGTACGGACATTTCGTGCCCAACGACATGCCCAAGGAACAGGAGGAGAGGATGGCGGCCTTGCCCATCGGCCAGGAGACATGGTTCGAGAGCGACACCACGCCCCGCTGGCGCTCTAACGACGTGGATGACGTCAGTGCGGCCTTCCTCGACAATTTGATCCTCACACAAATGGCTCAAGACGCACAACGACGCCGCGAAAATGCCCGCGCAGCTTTTCCGCCTGTTGATTACGAGGAGAGAGACGTCGAGGACGAGGACGTCCGTGAACTGAAAGCCTTGGCCGGCAAGCCTCTGTACCACGTCCCCAAGACCGGGCCCCACTACGACGAGGACGACTACCCGGCTGATGACGGCTTCATCAACTGGAACGGAAACAAAAGAAGCGTCTCCACACCAACTCCTTCGACCACAACTGAAGCGGCCCCTAAGGAAGGACAAGATGAAGTAGTGATGCCCCGACCCTCGCAGAACCACAACCACCACAACCAGAACCAACAAATGAAGCGAAACAACTTCTATAACACTATTGCCCAGCTATTGGCAACCAAGTCTACGACAACCCAAGTAAGTTTTACGATGCAATAACAAAATCTCATACATATATTAATTCTAATAGCGTATGGTGTATTAGGAGATACATGTCTGTTAAATATTATAGAGTGGTATGTAGGGCTGTGAAAACCCCGAATTCTATAAATAGCCCGGCGATGGGTGTCGGGGGAGGCGGCGGGTGACACAGTGGGCTCGGGCCGCGCCGGGTCAATCGAGCGGGGCGGAACGCCACCTACATTTAGCTCTCAACCGTTTGATAACTAACACTATCTTTAGCTCATACCGCTTTATTAATAACTTGTTTTTTTGTCAATAGGAGCAACCGAAAGAGCGAAGAATCGAGAAACGCTTCGTCGCCGGCGACTCCGACCTGGTCCTGGAACTCCGAGGCCTGAAGCACCGCATCCGCACTTAAACAACAAGCACCTGAATTAGAGCCAACTAAAAATGAGACTGAGTATATTATGTAGAATTTGTAGAGATTTCATGATAAAGCGCAAACACGATACGGAATATCAAAATAAAAAAAATATATAGACATTGTATTCTCGCAGTTATCTAAGCGTGAATGTAGTAATTAATCCTTATAAAATGTATTAACTGTATTACTACTTAGATACAATCGCAATTCCTATGATCCTTTTAAATAGATTGAACTATTTGTGTATAAAACATTACATAATTTTGTATAGAATAAATTCCAGGGAATGGGCTAATGATCGTACAAAAATGACTATAATCTCATGAAAGATGTCTATTGTAAATTGCATGGAATATAAAGTAGTTGTAAGTGGAAGTTGCTCCCTTCAATGTGCAGCTATTACATTGAATATCGCACGTCTCGTGTGTTGTACATATTGTGTAGTATAACTGACTATGTTAAGAATTTAATATTATTTAGATAGACAAACAACTTTTCGATACGGTTCTTTATTACGCTAAAACTCAACATCTAACATTATCTGAACTTTGGCAAATACCTACAAGTTATATGATTGCAAGGCCTATCTTTCGAGAACCGATTAATTTCAGGTGCTAATTGATTTTAATCTTCATTGTAATTACGGTCTACGCGGACAATACCACAAAAATAACTTTGCAAAGCAAAATGTACGTAGGTATACTATTTCTAAGGCAAATTGATTCTCTCGGTGAAAGGGGATTAAGTGATATTTTAGCTTTATGGCTTCTTATGTAACGATTTTAATGAAACAAAGCGGTCTAAGATCGTTCCTTAAATTACGTAAAACCAATGTCCGAAAAATTTTGCATAACGTTTGTACACATTTTGTAAATCACCTATCGTTATCATCCTAAATTTTTGCTGCCATCCTTGTATTTTTTTAATATTTTGGCTACATAGTATTAAAATTTTTGATAAGAATATCTTTCCAAAGCACATATCTATTACGAGTAAAGTCAAATTACCTACTTTCATGTGTCGAATAAAAAATATTCCAATTTACTTTAGTTTATAAATATCAATTAGTAGACCTGTAGAGTATTATTATTAGTCATGTTAAAGGATTGTTGTGGTTTATAAAAAAATGTAAAAACAATATTACGGTACTTCGTAACTTCGTAGACACTGAATGGATATTTTGTTAATTTTCTTTCTCCCTTCGTACTACTAATTTCCTAAAATAAGACGAATACTTGGCATGATACAAGTAGAGACACGCAGTACAGTTATTAGATGTATGTATTTGTGCCGAGAATATTGCTCATAATTGTAAACTATCTATACTTGTCTACGCATCGTATCTCTATTTTATATAAACACTATGAACTATAAATATTTTTTAATTAATTAGTTAGGTGACTATGTACCTACTTATACGATTGAATTTAGCAAAATATGACAAAGTTGTATGAATTACCTAATACAAAAAAAAAATAAAGTGAACATGATGAAGAAATAACAATTTATTTTCATTGAACCCTATATTCAAAGGTATAGGCCACGTGTGCTATCAACACCCTGGCATCTTCGTAAATACGTGGGATACCCTGGGTACCTACCCAAAGTATTTTGGCTATGATACATATGACTACCCAAGTAACAAAATCTGGTACTATAAAAGACCTGAGAACGCTTTAGAGCGTGCTAATTAATGTCATGATTAGCACTATAATAGTACTATACATGTTTATACACCCCGGTTTAGGCCCTAGTATTATGACTGATTTATTCTATAAACATTAAATAAAAGCTGTCACGGTGATAAATCAGCTATGTAATTGAAATGTAAAAGTGATTAGAAACGCGTTTTAGTACTAAAATAGCGCTATCTGCAACGTTTTTGACATAAATTTGCTCTATAAAAGTGACCAAAACATGTTTATAGTGTTATTTTGCCCCGTAAAAGTTTCCAATGATCTTTTTTCGTACGGTATATTGTGAGTGTCTTCAAGAAAACAAATATCGGTAAGTTTATGTTTTATATCACCAT
Organism: Cyclophora punctaria; assembly: GCA_951394245.1. NCBI lineage: Eukaryota > Metazoa > Arthropoda > Insecta > Lepidoptera > Geometridae > Cyclophora > Cyclophora punctaria. The sequence continues at coordinate 7,027,352 of OX596174.1, read as the reverse complement.
ATAGAATCGTTGATAACCGTAACATGTAATTAAAATGACATGCTCGACTACAATAAATTCATGGATGGACCGTAAATCTGCAGTAACTTGCACTTGCGAAAATAATTGTGTCGTTAAAGTCATTATACTGATTTCAAATTTGACAATGCGCCCTCATAACTTTCATGTTTTATTTAATTTTTAATTAATAAAATAAGAACTTCTCCCGACAATGGCTGCTATAGTACATATTGGCTCCAACTATGCTGCTAATGTGCTACCATGACAAAAAACAGCAGCCATTTTTTCACCTAACACGGATTAGGGTTCCGTTGTCCAAAAATCAAAATTATTTGTTTGTTTCAGTGATGCCCTACCTGCAATTAATAAATATATATCTTTTGGACGTGGGTTGTTTCCTGAGGAGATTTCATTTTATACTTTTAAGTAATAAAATACTTGAATGGCCGTGGCAAGAAACACATTTTAAACTTGCACGCAATTGTATTGTGTGTGGCTATCATACCGAGTCACACCTACCAAATCATTTCCGTGATGAATAAGACTACCTAATATTAATATAATTATATTATGTGCAGAACCATGTGTCATATTTTCTGCAACCACTTGGCCAGTATTTACATTTTGTAAATGAGCCTGTTGTATTGATGATAATGCTTGTGTGTATCGCTCCTTTATCTTATTTTTATAACTACCGCTCCCTTTATACCGACGCAGAGATATTAAATCCATTATTAAACCCTTACTACTGTAGTTTTTTAAGAGATTTCTGTAAACATTTGACACTCTGCCGCCATTTATAAAGTACTTATCATATAAATGATACTTAAAAGCTAGTATAGATCTAATTAGTCCATTAATTATAAATTTTAGAGCTTTTATATTATGTAATAGTCTTGTAAAAGTAACCTAAACTCACTTATAAAGCTATTTAAAATATAAGTTGTGTAGAAAATGCACCAAAAGTCATTTTGGTACTATTTAGTACTATAGAAGAATTTTCATGGCTTTAACAGAACTAGCGCCATAGCCATGTTTAGGGAGCCTTTAAAACGCTAAAACGTTTCGAAATGGTTGTGCAAGGTACTTTTATAGTGCAAATTTGTCTTGTAATAGTGTTTTCGATACTGCTGCAGTACTAGTACTATAAAGGCAATTTTGACGTTTTATTAGTGCCAAATAGATATATAAAAGTGTCAATAAGGTTGTCTAAAGTATTAAATAGTACTATAATCGTATATTTTGTACCCATTATAGTGCAGCACTTTAAATATTCTTTTGTAAGGTCCTGTAAGCATTTAAAGAGCTAATTTATGGACTTAAACGCTCTATTATCTTATAGAACCAAACCACTCTGTTGAAAACCGTTATAGTACAAGCAGTCATAATGGTTACCCTTATAGGCCTACTATATTACTGTTTGGTGATAAAAGCCTTAGTTATACAACTTTATGTTACTCGGGTAGACATTTACATTATTACATCAAATGATAGATGATGAAATTGATAGCCAATTTTAGAAGGTTTTCACTTCAATGCATTCGTAGATTAGAGAACCGGAGACTAAAACACGAGGAATACCACACATTCTAGTATGACTACATTAACGGCACTTCAGCAGTTGAAAGTGGCTCATGAAAAATAAGAAAACCGTGTGTCAAACATATGTTTAGCGCCTATTGAAATTACGGGCTAGAAGTGGAAAATTAAATATGAAAGGTCGATATAGCAACTAGGTATGTACCGTACCTAAAGGGCAATGACGACTTTGTAATTTTTGAAGACTAATCAAACACACTAAACAGAGAAATGTGGACAAAGACCGGAGAGGCCCTTGTCCAGTTGAGGGACATAGAAAAATAATAATTAATAAAGCAAAAAAAAAACCTACTGTTCTGTGTATATATGTACATAAAAAGTACATATCTACGTACTGACTGTAACGTCAATATTCATATCATTCCATATCATTATTCAAAGGTGTTCAATTATTGGTGTAACATATTAAGTCCTATATGCACCCATTAGTGGTCTTTACAACATATTCTTTGATAACTTTGGCAACCGGATAGTACATACGAGTGTACCTTATAGATACCTTGCCGTATAGAACAGTAGCCTACCTTCGAATCAGGTCACTCTGTGGCTTGACCTAAATGCTGAGATGCGTTCTAGCTGACCTAGATTGCAACCTATATAAATATTATCGAACAATGATATTCTTTGATATTGGTTTAATGGCTGCTTTTATGAATGGTTAACCTGTTTAAGTATGTACGAATATTTTATAAAGCGGTTACAGTTTGAAAGTAATTAAGTAGTTTTTATAAGGTTTAAATTATATGACTACTAACCACAATTTTTTGATACGATTTGTAATATAAATAGATTTGTGATGTATATATAGATTTCCAGGACGAACATAACTACCTAGGTTCTTATTATTCTAAAAATATTAGACCTCTAAATTACGTCAAATAAAGTAAACCAAAGTGAAGTATTCACAACGAATATTCAATATTCAAAACTCAACTAACAAACGGGAGCAAATCGACGCGTTATGCAGTGGAAAATTCTGGAATGAAATTGTCAGTTCGATAAAATGTGTAGGAGGATCCGGGGAGGGCTTAAAGGTCACAGGATGACATTTTATTTATAGCCGAGTGACTGAGTGCAGGTTTCAACGCAGTTCGGATTTTTAACTCTTTACATAGTATGTAGGTAATTAATACTTAGATACTTTAGGCAGTATTTATCGGAGAATATATATCTATTTATGTAAACTGTAGTAGTTACCTAAGTATAAGGATACTTTTTTGGTAATTGTTTTTATGCAATTATTGAGAAATGAAATGAAATTAAACAAAAGCATAACAGTCGTTTCGCTATGCTATGTTTTATTTGTAATACTATCTATAATATATATTGTAATACTTCTATAAAATACTATCGTAAAGAAGATCTGGTTTCAATTCAAGCGAGATTCCTATCGAAGTGATCAAGATCTTTACCCCATTTTTCTTATTGAACGAAAAATACTATAAAAATACTTTGAAAAATGGTGGAACTTATACGTACCTTGCTACTTTGTTTCAACTCGGTTCGTTAATACTTGCTAATATCTTATTAATCTAACTGAATAAGGTGCCTTATCCTGTGTAACTCCCAACCTTAATAGGTACCTATTCTAGTATCTATTTACCGAGTTAACTGAAGAGTTTCAGGATTCAGGCAAGCCAACTAATCAGACGGTAGGTACACCCACACGTACTACGAGTATATGTATTCAGTACCCTCCCACTAGTAACCTTTAGCCTTTAGCTAGAACCTCGCGCCACCTACGCGCGGACCTCGACTAAATCTCTATATTTATATAAAAACGTGACCTGAGAATAACACGCAAAATACACAAACGGAAGCCCTATTAGCGAAAACTCTGGGAAATTTCGTAACTTCACTTATTTTTATAATAAAACGAGAAAACTTGATGAGGCCATTGAATTACATTGCGTGTTTGTATAGTTAAAGTTTAATACACTGCGTAGTATTTGTAGTCAATTGAAACTTCTCCTAGTCCGGCATGGATGCTCGGACAAATTCACACATGGTTAACATGGCCTATGTGTGAGCTGGTGTGAGTCTCAGTTCTTGACACCACGACTGAGTGGTTGTAAAAATGGCAATTAATAAGGAAGGTACGAAATGCAAGAAGGTAAACCATGATGAACCTACTGTAAATATTGCAATTTTTTTCTTATGTTTAAAAATCAAATAATATTTTACACTTGGTGTGTGCTTAAAATCAATAGAAACCGGTGCTATTTGGGACTCCAGATGTTATTCGGAACACTCTAAATTTTTATCTTCCTACGGTAATATTTTCTATTCTTAAAATAGTAGGAAAAAAAATTATCCTGGCGAATGATTTTATATTGCCATCCGCAATGTACAAAAAATGCGGTACAAAAAATTATGTTAATTTTAAAAACTTTTTAATTTAGAAAAATATTATTAGAATATACTGCGATGCTCTATCACTTGATCAAGCATAGTTTTTATTGCATCTACTAAATTTATTTACAACGGTGTTATTTGGGACAGGTTTTGGTGTTATATGCTACAATCATCGTGTGGCGCTGGCGAATGCGAATGGCGATGGAGATGATGCGATTTACTTTTCCATAAACCATGGATTATTAAATCCATGAAACACATTTTAAGTGTGTCAGAGTAATGTCAATTTCAATGTCACTGTCATGTGTATATTTCACAAGAATTTGACGTTCATTCCATGAATTTTTTCATTCAATTTCTCTCGGAAATGTAAATCTAAATCGCAAAGTTTTCAAAAACTTTTTGCTTATTTATATTTTTTTGTATAACTATATACTTTCATGAAAAACCCTTTGCAAATATTGTTAGTGAAACGTTAATAACTGCATTCATTTTACAAGAATTGTGAGAAAATGTACTGTTGTACAATAAAACTGTGATATCATTATCCCGTTAGTCAGCTTCAATCCACGTCAGAAGTTCTTGTAAAGAGTTTTTAAGTAAAATAACAATGCGGAGAGCTAAAGGGTATCAAGATTTGGATGATAGTGCGGTAGGACCAAGGCCACAGGCTCCGCCGATGCCTCCTCCGCAGGAAATCGAGATGGCATCGGTATCCGTAGTCCCTGATGGTATGCACTATTTTTTCTTTCAGTTTTAATTTTAAAGCGTCTGACTGAATCACATAGGAATGATGGAAAAAAAATCAAGTTATGTTCTAAATAGCACAAGATGCGTCTGTAAAATAAGAAGGCAGTTTATGTATCAACCTAAACCTCCTTAATGCCTTTATGAAGGAGGAATACAATTTTACCCAAACCTACTTAGGTAGTATATATAAAGGAGGTATATTTTGATCCAAAACTCCATGGCATCTATGAAGGAGGTATAAAGCTTTAGACCACATCTTCTTACTATAATAAGGAGGTATAAATATCAACCCAAACCTCTTTATTACATGTATTGACAAAGGAGGAATTGAGACTTCATATACCTCCTTCGTAAATGATACCCAAACCATGTTAAAGTATGAACAAAGGAGTTATTAATATTTTCCAAAGCTTCCTTAGTTATTTATGATGGAGGTTTAAGTCCCAAGTCTCATTTTCAAATAAGTACAAGAAGAAGTTCTTATCACACCTTCATATATAGAGACGGTTAAGATCAGCAGTACTTACTAAAAAGTAATAAATGTAGTACATATTTCCAAAAATTTAGAACACAATTTTATCATATTATCTTATATATAAAATTCTCGTGTCACAGTGTTCGTTCGCGTACTCCTCCGAAACGGCTTGACCGATTCTCATGAAATTTTTTGAGCATATTGAGTAGGTCTGAGAATCGGCCAACATCTATTTTTCATCCCGAAATTCCCGCGGGAACGGGTACAACGCGGGTGAAACCGCGGGGCGCAGCTAGTCTTACTATATATTACAACTTGAAAGTACAACAGCAGTTCTTTCTCTTCTCCTCAGATACTTTCACAGTAACACAAGCAGTGAATGCACTGGGATTTGGATGGTTTCAAGTAAAATTGTCACTGTGTACTGGATTATGTTGGATGGCAGATTCCATGGAAATGACCATTTTAAGCATACTCTCCCCGGCTTTACATTGTGAATGGAATATCAGCAAGTGAGTGATGTATTCTGTGATATGTTGGTTGTTTTATTATTCCTAACTGAACTAGTACTAAGTCGCTGAGTTAGAAATGAACCTACTCCAAGTTAGCCTACTTCAAAACTCCTAATCTTTATATTTGCAAATTTGTATGTATGTATGATCCGTTTCATGTCAAATTACCTGAAGCTGTTTTTGAAGAATTATAGAAGTAAATAGACAAAACTTGGAAACAGAAATAGGCTACTTAGATCTTAATACCCATAACAGATATATATGCTGAAAACTGAAGGCCTTATTCATTAATGTTTATTAACAGCATTTTGACTACTACAAGTAGTTTGTCTCTTTCTAATGTACACTGTTTTTCAAAGAGCAAAAGAGACAAACTCTTCTTACCAGTGTTCAGTTAAAGAGTTTTTATGAATAAGGCAGTAAGAAACTACAGCGATGTTTTCTGCAGTTCATATACAAAATATACCAAGAATATGTTCCTAAATTTTTCTTATACAAGTACTTATATAAAAAATTACATCACCACTTGTAAATGGTGCAAATATCAGCTTCTCTAAATATGTATTTTAAGTTTAACATAGTAATTATTGGGTATAAAGTTGCTTGTCAAATGCATGTTATCAATCCACAGATACCAACAAGCATTGACTACAACAGTTGTGTTTCTAGGGATGATGTTAAGCTCCACATTCTGGGGGAACCTCAGCGATAGATACGGAAGAAAAACTGTATGTATGAAGTACTATATAAAATATTTATTATTTCTACCACGCAACATGAAGGGAAGTAGAGATGCACTTTGCATGTGTTCCGAATAATAATAACTTTCTCTTTATGTTATAATTCTTCTTGTTTATCGAGTGGATGGCCTATGTAACAACTACTATCCGTAGAAAGTAACCGGGACCGACGGCGACGAAGCACGGAACCTTCTTACTTTTCGGGCAATCAGGTGATTCAACCTGCAATGCCCTAACCAAACCGAGGACAGTCTCACAAAGAGATTTTTGTGAGATATTGTGCCTACCGGGAATCGAACCCGGAACCTCGGGATCGTGAGTCGGACGTACAAACAAACCACAAGACCACGGAGACTATGGACTTGTTTTAATGGCTAATGACTGGCTTGTTTTAATAATTACACAGAGAATTAATTGACATTCTAAAGTGTCTCTAGACTTAGAAGTCCTCCTGTAATATAATATAATGATAAATTTTCAATATGATCTTTCTATACTAATTTTATAAAGAGGAAGAGGAAGGGTTGCGGCCCCAATAAATCTGGGAAAATAACGTAAGCAATGATTTACAAAATTTTCACACTATCGCCACCTATTAGGTCGCGGGTGGAACCTACAAAATAAATAAGATAAAAAGATCGCAAAGGCCAGATAGGATAAGTGATAGTGTATTTTGTTCTGGTTGTTATTGGTTCGTGCAATGTTTTCTTTTCTACCCACAGGCTCTTAGTATGTGCGGCGTCCTCCTTTTCTACTACGGCCTCCTAAGTTCTATAGCCCCTAACTTCTTGTGGCTGTTGTTCTTGAGAGGTCTGGTGGGATTTGCTATTGGATGTGTACCTCAGTCGTAAGTATTATATCACTACATAGTATAAACAAAGTCGCTTTCCACTGTCTGTCCCTATGTATGCTTAGATCTTTAAAACTACGCAACAGATTTAGATGCAGTTTTTTTTAATAGATGAGTGATTCAAGGTTTATAAGTATAAAAATTCCCGAACTTCCCACGGGAACGGGCCCAACGCGAGTATAACCGCGAGGCGCTGCTAGTTTGTCATTAAATTGTTCAACTGTTTGATAGATTGTATTCTTGTTTGATTGCGCTCATATGAAACAACCAGTCTATTTGTTGTGACACACTCTGTCGAACAGATGGAGATGCGGAGACTGCCAAAAGGCGTATTACTATTACTGAGTATGGTCTAGACTCAGACGTTTGGAAATGAATTGGTCTATTATTTAAAACCAAAAAATGTTAATACGATCATAAAAAAACGACAACCCCACTGAGTTTATTGTTAGTTCTTCTCAGTAGATGGCGCTTTGCGAACATATGTAAACTTTGAGTCGGCGGAAGAATGTCCTCTTTTGAAGACTCGGAGGATAACGTTACATACGGGACTGCGTAAAATGCGAGTTATATGGTGGGGTGCTGATAGTAAATAAATATTATTATAATTCAATATCATAATGTAGAATTACCAGCAAACCAACTGAATGTCTCATAATAATTCTTTCTTTCTTATCGAGTGGATGGTCAACCTGACCATAATAATTATATCGTTATACATATAATCTTGAATAATATTTCTTTACTTAGTTTCTTATGTATAGTTAATTTGAGCTTATTTGGAGTCAAAAACATGTGTATATTAGTAAGATTATCATACCTTAATCCTGTATTTACTTGGCATGTTACAGAGTCACACTGTACGCGGAGTTCCTACCAACAAAACAGAGAGCTAAATGTGTGGTTCTTCTTGATGTAAGTTTTTCAACTGACTTCAAAAAGGAGGAGTTTTTAATTTGTCGACTTTTTAATCATTTGCTTATTGTGTTCGTTTGTTTGTCAGTGTTTTTGGGCATTGGGTGCGTGTTTAGAAGTAGCGTTGGCGTTAGTGGTGATGCCGACGCTCGGCGTTCATTGGTTGTTGGCGCTGTCTACCATACCGCTGCTTATATTCGCAATAATATGTCCTGTGAGTATTGTCCTTTATTGTCCAACAGCCTCCGTGGTCTAGTGGTTTGAGCGCTCGGCTCACGATCCGGAGGTTCCGGGTTCGATTCCCGGTGGGGATATCTCACAAAAATCACTTTGTGAGACTGTCCTCAGTTTGGTTAGGGCATTGCAGGCTGAATCACCTGATTGCCCGAAAAGTAAGATGATTCCGTGCTTCGGAGGGCACGTTAAGCCGTCGGTCCCGGTTACTTTCTACGGATAGTAGTCGTTACATGAGCCATGTCAGAGGCCTTTGGCGGCTCTATAACTCTGACACCAGGATTGGTCAAGTTGACCATCCACTCGATAAGAAGAAGAAGATTGTCCTTTATACATTGCTTTTGTTAATACTGGCGAGGAAAGCGGTGACAGAACCATCTTGTTTCCTTGTGGTGGGAAAACGCGACAGATAAGAAGGGTTACCTTACCACCCTTGGTAAGGCAAAGTAGGAAAATAAAATAAAATAAAAATATTATAAATGCAAAAGTTAGTGATGATCGCAGGTGAGGGTATGTGTTACTCTTTCACGAAAAAACTACTGGACGGATTTGGATGAAACTTTAAAGTAATATACATCAGAATAACACATGGAATACATTATATCCCAAAATTCCCGCGGGAACAGGGTACAACGCGGGTAACACCGCTGGGAGCGGCTAGTAGCCCTTAATGTATACATTATCAGTTAGTTGAATTTACAAGAAAATGTAATTCATTGATGGTTTTTCAATTTCAGTGGCTGCCAGAATCTGCCAGATTTCATGTAGCTAGCGGACAGCCTGACAAGGCTCTGGCTACACTTGAACAGGTAAAAAAGCGTTTATACTACGTTATCATTTTGTGTTCTAACAGTTCTGTGCGAGCTACCGTTCGTTCTTGTGGTAAATGAAAACACTTCAGTGAGAGAACATGTTCGTTCTGTGATGGTCAGCTGAAAACTATCCGTCTTCATTTATTTTCAACCACCGAAGCAGACAGCTCAAAACGAAATGTTTGTAAAGAACACTAAGTAAAAACAAACCCTATACGTCAAATCGTCCTCAATTCCATTTTTATTATATTAGTAGCAGCGCCCCGCGGTTTTACCCGCGTTGTGCCTGTTCCCGTGGGAATTTCGGGAATTTTTATACTTATAAACCTTGAATCACTCTATCTATTAAAAAAACTGCATCAAAATCCGTTGCGTAGTTTAGCCTTCCCGTTGAATGTGGCTATCCCGAGATTACCTCGAACATACAAACAAACAAACAAATTTGACCTCTTTATAATATTAGTATAGATGATATGCAAACCCTGAGCCATCTTATCATTTCGTATTACATGAGAGCATTTCTACCATGTTAGCCAATACATTACTAACATTTCAGATCATCCTAACTATTTCAGATAGCTCACGACAACGGAAGGCCTATGCTGTTGGGTCGTTTGGTCTGCGACGACTCCGTCGGCATCGGACAGCGGGGGAGACTGAAGCATTTACTCATACCTCAACTGAGGAATACTAGCTTACTGCTGTGGTTTATCTGGTAATTATCCTTTTATAATATTATGAATGTTAGTGAATGGTTTTTTGTTAACCCTCACGATAAAACTACTGAATTAATCTTGATGAAAATGGGCATATCTATGCATTAGAGTCTGGAATTACACATTTAGTATTTTTATCCCGAATTACCCACGGGATCGGGAGTAACGCAGGTAAAACAGCGGGGCGCTGCTAGTAATATCCAGAATTTACACCAACCTTTCCAAATTGCAATGTATGGTCGCAGTAAAATAGGTGAAAAAGAAGCAAGGAAGAATATAAAGAAGACATTAATATGTCCTTTAGGCGATCAAAAAATATCGACACTAGTGGTCCACTAACGTAGGTAATGTCATAAGTCATAATATACCAGGACAAATGCATACACGGTTAATTAGATCCAAACTAAGCTCTAAGCTTGTATTATGGAATCTAACTAACTAATACTACCATATACTTTTTTTTTTTAACCTACCTCTAACCATATAATTTTCTTCATTCCAGGATGTCTTGTGCATTTTGCTACTACGGCCTAGTGCTAATGACTACCGAACTATTTGAAAACGAACCGGGTTCATTGGAGGAACCGTGCGCCGCCGACTGCCGCCCGCTGCAGACTACCGACTATATGGATTTGTTGTGGACTACGTTGGCTGAGTTTCCAGGTACCCGCATTTTAAAAAAACGTAGTCATGTGAGAGTCTTTTGTACTGGCCTAAAAATAGAATCGCAAGGTATACGCACTCACTGAAAATTCGAGTAAATTGACCTTTTCATAGCGACAAATCGTTCGTTCTCACGGTAAATAAAAACACTTAAGCGAGCGAGCTGCTGATAAAATACCAATTTTATTTATAGTAAGAAAAATAATACTCTTCTTAATTCTACTTTTCTTAGTCATCTTATTAATTTTATTCATTTTTATTACAGGAATATTCGCAACAATATTTGTGATTGAAAAATTTGGACGTAAACGGACAATGGCATTCCAGTTCGTGATATTCGCAGGTTGTGTTTGTATCCTCATTTACAATGGCAAGTAAGTAACAGAAAGATTGTGTAACTTTTTCTACCTTCTCAAATTACACTTTGAAATTTCATGTTACCCATACATCGAAATCATGCTTAGCCACGTTTGATATCAACCTGTTATATAATAGCTTTAGCGAAAAGACTCCCTTAGATAGGTAGGCACCATTGTGATAATGGCATTGACCCGAAACTTTGTGTTTCAGCCGAACATTCCTGACGTGCATATTGTTTTTGGCGCGAGGTATCATCGCTGGACTGTTCCAAGCTGCATACGTTTATACGCCAGAGGTAAATATATATTTTTAAACTGATATAAAAAGGTGAGTTTTCATCAGCACTAGGTTGGTACAGTATAACGCACGTGACATCCTGCAACGAAGAAAGACGTATGGGCTCTAAGAAGTCGAGTAGATTATTCGAATCGGACTGAACGAGTAAACTGTCGGAGTTTTTAAAGCCTTAAGGTGGAACAGTTCATTTACTTTTATTTTCGTATTTCACTCAGTGGCACGTCTGGCAGCAAAGTGAAACAACAAATCCGAAAATTTTCAAACCGATCCAACATTTTTGGATTTATTCATTCGGTGTCATTCATTCCCATACTCCCACATGCCATATTGAATGAACGAAAAATCAACGGCATTTTGAAAGAAACTGCGGGTGAATGTTCATTACATTCTAGCTTAGAGGCTAAGTGAAACCTAAATTTAACGCTAAGTAATTTGTCGTAATATGTTCTAGGTGTATCCGACTGCCTTAAGGTCAACTGCTGTCGGCGCCTGCAGCGGTGTTGCGAGGCTCGGAGCCATGATTACACCGTACGTCGCTCAGGTATGTACTAATTTAAAAAATAACTAAAATATTACTTGATCAATTGTAAGCCTAGATATGATATCACAACGTCTATTTAGTTAGATTTCCATGTGAAACTTCTTCCTCTTGTAGTTTAAATGAGCCGAAATCTCTCAATTATACTTGAAATGTATTATTGTATAGTAACTAAGCTGCATTTTCACTTGGTGCTTTAAACATTTGCTCGCTCTTTCTTTAACAGAATGAAAGACCGAGCATGCGATATATTACAAACATTTCAGGAAATTTTGGGAAACCGCAACTTTATGGCTCAATCCAATGTCCTACTTATATTGTACTAGCAGCGCCCCGCGGTTTTACCCGCATTGTGCCCGTTACCGTGGGAATTTCGGGAATAGTTATACATGTATACCTTCCTCTTGAATCACTTTATACTTAGTGATTTTTTATTCTAGGTGCTGTTAAAGAATTCAATAGCAATTGCTACTGGAGTATACTCTGTGGCGGCTCTACTAGCGGCCATTGCTTGTCTGTTGCTGCCCATAGAGACTAAAGGACGAGAAATGAGGGATACGGTGACTCCTTCCATGTAATTATAAGAAAAAACGTAATTATAAGGAAAACATGTTTATTTATGGTTCTACTAGACCATTTGGTGAGAAAAACTGGTTAACCAGTAAAGTGGGCGAAGAATTTTTGCACTTAATTATTTTGTACGGCATCCACATGAAAATATGCGTGTAGATTTTTATAGAAAGAATAATATCGAATATATTCGAAAACTATAAAATTTCTTGACAAACTCAATTTTGACCTCAGTCAAAATGTTATTTTTGAATAGCACACATTAGTCTTTACTAAATTGAATCTCTTATAAACTCGCAAGTTATATACCTCTGTGTATAACAAATATTTTTACTAATAAATAGTGTTAACAAAGTTAATCATAATAATTATCTGAGTGCTAAATTAGCGAAATTATTTATTTATAAATATGTGACTAATATTAATTCTATATTAAGAGAGAATCAAATCATTATATTTATTTATTAATGTATCAAGTTGGTGCTGATTTTTATAACTGTAGAAGTTTATACATCTAGTTACTTTATAGACTGACATTTTAATAATATACGGTGAAACTTATGCTTGACCAAGTAAACGAAAATTGTCAAATATTTATCTTTGACGATTTTTACCACATTTTCTTTAATTTGATGAAAATTGTATCGAAATAACCTCTGTCATAATCTAATAAATTGAATTATGAGCTAATTTCTGAAACTGACATTTTACATTTTCTAAGTCTTTTTTACAAGAAACCTGGTCAAGTATATATCTTTTTAACTATTTATTTACGCGACATAATTATTCTCAATCTTATGTGATACTCATAATGCATTTCTAGATATTTAAGTAATTTATTAAGTGCACAGTCATGGATCTTCGATATAACCACTACGATACTGAAACAAAGGCATACTCGTACATATGTCACCACTACCCCAAGGAACATAAATCGAAAAATATCTTCGCATAAACTTCAAAAACCTGAAAATTTACATGAACATAAGGGACACAATTATAATAAAAATGTGTCCCATTGTCCATAATAGTTTCTTGAGATCAAATGTCACAAAAAATACAGTATTTTTGTTAATTCTCAATTCCTTTCTTAATACTCATTGCCCATCTTAAATACATTGTTCAAAGCCTATAATACTTGTAATAGAATAAATATAACCTATTTACTAATGCAATAACCAACATTGGTGCTACATGTTTCATGTCATTCTAGGCTTAAGTTGAATCTCTGTACTTATCGTAATGCATTTAACGTCGATTTCGGCAACAACTCATTTATTATTTAACTTATTATAAACAACTTAGATATACATAATGTAGCTAATCTAAGACTGATGTCAACTAATGAGCAATCTTTTAAAAATGTTTTTTTAGTCATGTTATTATCTGACTTAAGTAGTTATGTGTATTTTTTTATTAATTAATCCGTCCTTTTTCAACCCCCAACGCAAAGATATGGATGTTAATTCAAGTTTTATAGGTACTATGTAGCATGTGGAATTATAGTTCCAAAACAGATGATCTGCTCTTGATGTAAGCGACTGTTTGTAAAAATTTGCAGTCAGGGGTTCGAACAATATAAATTTTATATAACCCAACAAAAAAATTGAATAACCACTGAATAATAACTATGAAATAATAAAACCCTCTCATTATCAAAAAATCCACTCGTTTTAAACTACGATTGTAATTTGGCTTTCAAAGTGTCGATCATTCCAATGTAAAAAAGTAATAGAACATAGTGGAAAAATTACATGGATGTGTCCAAAAATAGTGTCACAAAAAAGGTTCAATCAAATTATTATATTATATTGCTTTTTTAAGTCGGCAATTGTTATTTATTTGTGCAGTCTATTGACAGTATTAAAATATTAATGTAGTGGTAGGTACGATTAGGTGAGTTGGCGGTAAACCGCTTTTAGCCGAAAATGGCATAAGTGTCAATTATTATAGTAGAATAGTATGTGGTATACATGCTCTTGGTAGGTTGGAATAATATCGCTTCTAACGTCAAAACTATAAGCGCCTTAGTTCTACCGCCACCTTCCCTTACTGTACTAGATTTCAATGGTTGTGATATTACCATAATAAGTGCCTCTTTATAAGCTGAAAGTATTGTTACGTAAGGACTTAACTTGTCTTCCATTGTATTTTAGGTTTGGCGCATAATATGATGGACTAACCCTGTATCTACTGATAAATTGTGAAGCTCGTAGAATTCGTGTTTATGATTTACAGTCACTCTATGGCGTGTGACGTCGCATTACTGTGCGAAGGCACGCACGTGTTAGGGTTTTTGCAAGACGATTGCTCGTACTAGCATTCTGGTGCGGAGCGTCAATAAACGCATTGTCATTATCTTTTCGTCATACATTGTGATTGGTCAGTTGAACGCACAGCTCCGCTCCTGTCCGCCCCTTAGTGGAAACGCACCAAAAGGGGGTTAAAATTGTCTTATGCTATTTGATGATGTGATGACTCATTGTAAAGATGAGGTATCGTTTCTGAATTCGGCGATAAAGGACATTATTTCATAGGTTTCCAGGGTTTAGTTAGTCCATCATAGGTGAAAAATCTGAATTTTTACACATTCAATAATTTTAACATCTTCCTTGTTATTGTTAGAAAATAATTTATATTAAAATGGAATTAAAATATTCCAATAACTTCACCAAAAACTGCTTATTATGTACTTATTGTTAAGTTTACACAGCAATTTTAATAAAAACGCACTTTTAAAATACATTGTATTATCCTTTCATTAGTTTCAGTAACCTAAGTTGTTATTGCAAGTAAAACTGGGCGTTAAATAAGAGAACCCAGGTTAAAGGCCACTATATCTCACACGTTCTACACAGGCCACTATATCTCACATCTACCTGTAACCACGAGAGACCTTAGCGGTCTCTCGTGGTTACAGGTAGATATTTAATACGTAAGAATGAGTGAGGGGTATTTCCACTTTTGGTACTTTCTTAACAAGTTATTGTACGGAAGTACCACTTCATGGATTCAACAATTATGTCAACTTCCTCTACAACCCCTGTCTACCAATGTTCGAATGAGACGTTTGGCGATCCTGGCTTTCTTATGAAAATCTGACACCTAAGTTCTAATTATATTCCATTCACTTCCTGCCTTATTCATAAACGCTCTCTCTAAAACACTGCTTACACAGAATGTTTTGACTCTGTTGCCCTTTGGAAAATAGCGTATTTCGGAAAGAGACAAACCATTTGATAGGTAAAATGCTATTATTATTTTTTAACAATTGGTATACCAATGAGCTACTTTTATCCCCGATACATAAAATTTATATTATCAATAAAAAGGTAATTGAATGAATAATGAAAACCAAACATGTATACATTTAAGAAAGATTTTATTAATTATATAGAACTATATCCTCAACACTACACTAAATAATACTCACACAGTACACTTAATTATAATTTGTCAGCCGCAAAATGAATTTAATCACAGTAAACGTTACGCAACTAAAATTATAAATCTAAACATAAATTAAACTTATTTGTTAACTTTTAAAACAAAACTTCAGTCAAGATGGCAATAAAATAATTACTACTGAGATTACTCACCTAACTTTTGGTTTATTTTTTGACAATCAATAAAGCAGGTGTTATACAAAACCAATGTAGGTACTCATGTTCATAAAATCCAATCTCAGAAATCTATATTTAAAGTTCTATAATAGAATGAAATCTATATTACTCTTTACCAGTTATAAACGTTATTTACAATATAAATCGCTATTTATAAGTATTAATTAGGTGTTCTTAGAAAATTAATTGTGATGAGTGATAGATCCTTCTATATATACTTATCTACAAACTGCTGATAAATATATATTTTCATATAATAATAACTGTGTACAATATTCCAAGAAGTGTGTATAACAGTTTGCCTATTGCACAAATTATACTAATGTTTCATTCACTGGGGTTTAGATGTAAATATAAATTTAATAAATATATTTTCATTTCAAGGAATATTTTTAAATTCTCACAAGTCACAGAATGTTAATTCTAAATATCTGGAGGCATGCTAGTGCCCCCGCCAAGTCGGGCCTGGAATACACAGGGTGTATCTTACGAAAAACCTGTTACTATAATTTAGTTTCAGTTTGTCATCATACAAATATAACATTACTCTTGATACTTATGAATTAAAGTTGAATGTTTCCTTTTAATTACATATAGGTATTTCCTTTCTATAGGATATAGTGAACCAAAATCTTACATTATATTTTAATTAAAAATTAGAACAATTTTAAATTAGAAAATAACCTACATTTACTACTACTTCATAATAAAATACTTAAATTAATGCAATGTTATGAATGAAATGATAAGATTTCTCATAATATACATAATATTTTGATGGACATAATGCAATACAAAATTGTAATGAGATCAATAATATGATTTCAAACATTAGATAATTCACTGCAGGGTTCAACAGAATAACATTGAGAAATTATGTTATATAATGGTTCACCTACTCAATGAATCACTTTCACACACATTCAATACTTGAAACAATACTGCTTATGATTTGTTAAATAAAGCAATCGTCACTTGTTTCAAGACCACACCCATTTGGGGTTCTTATGCAATACTTTAATGAAAATGGAAATCTTTCACAGTGATGATCACATTGATAGATGAACATTGAACATGCTGTATATAAGAAGACAATAGACAATAGAAGATCATTTTTTTGTATGGGAATTAGTGAAATACCTTAGCCTAAAATGTTACAATATAATAGGTACTTTGGTAAAAATATACTAAAATTATAATATGAACAACATTTATTGGGCAAAACTATCATTAATTTAATGATTGATTAAAATAATGATGACAAATTTAAATATGATAAACGAATAACGGTGGGACTTTAATTACCAATACATTAAATAACATTCTGTATTTCAACACCTTATAATAAAAAATTCCTTTAATATTTCTTAACTTGGAAGTTACTTAATATAAATGACAAAATTGTCAATATTTTACGAATACTAAAGATTTTTTAGTAAAAAAAACCCAATAAAGTTCAGGGAAATGTTCGTTATATTAAAAGTATATAAAGTCTACCAGTCAACTAAAATCATTATTTGATTTAACACAAAAGAGCTTCGCTTATACAGTTCAAATTACACTTGAAAGAAAAAATACAAGCAATGATATACAAAAGGAGGTACTAAAATACATTGATCACTTTGTAACAAGGGTTTGTACCAACACAGATTAATCATCTAATTAAACTAATCATCATCTAATTCAATTACAATAGGCTCATCATTTTCTGTCATCTTTGTATACTCATCAGTGAGCTGTGTCAACAGTGTACACTTTGGAATCTTCAGGTCATCTGCTTCATCAATCAAAGTCTTGAGCTTCTGCAGCCGTCCAATAATAGGAGCAGTCGGCAACAGAATGTTCTTTGTTTCAGTCATCCACTTATCAAAACTGTTGACCCTAAACTCAATTGTTTGCAGCATTATGTGCAACTCATCCATATCATAACGATAGAAGAGACTCTTTTTACCGAAAGCACATAGGCATAGGTCATTGGCATGTTGCAGACAAGCCATGTGTTTACACTCATTACATGAAATAGAAGATAAGAAACATGTAGTTTTACAAACTTCACACAACCTTTCATCGTCTCCTAACAGCTCAAAAGCTGTTCTCTTTGAATCTTTCAGTCCCTGATTACTAATTTTGAACCTCAATGATCCTTCCTCAGCAGCTGCCTTTAATAACTCTTTCTGTGTTTCCAATGCTGTCTCCAAGTCCAGACGATCACCTTCCAATGCCATTTTACAAATCAACTCATCATGAGAGAACACACAAAAGCGTTTCAGGTTTTTGTAATGCAAAATACAATCTCGACCTATTTTCAGCCAGTCTGGAGGAGCGAAGTTGACTGCTTCAGCGAAGTTATAACCTTGGTTGAAGCCAGCATGATATGCTCTTGGAAAGGTGACAACAAACTCTCCTGCTTGCTGGTCTGTCCGGTATATTGGGACACCAGCAGCCATTAGAATGTTAGGGTTCATTATAGTGACCAGTTGATGCAATAAATCAGGTTGAGAGTTAAATAGGTCAGGAGCTGCAGCTTTCATGGCATTCTCTAGCAGCTCAGCCCCGCCTCCTGGCACTCCATACCATGTCTTGGCTTCTCCCCAATGCAAGTAATTGATGGAATAACTCCAATGATCTTCATTATGCCAGCAGAATGCTGAGAAACACATACCAACATACATCCATGGTACAGTCATCCCAGATATGTCAGCATTTATGAATCTTAGTACTGAACCATCTAACACAGGTAAGTTGTTGAGGTTCCAACCAGAGTCTACATACTCTTGGTCTCCAGGGTACAGGTTTAATGAAGACTTTGTTGGAAACCCTGAGCCATGATCCATAGAATGTAAGTCAGCTCCATACTCCACAGTAACATCTTCTTCCACTGATGATATGATCCTCCAAAACTCTTTCTCTGCAACTGATGTCGGCACTAAATGGCCTGACATACCAAAGTAATCAGACTTGAATTTATCAGCCATTTCTCCAAATTGTTGTAGGGAGTATTCTCTTTCTGCTTGTGCAAACCCAAAGGCTTCAGCTGGTTTATGAACTTCTTCAGCAATGCAGCAAGGGCACCGCCAGTCGCCATCAGGGACTGAACTTAGAGGAGGCTTCAGACAGAAAGTATGGTAGGTATCAGAGCAACCATTACATATGAGTAGTAAGTCATCCCTGTTATCATTTTGGCAGATAGCACATACATATATAGCTAATGGATCAAGCTCATATCGTGGCCGTTTCCTTGACTTTGTGATGTCAAACTCCTCGTCATTTAGGCCCGGCATTTTTGGTCCTGGTCCATAACATGCCAGTCTCCTGAGCTCTCGGTTTTTCTTAAAATCTTCACTTTCTTTTGTAAGGTCAATCTTAATGTCAGACCCAGTTTTAGTCTTTTTAATACTGGAGTGGGGAACTTCATGATCAAGTTTACTTCCTGATTTTATGGACTCTATGGATACTTCTTTGATCACCTGTTTTCCCTGGTCAAGTTCAAATTTTGTTTCAGACTTTTTTACAGTTTTCAGTATATCAGCTTTACTTTTCTCAAAGATATCATAGGGTAAAAGTATCTTTTCATAATTAGTTTTTAAAAAAACCATGGTATTAGAATTTTGACTGTACCCCATGGCGTTAGCGATTTTACGCCATTTTTTAGGCGTATTACAATTTTCAAAACCACCTTCTTCATCAACCCAAAACTTCAAGCAATACAAATCCAATGTCTTGTTTTCAATCATGGGAATTTTCAATGGGGATCCTTGGAGTTCCCAGAATTTCAATATTTTTTCCAAAAACAAAAGTTTCAGGCGTGTTATAGCTTCCAGCTCGTTTACTTTCTGTATCCGAGGGACGAATTTTAATTTATCCACATCCAATGAAAATGGAGGCTGCCAACGCGCTGGTGGTTTTATCTTACATATTCCTGTTTTTTCCGCCACTGGTCTTATTTTGGCTATATAACCCAGTGGATCTAAAAACTCTTCAGGCGTGGGCTCAAATACAGGCGCCTCAGGTGGTGGAGTGAACGTAAACTCCGCAGTCTTCTGCATGGCATTTTTCTGTATATTTTTTGTATCCATTTTATATAAACAATGCTCGTTTTCCTATATCGCTCGGTACTGCGGTCCTCTAGCACTAATTGACATGGATTATTTTCCAGATTTCATTTTCTTTCAATGAGAGAACGTAATACGTGACTTCTCGCGTTTCGTAAATGGCACCTCCATCAATCCAACTTTTATCAATAAAATAATCCACGGCACATTTTATAAGTTAGACTCATTTCAGAAAGCACATTGATTACAATTAGTTCCGCAATTAAATCTGTTTAAGTCCGCACAAAAGCACTAAATCCTTTTTGAAAATAATAGTTTTGACGCGAGTAAATCAATAATCACTTCTATTTAAAATTAGACATTAAATACACGACACCAGACCGGGTGACAATACTAGTCGAGCTACGTAACCATTACACACACATGCACGTCACAACAGACAGATTTTTTTATTGTTTATGTATGCATTGTGCCAAAGAGTACTTATGGTTACAGTACAGACACGACAGAAAGACACTTAAGACAGACTTATTTATTAGTTTGTATTACATATTTCCATCCATGCTGTACTTAATACCAGCTGTAGCTTTTCGAATTTGGGATATGTGCTCGTAGCTTAAAGCCTAAGTAAGTACACAACATGACGAGTTATCCTATGTAAGTATATATGTACCTACCTATGTAGTTTTAAATATCATTCCACATAGTTTTAACGTACTCACGGGTTTTTTCGTGTTAGAAACTTAATAAAGCAAGTAATAACTTACTTTTTATTTCCCGACGTTTGTGTGTGTGTCAGTCTAATGTGAACGCACCTTTAAACTCTAATATTGACCATGTGAGGGTACTTCCAACACTTGGAACGTCTACCCTCCCATCACAGCGGTAACTCCAATGTCTTCAGTTCACCCGCGACCACGAGAGGTGCAATCCCCTCGAAACGTCGGGAAATAAAAAGTAAGTTATTACTTGCTTTATTAAGTTTCTAACACGAAAAAACCCGTGAGTACGTTAAAACTATGTGTTCAAATCGTGTAAGTTTAAAAAAGACTATCATTCCACAGTCGTAAAATCGGCCATAAAATACCTAGGCAATAGGGCGTCGCTTAGTTTAAGCTAAAAGAGCATGGGTCGATTTTCTACCGCACGGCCTCAGCGTAGGTACAGCAAGTCAA
This sequence comes from Cyclophora punctaria, assembly GCA_951394245.1. Classification (NCBI taxonomy): domain Eukaryota; kingdom Metazoa; phylum Arthropoda; class Insecta; order Lepidoptera; family Geometridae; genus Cyclophora; species Cyclophora punctaria. Next base: position 7,006,116 of record OX596174.1, on the reverse strand, counting down.
TAGTTCCATTGCTTATATAAAACTAAGTAACTCATTATAACAAGTTTTTAACGGCTGCCTACATAAAGTTACATTATTTTTATTTGGTTTGTATGACGCTCAAAGTATAGTCACAATAAAAATAATATTATTAACGTATTACTACAGGTTTTTTCGCGGCACAGAAGGATTTCACGACGTTTCATTCATTTAATTTATTTATTTATTTATTTATTCATTTCGAGTGGATTGCACCCGTATTACTCACCCGTAATAATACGTTAGGTAGTTAATAATGTGTAAAAATCGCGAACGTTTGAAAAATACAAAATAATGTTTTAACTGACTGCTGTAAGCTAATAAAGAAATGCAGTACTTTTAAATTTATCTTATAAAAATCAGATAGAAATTCGCGGCTGGAATAATAATGTATGTAAGAATATGGATCATCAATATTCATCATATTCATCATCTTACTTTCGTATAACTCTGGCATATCTATTAGTCTACAAATATTAATTGGGTACGGCATCGAATAGTAAGGCTTTAATATGTTACAATGGCAATTGGAAACCGTAGCGTGTAGTGATTCCTTAATAGCATGTCCAGCTTAGAATTTTAAAACTGTGTCAGCCAGCTACAATAGGTACGTTGTACTTCGCTTCTATTGCTCTAGATGTTTATGTATGATCCAGTGTCGACCACTTGCTTGTCAGTACTGTCATATTTCCAAAACTGTCATTGTCAATTGTCATGTGACACTCCCCAACCAATATTTTTGTAAATAACCTTAAAAAAGGAATTCTTTCATAGTTTTCATCTAATATTAAAAAATCTGTTTATTGAAAGATAAAAGCTATTATGCTAATAGGAATATAAAGAAAACTTGTTAAACAGCTTACGTTTATTTATATATAAAGCAAAATGTACAATACATTACGTGGAGTGTGTCTTCACAACATACAATTTCAGCAGCTTCGTTACGGCCACAGAATTCGAGGAAAAGCACCGATTTTCTGCAAAACTATCAAAGAACGCATAGATGAACTAAACTATAAAGATGAGTTATATACTACAAAAATCAATATCGGTTTTCCACGACCTAAGTAAGTATAACGAAATCACTATTCAATAGGCTTAATCTAGTTTCCAAACTTTAAACCGCCGCACTCTTTAATTTTTTATAAATTATGTTTCTATCCTTCTTATGATCCCAGGATTTTTTGTTAACATACTAATGCATGGTCCAATTACTCTGGTAATTTACCATTATTACTTGTATTACAGATTATCCTTAGATGAGATACGTAAAACTCGCACTGATCAACTGAAAAAAATCAAGAGTGACAGAACAATGGAACAGCTAGCTCGCAAAGCTGAGCTGCAAGTGAATCTTGAAGAAGTAAGGGAAGAATGGCTGAAGACAAATGGCCCTATTCATAAAAAGACCATTGCCGATCACTTTGCAATATTTGAACACTTATATGGAGAAGGTTTCTTTTACCCATATTTGAATTTAGAAGTTCTCTATGATTTGAAAAATGGTTCTTACCTGCCAGTTAACTCAGGGAATGTAATAAAACCAGCGGAGGCTTTACACACCCCTATGGTGAATTTTGAGTCTGATGGTGATGCTTTGTGGACACTAGCCTTGACTAGCCTAGATGGGCATTTAGCAGACAATGATAAAGAATATGTCCATTGGTTTGTTGCTAATATTCCTGGCAATGCAGTTGAGAAAGGTGATGTTTTAGCGGAGTATTTGCAGCCATTCCCGTTGAAGGGGACTGGATACCACAGATATGTGTTTGTGCTGTACAAACAAAATGGAAAGGTTACTTACGATTTTCCTAAAGGTAAATATTAGTTTTAATTAAAAAAAGTGATAGTATCACAGAGTAATATAAATCTTTTTTGTAATTTTTTACCAATTTATAGTTCTGACTTAAATTGTATTTTTGCAGTAACTTCATCCTCCCCGCTGAGTGACCGGACCTTTGTTACCAGAGAATGGTACAAGAAATATCAAGATAGCATTACTCCAATTGGTCTTGCTTTCTGCCAGAGTGATTGGGACAGCTCTGTCACAGATTTCTTCCATAAGACATTGGATTCTAAGGAACCTAGTATGTATTTATTTTATTTGGTAATATAAATAAATTATTCAGAATAGTTTTAGCTAGTTCATAGGTTTAAAGTTTAGCCATCCACAAGTTAACACTTTCATTGTTACTTCTTTCAGTTTACGAATATGACTTCCCAAAACCCTACATAAGACCACAAGAATGGTTCCCACGGAGGAAACCCTTCAACTTGTACATGGACAAATACAGAGATCCGAAACAGATAAACAAAGAGTATTTACTGCTGAAACTGAAGAATGAAGATCCATTCAAAATGCCACCTCCTCCTTTGAAGTTCCCCAATGCCCAGCCTTTACCTAAGTCTATGCCATCCTGGTTAAAACTCCATGAAAAGAAACTTAGATTAGGCTGGGGAAGAGTAAATGATGTTTAAATGTTAATCTGCTTTTAGAACAATAATAAGTATTAATAGTCACTTGCATTGGTTTTATTTCAGATGTCCTATAAGTTATTTGAAAATAAGGTTAAAATAAGAGATTCAAAATGAAAGATAATTCATTATTTTACGATACTTTATTGAATATAAAGAGTTTCAAAGTGTCACATACAGATTAACACAAATGAGTGCAATCAATTGTGTTGTGAACAAAAACACAATTCGAAGGCAACTAGACGCGTACTGACTCAGCAAGTCTGTCTCGACCCAAGCCAAGTATACCCTAGCGAGGCAGCCTCACTATCAGAATGCAACTTTAACGAATTAATATTACAATTCTAATCATCTCTAGATTATTATTAAAAAAATGCATACTTTACTGTACTAAAATACATACATATTCGTAAGACACTTTGTATCTTCGGTCTTAGCAAAAAATAAAATAAATTTTGCAGAATTTACTCGCAACATGTAAGCACCAACATTGTAAATTAAATCACACATCCTGGCAACTTTTAATTTAATCTTTGGCCAATTATTTGGACCATTACAATCTAGCATACAGTCTTAAATTTTAGAATTACCATGATTCTTTTGTGTGATTTATAAAGAGTTTAATTGTATGATAAAGTTAGGTTTAGAATATTTTTAACAGTAGATAAATGTATAACACAGTGGTTTCTAAATAATGTGGATGACAAAGTTTCTACCATATATTTTGTATCGAATAATATTGTGATTATTTTCAAAACCACTATACTATCTTTATACAGCAATGAGTTCATCTGTATATTTATGAAAGTAATACATATCTAGCGATCTCTATCGGTGTAAATGTGCTTCTATGGCACAAAGAAAAATAAGTAGTATAAAAGCAATATATTTGAAAGAGGAAAACGACTACAGGTGACGACTAAATCAAAACCGTGAGAAAGCCTCATTAACAAAACAACAAGGTTGAAAATTATTTGAGACCGAGATCAAAAATACGTTGATTGACAACCATCCTTAGTAAAACACCCATCAACCAACACTTAATTTTGTTCTTGCATATATAGCAGTTCAATGATTGTTTACATCATATATTTTATGAATAAAGGTTGTATTTTATTGCTTACATAAGAAATAACGCAAGTAACGCAATAGAACCACTGTTGCAATTTTATGTAAGTACATTACAACAATTATTATAGATTAGGCTTTATATACATGAGCGTTAGGTTATCAATGGTAGGGGCCGATGACAACCGTCGAATATGGCCAGTCGCAAAATTGACAAATTGTTAAATAAAAAAGGTAGCTGTATACTACACACACACTCTCACACAATCTTATTAACAATATTTGCAATGAAATCGCACCATACATATATCGATCGCTGCAGTTGCCTCGGTTGACACTACCGCTCGTGTATACAAAGCCTAAATTTGATCAAAATTTTAACATATGAAATAATGTTAGGTGATTAATCGAGACCGACGTCGTCGTCCCCTACTTTGGGCTCTGCTTTAGGAGGCTCGTCCGCAGGCGCACCAGCACCGCCACCTAGAACAATTATAATCTTATAACTATCTTTCGTGCGAAGCCAAATTCACTCTTGACAGGGTGAAAAAAAAAGTATTATCTTTCATAAAAAAGTCATCATACTATTCATACTAATATAATATTATAAATGCGAAAGTTTGTGAGGATGGGTGTATGTATGGATGTATGAATGTACATATGTTTATTGCTCTTTTACGAAAAAACTGCGGAACGGATTGGGTTGAAACTTTACAGTAATATAGGTTATACATCAGAATAACACATAGAATACATTTTATCCCGAAAGTACCGCGGGAACGGGTACAGCACGGTAACACCGCGGGGCGCGGCTAGTCTTATAAATGAACTGGTGTCATACCTGGCATAAACGGCATGCCCATGCCGCCCATTTTTCCGGACAGCAACTCCATAGCGGCAAGGATCTTGGGATTATTCTGGTACTTCGATATGTTGCCCGGGTTAGATGTCATGTCCCAGAACGCATTGCTGATTTCCGGGTCCTGGTTGTATCGAAAACATTATTATGGAAAACATACTTTGTTATAAAAGTTGCAGTTATTATTTTAGTATAGAGGGTATCAATCACTCAATAGGTAAAATTGGCATGCAATCTTTCAATATTTTTTGAGTTCATCGCAAACAGATGTTTGAAGAAATGTTTCACTGCTGGGCAAGGGCCTCTCATCACACCGAAGATATCAGTACAGAGAGGAGGATAAGATAATTTTATAATAAGTAGGGATTTATATTCTACATACACTAAAGAGTTCCATTAATTCTGGTGTAATGAAGGCTTTGTCTGGGAACTTGAAGCCGCCGGCGCCGGCGCCGGCTCCGGCTCCGGGGAACTTCCCGCCCTCCGCTTGTGCTTTGGCGGCTTCAGATCGCGCCTCTTGTGCCTTGCGGGCGCGGGTCAACTTCTCGCTATGCTGGAATATGTTTAGAATACATAGTGACCACCATTTACAACAGTCAGTATGGGCAAGTTCTTCGGCAAATCAAGTCCTATAGAAATCTCTTTTTTAGTAGTGGATCGAAGGTTCGTTTTCGTCAAGTTTCGGCAGAAAAATCTAGTTTCGGTTTCGGTGAATATACGTTTAGATTTTGTTTTAAATATGTTTGTGCAAGTTTCTTTCTTGGAGCTTAGGATCCTTGAAGATCTAAATCTGGCCTGGGAACGAAATATGGGCAAAACTATAATCTATAGATATAATACAAATTGAAAATCAAAAGGTACCTCTTTCTCCTCCTTCTTGCGCTGAGCGGTCAGCTTCTGTTGGCGCAATTTCTCCGCATTCGGTTTCACTTCATTGAGCCAGTCATTCGCCTGCTCATCATAGTCTATCTTCAGTGACTCACACAAATCATGAGACGCTTCTTCGAACTTTCCCAGCAACCTGTAGAATACACGAAATATACTGTTAGTAAGATATTTGGCAGACTGCAGTTCTATTTGCACTAAACCATGTAAAATTTTCCCATGAAACCATTAAGAAATTATTTTTAGGATGAAAGTAGGGTATGTCAGTTCCCAAGCTGGTTCAGTGATTTAATCTTGAAAACGTTAAACACTCTGCTGCTTCTGCATTTATAATTCAAGAAGGCAATCATGAATTACGAAGTAATAAGTACCTGTAAGCTCTTCCACGGAATTTGTAGGCTGCGGCGCTATCGCAGTTCAATTCAAGAGCTTTGGAGCAGTCTTTGATGCAGGAGTAGAGTTTGTTCTGTTTCAGATATACCTGAGAATTTAAATAACAATTTCTGAGTAAAAATAAGCAATTTGATGTCCACTAACATAGTTAACAACCCTAATGTCAAAGTTTTTCAACCAGCTAAATATTATATTATTTTTTATTTCTAAACTTAAGTAAAGTTGTGTTGTTAACTTATCCAAAGTTTTGTGTTATCTAAATAGTGGTATAAAATGTCTTTAGTACATCCAGTGACGCACTGTCTAATACAAACAGTAAAGGAAGTTCTACCTGTCCTCTCTTGGCGAAAAGTAAAGCACTATGAGGGTTCATGACAATAGCTTCATTGTACAACTTGATGGCCTCATCAAACTGTTGTTCTGAAAATGCCTTCATTGCCTCCATGCGCTTCTCATCAGACTTGTCCTGATCTTCATCGGAGACTTCCTTCAAAGAATCGCCCATCTCTTGAGATTCATCCGCTGGCTCAGATTCTATCACTCCTGGAAATGTTATTTATGTTGTGACTAGGGGAGTTTACACCTACATATCAACTAGTAAGGCCTGAGTATGAAACTTCATATAAGTATCTTGAAGAACCAAGACATTTATGTCTTCAAGTTATAAAGGTTCTGGTATAAAATCTATGTCTTTTCTCAATAGTTTTTTGGTTTGATTTTGACTGGCAAGTCTCCCACAGACAACCCCTCTTCTGTGCAGACTATTCCTGTATTGCATAGCGATTAAGTGATTTAATTACCATCCATATCAAGTTCAATATCAGTCTCCATTCCAGACTCGTCTCCTGATGATTCGGCCGCAGGATCCGCATCTTTGGCAGCTCTGAAGTGTTACAAAATTATTAAGTTGACTTCCATCCACAAGAGAACTATTAAGAAATAATATATTTGCGAAAATAAATTGATCTACTAGCTGCACCCAGCGGTATTAACCCACGTTGTACCCGTTCCTGGGGGAATTTCGGGATAAAAAGTAGCCTATGTCCTTTCTCAGGCTCTGGTGTTCCAAATTTAATTCAAATCGGTTAGGTAGTTTTGGCGCAAATGTGTAACAAACAAACTTACATTCACATTTATAATATTAGTACAGATACACAATAGAAAAATACATTCACACTGTTATAATCTATTAGTGATTAGAAGTTTTATCTAAGTTCATTATATTCATTAACATAATTAACACAGGGCCTACTGAGAACCCGCTTCATTGTACCAATATCATGAGTATTGGATCTGTATCCATTGAATCACACAGAATGTTACTTACCTTATAACAGTTCACAAAAAAAGTGTAACAACAAAACAAAACATGTCAAGTCATTTAACAAGATGTATGTATGCAAAGTTATTCAACTTACTGTTTCCACACAAAATGTGTGTAACCAGATAATTTACGATTGTTTGTTCAAAATAGCATATAAAGTACATAAATTATCACTTACGCATCTCCTGACGGCGCAGTAGGGGCCGATTCAAACGTATGTACCGAAGTTGGTATTCTTACGCCCAGCGACACCAAATAGTCTTTGAAGAAGTCTAGCTTCGGGTGATTAAGTATAGCAGGGTGCGATTTACAAAGCGTCACGAAGATGTTCAACTGCGCCAGTTGCTCGTCGTTGAAAGGGCAGCTCATTTTTGTAGTTGGAAACAGGTCTGCCGGTAAAACCAATCATTTACAGTGGTATGTCATAAAAGATCCCAAGAATCTGTATACTCTTAAGACAATTAAATGCAAGCGAGTGATTTCGTATAATGTTACTAATTGAATAATAAAGTTGAAAGCGAAATACAAAAGATTTCTTACCTTATTATTTCTAGAAAAACACGGATGCCGACAGTGGAATTGAACGAATGATCAATGAAAGACGAAAATGCCGATTGTCGAATCGAATCGAATGAAAATTGAAAATGCAAAAAAAGCGTGCTTTGACATGACATTGATGACAATGACAGTCACCAAATAAAATGACATTAACAATAACAATTATTTTATGTATGACAGTGATGTATATTGCTATAGTCATTTAGAAACCACAGACTACAAAGTACAAGTTACTTAAATATTCCGTGGGCACTGTGTTGACGTTTGTGGAAGGGTGGACGAAGGGGAGTGAATTTTATTTTTCGTCTATTTTGATAAAAGTATAATAAAAGAAGAAAAAGAAAGAAGCTTACATGAATGTATGGTTAGGAATATTACGAATTTAGAATACGAACTGGGACAAAAGAGTATAGCCTTATTCTCCTATATATAATTTAAATGGGAATCTTCTAAGCTAGTGTCAACTCAGTTTTATTCAAGAAAGTGCTCGATCGAGATTGGTACCTATCTCGACCGAGCACTTTTTTATATTTTGTTGGAATGAACAATGAATTAAGATTAGTTTAAATAATGTACCTATGCAAACTTCAACATTGTCTGGATGGGGATAACTTTAAAATATTTTATTGAATTCCTCATTTACGAGTAAATACCTATATGAGTGAGTAAGTACATAAAACAATGAAAGGTCGTTTCCTAGAATTATATATTTACCTATAAATAAAAAGTAATCGCCGAAATGTTTGTACGCGCATAACTTCCAAACACCTGCACCAAATTGGGTAAATCTTTCTTTTATGTGTTCGTATCAGAAGGTTTGGTTAGGTTAGGTTTATACAAAATATTAAAAAAAAATAGCAAATACTTATGTATTTTTTTGGGCAACAAAGGGCATAACCATAGGTAGCAAACTTTTGACGAATCTTCGTTTTGCGGATGACATTGTCCTTTTTGCTTCATCAGCGCCTGAACTGGAACTTATGCTCCAAGAACTGAGCAAAGCGAGCCTTGAGGTGGGTCTTCTGATGAATTGGTCAAAAACACAGCTGATGACCAACAGCTCAAAACGTAGGGTCGAGGTAGATGGGCAAGTAGTAAGCTATGTCAATGAGTACATTTACTTGGGCCAGTTAGCATCTTTCGGCAACAGGCAAGATGCAGAAATTGCTCGTAGCATAGAAAACGCCTGGAAAAGCTACTGGTCCATGAAAACGCTAATGAAGGGAGATTTACCAATCTCTCTGAAGCGCAAACTCATTGACATGTGCATCTTGCCCATCCTAACCTACGGAGCACAAACATGGTCACTCACCAAAGCACAGAAGACCCGTCTCAAGGTTTGCCAAAGAGCAATGGAACGCAGCATTCTAGGTATCAAGAGACAAGACCGCGTCAGAAATACCATGCTGCGTTCCATGACAGGCGTTGCAGACGTGGGAGTCAAAGCTGCCAATTTCAAATGGAATTGGGCTGGTCACGTGAGCAGGATGCACCCGGACAGATGGGCAAAGGTTGCGACGGAATGGGAGTTCCAGGATGCCCGCAGGCCCCCAGGTCGGCCTCCGACTCGGTGGCGGAAAGAGCTGGACGATTTTAAAAAGGGTTGGAAGGAGTTGGCCATGGAAAGAGATAAATGGAAAGAATTGGGGGAGACCTTTGCCCAGCAGTGGGACAGCGAGGTTACGTAAAAAAAAAAAGTATAGAAAAAATGGCGGTACGACTTACCCCGGGACAGCTAGTTAAAATAATTCAATGAAGTAACATATTAGTGTCTGTCACTTTATTACAGATTTTAATTTAATTCCTTCCCGGTATTAGTTATCTAAAACAAAGGTTTCCAATAGATACCTGTTTGGTAACAATCGCACGTACCGCAACGATTGTCGAATCCACTCCTTTGGTACTTAATAGGAGATGTCGTTAAGCTTATCGGCTACATGTGACTCGTTCAGATGAAATTACTTCGCCGCTCTTATTGTAACGAGACAACTTTGTGTTTGATAACGCCTCGCAGATATTATGAAGATTGTTTCACATAAAATACTTTGGTTTGTTTGACCTTATTCGTATTGTGAGGAGATAGTTGATATCCGCGAGTTTATCCGTGTTTACGTTGGGAAATCGGTGGGAAAACAAAGGAAAGGTTAGTTAACGTTTGCCGTCAAATAGTGTGAATGATATTAATTTGTTTTTTATTCGATTACTTTGTTCTAGCTTCGTGGGTGCACATCAGTGCACATCATTGCATCACATTAATCAATCTTACGTATGATGATTCATACGTAAGAAAATTCCATTTTAAATACGAAAACTCAAAGGAAAGCTCATTGAACGGGTGTTTCTTATTATGGTCAAAAGTAACATCGTCGGCTAAAGTCGCAGACCACGTAACTCCATTATTTCAAAACTTTTTTAACTTATTAAGTTAAATAAAAAGTTACTTAATAACGAATCGGTCATTTGATCAACATCAATGAACGATCGAGTTGATAAATCGAGTGCGTATCTATAGATATCCGATTTGCCCCTTTTATATGAGTAAGTATTGGCAATTTTAAAATATTAATCAATTAATGATGTTATATTGAATAATTAATGAGCTTCATAAAAACATAACATTTTTACATTGTTAAAACATGCAACAATAACCTATCTACGTATTAGTAAGTTATATGTGGGTAGTATACTTCTTGTTGGTAGATATAATTTTATGTTATTTTTATCATTTACCTGTATCTATTTACACAGAAGGCTTTCGCTTCTCTGTAAGGTTTATAGTTTTTTATTCAATAAAGATATTTTCACGTCGACGTACATCAAAAACCCGTAAATCTTGGTTTATCGACTTGGAAAAGAAGACACCTACATTTACTTATTATAATATTTATTGTTCCGAATATATGTATAAGAAAGTATTTTTAAAGTTATTTGTGAAATTGATTAACTAAGTCTTCCTTCTGGTTTTGCTCGATGTTTAGTTTCCATCGAAATCCGGATATTGGGGCGAATGCTTGGAGCTTAAATTCTTGTGCTAGACTTTCATGGAACCTTAAAACAGTTTCTTCGATATAAAGTTCCAGAGACAATCTTTTAAATATTCAGTTAAAACAGACTCCACAACTTAAAAAAGCAAATGTTTCAGTATACGTCAAGTAGTCATTATAACATCCAAAGACAACAGATAAAAAGAAAAAAAACGAAAAAACTCTTGAACTGGATTGTCTGAAATTTTCAATAAATGGAAGGTACTCACCCAGCTTTGATTATAAGAGAGGCGCTGAAGTTAAGGGGGCCAAAAGGTGAAGTGGAAGCACGAAGGAAAGGGTACTGAGAGACAATTTGTAAGCACCCTTAAGTAACGTAAATTGTGACGTCATATCGTGCGTTTATTCACCCATTTGAATAAGACTTGTATTACACAAACATAAGGCTTGTCGAAGTGTCGATATTCGTAATGGCATACCAATAGAACGTATTCCTCGAATATGGATTGCATTGGTTTACATCTGTCCCTGCCGCTTTTGAGAGCTGTGAATTGCAATACAAGTAAGGTTGCCAGTGCCATATTAATTTGTTGGCTTCAACATATATACTAACCAAATGAGTCCGGACAGAACTTTGGCTTCGAGTACTTTATTGGATAAAATATCAAGTCTTTACATAGAGTTTCGTATTCTTTAAATTTATTATCTTGTGGTACCACTGAACAATGTTTCTTAATAAAATGTATTTTTCCGTGACAAAAAATTAAATTACTGTTTCCATTTTGATATCAAAACCCTCGTCTGAGGGCCTATTTAATATCCCGTTGATTGCAAAGTAATATAATAAATACTTATATTTCCTTCCTCTTTGTCAGCCGTTGTTTGCTAACTAAGTCTCGGTAAACACAATTAAAACGACATCTCGCATGTAGCTGGTTTCCAAGAGACTTAAGTATAATTTTCCAATGTAAATCCGGGCTTTAAGTAGACCTCCAGAATTTCCCGTCTCGCTACAACAAAATTTAAGTTTTAAGTTAATTGTGTGGTAATTAAACAAGGGAGTTATGTAACAAAATACATTATCAAATATCTCTCAATGCTTCTTTTATATCTACACCATGTTATTATAATGTTCCGGAAGCTACGAGCTACGACTCACAACGGCGTAGCGCTACGATAATTGCTACGTTTTACGCACTATGTTTTAATAGTTTTCTACGTAAACTTATTCGTCAATGTGGTCACAGTCACAGACTCTGTCGAGTTATAGAATGACATTTAATAATTCTCTTAAATAAAATATCCAGCCTACACAATGTTCTAAATAAAGAATATCAAAAGTTAAATCAACGTGTATCAAGATGTTTCTGATTTTATATCTCTAAATTAACACTATTTGGAAAATAATAAACAGAACTTTTTGACAGAGGATTGAAATTAATATTATAGTCTATTTGAAAGATTTTGCTTTCTTTTAAAAGAAAAGTTTATAAAAAGTAATTAGGTTGTTGCCTATTACTTAAAGCTTAATATTAATTAAACAACTTTGACTTCAATCTGATTATTTTTTAATTATTAAAGTATACAGGGTGAAATTTACAATATTATATAGCATTATATCACACATACATTTGCTATCTTAAGTATTTAGAGATTTTTTCCTTCCGGTGGCATTGAAAACATTCACCCTGTATTTTCGCACTTTTTTATCGAAATAATATGGTAAGTACAGCTGTTAAGTCTAGTAAAGTCAATGAATAAAAAAGTTATTACTGCATATTATACAATTTTCATTCCTATATTATTAGGTAGGTACATAAATATTATAAAAGTTTAAACATGCCAAGTTTCATAGCATGCTCACTTAGGCCGACTGTACGTACATCTAGGATTAAGATGACAAATATATAGTCCATCGAAATGTTACATTTTTTAGGCCTAACCTTGCGTTTTTTAGAGGACGCAATTTTATTTTTTTGATGTGTAGGGGGGGTCAGTGTAAAGCTAAAAACAAGTTTGTGGGGTCGCCACCCTTGTCCCACGGCCGCCATCGTGAAAATAAGGGTTGAAATGGTTTTTACGATATATCTCTTAAACTATTAATTTGATAATAAATTTTTTTAAACATTTTTGTTGCAAATTAAATTCTCTACAACTTTGGTCCAGTAACTTTTTGTCGTAGAACTATAAATAAAAAAGTTATAAGCGAAAATGTTCAGAAATTTTAAAAGTAAAAATAAAAGACATAAGGGACATTACAGCTGCTGCTGATCCTAATACCGATCTATCGAAGGTCGTAGTTCGATTAGGTGGGTTCCATTTGCTCATGTCGTTCATAGGTGCGATTGGATATATCATGTCTGGTAGTGGACTCGAGGATATCTTCAAATTAATTTATGCTGAGAACTGTGTACAGCACATAATGTCTGGACATGCTTATGGTAGGGCTGTACGTGCTCATTTATAGTACTATTATCATCCAGAAAATCTCGTTCTTCTTCTGTAAATTCTATTGAATCCATAAATATTTTTGTTTCTGATAAATGCACTAGCAAATGAGCACGTACAGCCCTACCATAAGCATGTCCAGACATTATATGCTGTACACAGTTCTCAGCATAAATTAATTTGAAGATATCCTCGAGTCCACTACCAGACATGATATATCCAATCGCACCTATGAACGACATGAGCAAATGGAACCCACCTAATCGAACTACGACCTTCGATAGATCGGTATTAGGATCAGCAGCAGCTGTAATGTCACTTATGTCTTTTATTTTTACTTTTAAAATTTCTGAACATTTTCGCTTATAACTTTTTTATTTATAGTTCTACGACAAAAAGTTACTGGACCAAAGTTGTAGAGAATTTAATTTGCAACAAAAATGTTTAAAAAAATTTATTATCAAATTAATAGTTTAAGAGATATATCGTAAAAACCATTTCAACCCTTATTTTCATGATGGCGGCCGTGGGACAAGGGTGGCGACCCCACAAACTTGTTTTTAGCTTTACACTGACCCCCCCTACACATCAAAAAAATAAAATTGCGTCCTCTAAAAAACGCAACCCCAAATGTAACTTTTCGATGGACTAATATGACAAAATTTATAATGGAATGCTCATAATTCAAATGTAACGTTCAATAAACAACGTTCTTCTTTTAATTGTAAACAATTACCGTCAATATTGTCTATGTCGTTCGTTGATTCGATGTATTATCTGTGCGCATATAATTTAGTAATCAAGTAAGAAAGGGGTCAGTCAGATATTCTGAGTGGAGTTTGTCGTCGGAATCAGTGTACGGAGACAGAATCGAGGTAACGAACCGAACAGACCATTACTCTGGCTGCCGGGCCGTTGTCATGGCTATAATGTGAACTACACAATACTATGTACGTCAATGTTTAATACAAAACTTATTGCATATGATTTAATGTTAAGTGTTTTGCGGTTTTATATACCAATTACAATTGCGAGAGTATCACGGTTGCGTTTTGCAGTTTGAAGTATTAACCACTCCAACCAATATTGATGTCTTTTCGTTTTTATGTGAAGATTTATAAAAAAAAACTTAAAGAAGAATGGAATATTAATTTCCCAAAATCGTGTCTTTAAATAGTCTTATTAAAAATTACTCTTTGGACTTTGTTTGAAAATATCAACATAGGCAAAGTTGAATTATCATCACTATATTGAAAGGCCAACCGCAAAAATTTAAACACTCGTAAAAATATTTCCCAAAACTAAATTTTAAGGAAGCACGGAAATAGAATGTATTCGAATAGAGAAAACTAATCAAGCCAGCCAAATTGTGGGTGACAGGTAATCTCGCCAGTCGTCAACTAGTCAAAATTATTGTCTTTCGCAAAATAAAGTGAGAGCATGTGTATTTTCCTCGTCCCTTCTTTTAATAAAACAAAGTGCCTTTCAAAATAGAACAAATATATACAAGTAACAAGTGTGAGTTTGTTTAACAGAGTAAATAGAGAATAACATGTCATTTAAAAATGTTTTCTGTACGGAGCGGTGCGCGGCAGCGGCTTAGTGGTATTGGAGTTATTGGAAGTTGCCGATTCTACACCAAAAAGTGATTTGTTTTAATTTAAGCGACATTTTTATGAGTGCTACTGCGTGCTTCAGAGGATACCTTAAATTGGCTATTTAGGTTGTTTTATTCGTTAGACCATGTCGAAAGTGTTTGATACTAACTTACTTTGAGTCGTCCATTAAAAAGATCCTCACGTACATACATACATAATCATTCTCCTATTATCTTAAGAGTAATTCTTTTTATTCGCCTTACAATATTGCCAATATTGACTTAATTACATTCCTAATTTTGACTGAGTAAAACTATACCGAGATCTATGTTTTATTGGTAAAGTTTTGTAAGAACCTTAAATTCCTAATATATCTATACAAAGTTAAGATTGGAAATCGCGATTCAAGAAAGATAAAGTCCGTGAAGGTGCCAATGGACTCGAGGGACATTTGAATTCTCACCACTCTACGAAACGAAACTACGTATTCAGATCGTATCGACGGTAAATGCATTAAGATTTGCCTCGCTGCTTCTGCCATTGTCTTCACAAAGAATACTTGTCACTATTTGTTTTCGTTCCACCAGCTGAGTCCTATTGTTTATCCTGCGGTAATCCATACTTTATACCTTGTTAGGATAAAAAGTACACGAAGAATTTGTTTGAGATACAAGTAGATATGGCAACTATCTTAACAAATTAAATCTACTTTAACAAATAAAAAAATCTTATTCTTCTAATTCTTATTCTTCCAATTGTACTTGTTTTCTTCATTACTATTTAATTGTCTTAATCCTTTCCATCAATAATACTTGACAAAAACTTCCATTCAAATATCATAATCTCAATTTATCCCGAAATTCCATTGGGAACACATACCATGCGGGAAAACCCAAGGGAACCGCAAGTTCATTATAAAAGCGATTATTCTACTCACTATTATACGCACTTAATTGTCTTCACTTGTTTGTTCACTTATTTCTGCTTTGTACAAACAAAAAGCGCATATTTTCCAACTTTTATCAAGCTCCATCGATAATGAAAAAATCTACCGAGAAAAACGTGTTAAAACTTTTTATTTATATCAAAGAGAGTATTACTCGATGCAAATTATATTTCTGTATTACTAGATACTAGAAAATTGCGGCGCAACGAACCGCAATGTAAAGGAAGAAAAATAAACCGCAGCAGTAGTCATTTAGAGAGTTTTTACGTTACTAGAAGTATAAATGAAATGTAATAAAGGGAAGGATTGCATTTGTATTTTCTAGTTATAATACTGTCTGGAACACGCACTGACACAACAGAGTGAAAAGTTTTAATTACCGACGTTCTAAAACTTGCTTAAAGCTAGTTGTTAAATGAAAGTATCTTTATTTTAGCATTGTCACTTAGATATCATTTTCATGGATCCCATCAGTTACGTGTACCGTAGAGGTCTCAACGCTTTTCGGCAAAACCTATCGAAGTAGGCACTTAGGGGCAAAATATACCATCGAGGCACGTACCATCGACGGAATGTGCTTTCGAAGTAACGACCCATCGGCAAAACGTACCATCGAGGTAGAAACATCGAGGTTAATGAACATCGAGGCAAAGATCATCTACGTTTTATATGGGATCCGATTTTTACTTGACAATAACATCGATATGATATTTTAAATTGACAAGTTGTCTCCTATTTACACACGTACACGCCCAGAACATAAACTATGTTTGTGATAGCTTTTGTGTCGGGTGCCGCGGGTTCGATTCCCGTCCTCAGTCTACAATATGTGCAGACGTAGTTGTTGGCGACGATGTGTGGATGTCAATTATATATTCATATAAAGTATTTGTGTAGATAAACATATGTATTCATAGTAGTATCAGTTAGATTCTATAACATAAGTTCCGATCTAACTAACCGTATGTGAATTAGTCCTTATACACATTATAATTATTTATTTACTACGTTATATTTCAGTCAAAATACAAGTAGCGATATTTTACCTAGAAAACAAAATCAAAGTATTAAGCCTGTAATGTCCCACCGCTGGGCAAAGGGCTCTCATCTCACCGGAGATATCAGAACAGTAAGGCGTATTAGGCGTAATCACCTTTTTATCTTACAGTCTAAACAGTGGTTCCTAATAAACCGAGGTAAGTAGGTAAGCCTCATTGCATTCCACAATTTTGCTTATTCAAACTCCCGTAGTTTATTACGTCTCATATCTCTTAGTGCGAGATTTTTCGCTCCTTAGAGCTGAGGTCACCGCCATTCAAGGCAAGCTGGAGGTGTCAGAACGCGTGGTCGCCGAATTAAGGACCGAGCTAGCGGCATTGCGACATAAGCCAATGACGTCGATATCACCGCAGTCAGCACGTAACGTGAACGTGCGACGCGGTGCAAAGAATATGCAAAATTCGCCGGTCAGCACAATCAACGCGGTCAACAACACCGATGCACAAGTGAACGACCGCCTGGCCCCGATGACGTCGGCCCCCCCGGCACCTCTACCGACACACGTGCCTGCTGCGCCTTCGTCTGCTCCACGTGTCCTGAAGAGTTATGCGCAAGCGTTCCGCCAGCCGCTACCAAAACCTTGGCAGGTATCCGCTGCTGAGGATAACTGTGTGGTTGCGTCGAAGGGAAACGGAGCGAGAAAAGTCGACGTGGACGGCTTCACCCTGGTGGAGAAGAAACGACGACCGAAACCGTCTCGCAACCGAAGAGGTACCGCCGCGGCTTCAGCAACAGAGGTCACTCTCCGTGTTGTGGAGCCAACTGTTTCGCTGTACATTTCAAGATTGGACTCTAACACCGCAGGCGAAGACGTCCTAAAATATGTGCAGCAGAGGGTCTGTTTCTGGACAAAGGATACTATACGGCTCAACCTGCGGCGCCTGGAGTCAACGAGAGAAACGACATTCAAGTCGTATGTTCTTCAAGTGCCTGCGAAGTACAAGACAATGTTTTTCTCTCCAGACTTTTGGCCCACAGGAGTCGTATATCGCCGCTTCAGGGAAGCAAATCGATCGATGAATAAACCCTGACCATAGTTATAGTTATAAATGTATATATGTTAGTTTGTAAGGTATTTATATAAAGTAGAATGTAAGCTATATTTTATTGTTGCTCGGTTTGAGAGGTATCACCTTTCCGTGACACAGTTTATACTAGTATGGGAGGTGATGTCTTGATAACTGAGCCAAATATAATGTAATTACATTTTATATAAATAAATGAATTGAATGAATTGAATTGAATTGAATATAACGTGGCGCTCTTTAATACCATTGTTATACTTTGTAAAGCGACTCATAATAGTTGATCCCGATTTTATTGCAGTTTCTGGATGCAATATTCAACTACGTAATGCCGACATTGCCGACCCACCTGCAACTTTGGATAAAACCCTCCTTGGCATATGAACTATTCGCTTAGTCACGCTATTCACACACTGTTGTATTTGTTTTGACCTAGTTAGCTGTTCGTAATAGGAGTACAAATAAACTGTAGTGTACCTTAAGTGTGGGGATTGATTTTTAATATTTTGGTGAACCATATTTCATAAGAAGGTAGTGATTACAGAATACAAAATATTCATATTGTGTACTTGTGTTACGTTACGTGGTAGTAATAGTTACTGTTCTACTTTTAAAATCAGTACATGACGATTATTTTAAGATAATTTGATAGTATAGAAAGTTCTAGTTTTTATAAAAATCACAGACTTAAAATTCAGAATAAATTGAGTACTAAATAAAACTTTCCAACGCGAAAAAACCCGTGTGAGTACGTTTAAATTATGTTAATAAAACTGGCGAGATAAAAGGAATTATAGTCAATAAACCACCTTTAAAAATCTTTAACATTAAAACGATAAATAAATCCACCAATAAATTAACACTTTCAAGATCGGAACGCTGAAATAAAGGAAGATAATCGGAAACAGGTGTCAAACAATCCTTTTATATTGGTAGCGACCGCGCTCGCCATCGGGTACTCGTAAAAACTTACCACTTCATCGAGTGAGTTTCATGAATCGGCCCCGTTCGGTTGAGGTCGGCGCAACTCGGCCGCGCTCGGCTCGTTTGGGCGGGCGGAAACTCAGTCTCTTTATAACCCGCCCGAGAACAGTCGCTCGACTTCATACCCACACATATACTAACGTCGTTAATACAAATTGTATTTTACAAACAAATTGTAAACCTTCAGTGAAACTCTAACATTATAACTATCATTAAAAAGTAACTTTTTTTTTAGTTTGTGAATAGTGTTTTGATTTTAAAAGTGGTAAATATAATTGGATTGTGAAATAATTGACTTAGGAAGGATATAATGTTGATGTGGCCTACTAAAAGCGAAACGTTTATTGAGGTAAAGTATATAAGCTGATGTTTACAATATATTTAAGTAAGTTATTATTTAAGAACCCCTCCTGATAAAGTATTATGTTACCGAAGCCGTACTGCTGTTCCATATCTGTAAGTTGCGTGACTGGAAGTAACATGAGGAAGTAAAAATTAACTTCGTACTGACATTTGTTTGGTAACATTTCATATCTTTTTAACTTTTCATTTCTACCGAGTTTTACGCTTCGTTTCGCAAAGTTATTTGATAAATTAACCGTTTCCTTTCATTTGCTGCGTGTGCTTGGAAAAATAACTAGTTTAATATAGTATGAGAGACTTACGTTCATAATAGCATACATTAAGCCAGTAGGTAATGTAATACACACAAATGAAAAGGGTTATTTGTTTAGGATTTCTCTGAGCTTAAATATAATTTAGGTTAGGCCTATCTACTAAACTAAATGACGAGAAGCAACCTATACATATTTACTATTCGTATTTTGCATTTCTCAAGTAATTCAATTAGTGTTAAGACAATAGATGGAATAATTAGTGGAAATGAACAATAAAAAGACACTATTGTTTTATTTTGGGTCGCGGTGGATTCTGGGGGCTCTATTCAAAATTGTAAAGCTTGTGATAAAATGAAATATTTAGAATTAAGATATTTCAAAAGCGGCGGGCGCGCTCCCCGCATACACGAATTGTCGGTACTAAAGGTACCACCTTACTTAATTAAAGCCTTTTTAAGAGATTTCACATTTAGGTTACATTTTGTTACGTTAAAATTTTGTATTTTTCGGGTAATGTTTTGTAAGAGGAAAAGAATTTTAAAAGGTTGATTTTATTCGTGTCAATGGTCAAACATGTGCTCACATTGTGTGTTATGTTATGTTTGAATTAATTTTTGTATATTTTTCTGGTTAATTCTACAAAAGTATACCTTTAATTTAAAGTACATTTTATATTTCATATTAGTACCCTAAGGCTGGTACCAAAATCACATGTATGTATTTGCCATTTGGTGTCAAATTTCACAATTTGATTTGGGATGCTATTTCGTTAATAGGTACAAAGGATTTTAATAATTTGTGTGTCATGACCATACCTTTATCAATTTGATTACGGTTGAGCCACTTATCAATAACAGTTGCCAAAGGTTTTAAACAATGTTAGCCAGAATTATTTGGTGATTAATTACCAAAATAATTGATTTCCATGAAATTCAACATTAATTGATTTCGTTAAATGAAAGCCAGTTATTTTGGAGTGTTTGTGGTTAGTAATACATATTATCGTACTGCCATGGCCTAGTGGTTTTACCATCGAGTAGTAGTGTGGTTATGGCTGACCAGTTTATCTAAAAATATCAGTGTGAAAATCTTTTAAATACTATAAATAAAATATTTTATGAATCTAAATACATTTAGCCGCGCACAGCTGGTTCACCCTTCTATATATAACCTTTTTTCAAATTCGAGAATTCTAATTTCGAATCCAGAGATTAAAGCGTTCAAACAAATTCGTTAGCTTTATTATATGTACCTATTAGAATAATAAATACAAGGAAACCGTATTTACGATGTTTTACTATTATATTGTGATGATCATATCGTCCCTTCCTTTCATAAAATAAAGTATTATATTTTAATAGGTTAATATTAATGCTTGTAAAAGGATTTAGCTCATGTTCGATGTGAATATTATGATTCACACTGGCAAAATTTCGAAAGGGATTATTTTAAATTAATACATATTTAATACTGTGAAAATGAATGCGACGTTTTATTATTTTGTAAACGATATTATTGTAATGGGGTTCCATCAACAATTAATACAGAATAATATAAATATAGACATATATTTTAAGCTATTGCATAGCTTTTATCGCGGGCCTTGAGCGCGGGGACCGAATCCAGAAATTCCGTAACGAAAAAACCTCACGCTCCTCAAACATTGCCTACGTATAAGTCCAGAACACAACGTTAGCGCGATGCAGACATTCAGCACACTAACGCCATCGCCAACTAGTGATACAAAAAATAACTATGCAATAGCTTTACCGCGGCAGTCCCCGAGTGCCACACGTCTTTTTGATTTTTGTTATACCTATATGTAAAGCGGAAGATACAAATAGTGCGGTTGCGGGCCAAGTGCGGGTCGCGTAACGTTGTACTCTTTGTCTTGTATGGTGTGGTATACATAATGACTCGCGGTCTTACCCGGGTTGAACGTGTATAGTACAAGCCCGGGAGTTGAAATATTAAAATTATGTTAAAATAAAAAAAAACCTTTTACTATTCGTTAGGGTCAAGTATAACGAAAAAAATCTCTAACAAACATAACTAATTAATTGAAACTTTAAAGAAATATCGTTAAGTGTTTTATTGGTCACGAAATTTATTTATTCTCTTCTTTCTTAAAGAACCCTTTTACAAAACTTTTTTAATATTACATAATTCTACCATTCAGTACCAATATTTAACGCACTTTCCATATTGCATACCCATAACGTCGGACACCCAGAACAGTTTTTTATTTTCCCCATTCTTAAGTGCAAGGTAATAGAGGCCATTACAACGCGACGAAATCAAAGTTAATTACTTTTATAAATAGCTGTTAAGTCCATCGATGCTATCATTTAATAAATGGAGACTTTCTTTTTTCAAAAATACTTAAGAGTAAGGTACTTGACTTCAACTTACTTTGAAGTGATGATTTAATACTGATAATACTTTTCTCATTATTTTGAGAAGTAATAGGGATTAGTATTCTTTAACTATTTAAATTTATACTATGTTAAGTATTAGTTTCCGTATCCCTTAGGAATGGGTAAAAGGTAGTCTACTGACCTTATTCATTAACGCTTATTAACAGCAGTTTACCTATCTCTTGGTCCCTATCCGACATACGCTATTTTACTAACGAGTAAACGAGATAAAACATTTTATAACAGTGTTTTATTTAAAACTAGAAGCGCCCCGCGGTTTTACCCGCGTTGTGCCCGTTCCCGTGGGAATTTCGGGAATTTTTATACTTGTAAACCTTCCTCTTGAATCACTCTATCTATTAATAAAACTGCATCAAAATCAGTTGCGTAGTTTTAAAGATCTAAGCATACATAGGGACAGACAGACAGCGGAAAGCAATTTTGTTTTAGACTATGTAGTGAAGTGAATGAATGACGGTAAATTAGTACAGTGGTTGAGACGCAAAAAACGTAACAGCCCAAAAGAAAAAAAAAACAATTTTTCATTTGTAATATTAGTTGACTTGACACAAACACATGTAAAGTCGTTCTACACGTGTCTCATTTCCTATAACGCCTACACGGAGGCTTTCTATAGTAAATCACTCCAAGTAAATTCTCTCACAATCACACCCTTACTGTTACTAAAAGTCATCATACATTAACAATGAACAATTAAGAGCATATATCCGGAGCCATATTTACTGGTCCACTTTCATCCTTTTAATTAATATAATGAACTGATCTCGGTGCGTGAAACAGTGATGATTACGTTCTCTGAAAATACGTTCGTAGAGCTTCCACATTTGATTAAAAACTGATTTTTTTCTGAAATCTGAAATCGATACGTTTCATTTCACACACTAAATAGACTGTTGCAATCGCACTTTTCAAATTAACTCGGGTGTCGATTTTGTTCGGAAACTTTTTGCAAAATTAATAGTGAATATGATGGCTTAAATTCACGGACTATTCGGACGTTTCGTAAATTGATTTTAAGTCAGTTGTGTTGAGACTGTTATTTCCGAGTTAAATTTTGAAGTCAAAACGAGTCAGCTTTAAGTTCTAGCGACCATTTCTGACATTGTGGAAATTGATTTCAAGTTATACCTAAGCTAGTGCTTACTTGAATCTTCAACTGTTTGAATTTTGAAGTTGGAACACTAACCATCTTAACATTTGTGGTTGACTTTGTGTGAATCGGGATTCGGGAATTCCATTATGGTCTTACTATTTAACACTGGGATTTATTTCAGAGTAGTCTCAATTACTGTTTAGTAACGTGACTAAAATGGAATTATAATAAACTATTGATATTATTATATTATTATAAACTATTTTCAGCACCACAAAACAAGGTTTCACCATTCCAAAAACAGTTTATCATTAAACATAGCCTCAAGCCTAATTGATCATAATATACTAAATGCATAAAGGTAAAGGTATATTACATAAAGGTTTATCCACATAGAAGCCTCTATTTCAAAAATGGTTTTGCGTTGAAAATAGCCCAAAGTGTAATAGTTAGTTATCTGGCCGCCACTTGGCTACTTCGTTACTCACTAAGGGGATTATCGACTGAACGTTCGACTGGGCCGCTACGAACCGCGTGACTATGTTAACATGTGACCACAGCCTTACATATTATATAGACTACCTTTATCGACTCAATTTTGAACATTGACGACTATTTTGGTTTATTTGTGGTACATTGTGGTGTAAAACGTTATTTTAAATTAAGAAGCAGTCAACTTTTTGATACAAACATATATATTAGTAACCCCCGAGCTCAGAGACGATAAATTATTCCTAAGGACTTCTTAATGAGTTATTTTTGACATGAAATGTATGAAAAACTACTTCAATAGTTAATTATCTATTTAATTGACGACTCTGAGTACTATAAGTATTTAGGTATATTGGAAATCATATTCTTTGTCATTTTAGCGATTCCCTGCAGTGGCTGTACTATACAGAGGACTATTTAAAAAGTTAATCTTGAAGTTAGAACAAGTTGTGCGGTGTACAGTTTCAGAAAACTGCTGCGAAAAAATCAGGCCACGAAATCAGAAAAGCAAAAGTTTTGCAACCGTTTTCTTCTGATAGGAGTATCTCTTGGGAACGGAGTTTCATCTTGTCTTTTACCGTAAAATAAGAATGAATGAACCTACTTTTTACTCGATCAGATATCCAACAATTGCATTCAGTATAATCAATTTTTAAAGAAAATTAAATCTTAGAAGTAGATTCATAGACACTGCGCGATATTTAATGATATATCTTGAGTTATGATATGACTCCACGAATTTAATTTGTGCTTTGTAAGGTTAATTTTTAATATAGTTACAGTATACTATAAGTTGAAATAATGATACTAAGATACACTAAAATGAGTTCTTGAATGTTGATGGCACGACTAAAAAGAAAGACAAAAAAGAAAGGTTAAAAAACATAGATATTTACTTACATACATATTCATCAATAATCCAGATTTTGTATACGAGTACATATTTATTTATACGCATACAAAGCTCGTACACTATACACAAAACGCAATAAAATCTATGCGAGTTCCAAAGCGGTTATTTAAAGTTGTGCACTTGGCTGACATTAAGAAACAAGGGCGCTGTTAGCCCGTGTGATGACTGAAACAACTGTTTAGATAGGACAAAAGGCCTAACTAGGCCACTTACGACGTCTCAAACCGTCCTACTTATTTACCGTAACGTACCTCCAACATATGTATAGTCTACATGTACAATATGCTACTAAACAATGGTTCCTTCCTCACATTTGCGGGAATAAACTTTGGTAGACGACTCGAAACATTTCCCATGTTTCATAATCTTTATGCGTAAGTTTTCTTTTATCTCACCCACAACGTGATCTCGCATTTCAAGGAGGGATTTCTGTTCTCTGCCAAAACAGGCCGTATATGCAGGCATGTGTAACACATAAAATTTAATGCTGTTCTGTTGTATTGCATCCATTACTATATTATTACAACCCAATATCTAACGAGTACATCACGTGTATAAAAATAACAAGAATATTTTAATTGGCAAAGTTTCATTCCAAATTGTTTGTACAGTTAAATGGAAAATATTTTAGCAACAATCTGCAAGGGTCAACAACAGTTTACGAAAAATATATTTTTTAAATTCTTCCTGGATTCGGTGGGGTTTAGTTCACAATCGAATGGTTACGGAAAAGTTAGTGGTCACCATCAATTCAGTTTTAATTGCGGTCCATGGAGCCAATAATAAAATACCTCGACAAAGTAGCCGTAACTCAACTATAAATTATATTTACGACACTTAAAATAGTTGAATGGATACGATATAGTTTGATTTGTGCTTTCTTGTCAAGGGCTGGCATTGTTTCAAATATCGGCAAACAAAGCACGTTCAAGTTCTGCGTGATCCGAATTGCGATGTTATGTTTTCAATATTTTTGTTATAAACCGAATAGGCGGTAATATAATATTTGGTACCACCTCAGTTAGTTTCTATTGATTTGATACGTTAAACACGTAATGGAGTGGAACGGAGACGCAAACAGTTGATTCGGAAACGTTCAATACTTACTTATTCAGTAATTTGTTAAATTGTGTTATTTTTTTCCTTTTAATTTTTTTTATCTCACCGAAGATATTTATAGGAGTGGTCTTTGCCCAGCCGTGGGACATTACAGGCTAATTTTTTTAAAAAATAATTTTCTAACATGTTTTTATAGTAATCGTTTACTTTTATTTGGACTTATTTTGTCATTTTATAAAGAATATGTTATCTGTTATTTTACCAAAAATTTAAATAAAATAAAAATGATGTTTTATTATTTTGCATTAAATATTAGATAAATCCAGGTAAAATTGTTCACCAAAATACAGCCTATACCTATTCAGGATTGGATTGATCCGATTTCACAAAAAAATATACATATGTACCTACATCATACGTGGATGCAAAACTAGGTAAATAAAGGAGCTTGTTAGCCGTTGGAACAAAAATGAATTGAAACGGAACACCGGTAAACGATTGGCAGGAAATTGGATTAAATAGCGTAAAACTTTTTGGGGTTTCAGCAAATCTCTTTGTGACCTTTACGGTCTAAAGGTGTACTACCGTCTTTGTGCCTTCTAAGTAAGCGATTCACTGTCAAATGACCTATCTATATAATAAAACTCAAGGGTTGTTTTTATGTTCGAGCTCGCTAATCTCGTCTCATAACCAATTTTGATTTGGGTATCGAGATTTATCTACTTTTTATACCGATATTCCCTTAGGAATAAAGATATACTGGGCCAACGTCAATAAGTCAAAAACGTATATTTAGCAAAAAATATTGTTTTTACCTCATTTAGGTATAATAAAGGATGCGGCATTTCCCTAATTTTGATGATTTATTAACATGAGGCCTTTTTCTGCTTTGTTTGTTTACAATGTTCTAAGAATGATTTGTTTTTATTTCCGACACAGTGAAGATATATTTTTTGTGAGAAACGTTATTTTTCGGCGAATTACTTTACGTGACGTTTTGTTATTAAATGTGTCTTTGTTTTTCCTCGATTTATGGCGATTTCCGTTAATTAAGTGTTCGTTTAGACCGACCGAGCTTACGAGCAGCAACTTCAATACAACTCGCGTTCTATTGGACTGAGTTTTCTCGTTGGCACACCTTAGTCGTTAATGTGATTTCGAAATCGACATCCACCAATAGAAATTCATTTAAACAGATTGAAAAAGCCACTATTATTAAAGTCTAAGTAGTTTTAAAACGGATATTTTGAAAGCAATAAAATTCAACAGTTATGTTCAACAAACTGTAACCAGTATCATGTAATTTAACATTAATTTACATTGTACTTTACAATCGTGAAGTCAACTAACATCGCACGAGAAGTTACGTTCATGAACGTAGTATGTAAGTTTATAGTAGAGAATTTGTATTTTGTGTAATTTAGTGCTAATAACGGGTAGCTCTGCGGCTCTCATTTCTGATTTTATACCTGAGTTTCGAGTGTTGGAACAAACAAAATAACACCTCGCTCGAAGCTATTCCACCAAGCAGTGTTGGTGTAATTTTACTGTTGTTCAAATACAGATTATGGGTTTGCTTATTCCGATTTATGAGAGAAAAGCTATGATCGTAAGTTTACATTGGATACGGTATGATTCTACATTTGATGTGTTCTCTATTAACAGCACTGGGATTATGATAAGTGGTTGATAAACAGTGTGGAATTTTATAGATTGTTAACGTTTACTAATGGAAACCAACCAATGGAATAAATGTTTAGCGAATTCTATAACAGTTAAGTAGCAAGTAACTGTTAGTAACTACTAGCATTGTCAAACATAAAAATCACCAAATAATGTAAATGTTTTAGCAGCATAAACAAAATCTTAAATAACTAAGCTGAAACATAAAATCTTGCAACAACATAGCACTTAATCGATGAAACAAAACATAAACTACCCCTTACTTTATTACTGTTAAATTGTTTTTTACAAAACAGTATCACGATCGGAAATAAAACCAAAATAATTACTTACTAAGTAGAGTTTATTAGAATCCAATCCGATAAAAAGGTTTAACACCCGGCTCGTGACGGGAATCATTATTAAAGGCTATTATTTCCCCCGCGCTTAGTCTCAAGGTATTGACGGCTTGCAAGGTAACTCCAAGGAGCAATATCCCCAATTTCTCACAAAACTTTGCGGGATGCATAACAATAGCCCTCGAATACGTATTATATTCCTTTCTTAGTCTTAAGCCGTTTGATTTATAGCTTTGAAGCACCATCTATTATGAATCGCATCGGTCAAAGTTAATCGAAATGTTATCTTGTTAGCTGTTGACATCAAAATGTCGTCGCGGATCGATCCTTTTATAGTATTAATTTGAAATATTTAGATTAGAAAACTAGTATATTCACGTTTATAGCCAAAAAAGTATACTTTTTAGAGCCCAAAAATATAATAAAGGAAAATGTTAATGTTTAAAATCTTAATAAAGGCTTACCTTGCCGCTCCATTTTGTAAACCATAAACAATAATGACATTTTAATATAAAGTTAAGAGTAATGAAAACAAGTGAACGTTTCTTAAAAGCTTTTGCTACAAGGATACTTTCTAGAGTGTAACTATTCAAAATTAGATTGTTATATGAAACTCGCTTAACGATAGCTCCTATATTTGATAAAAGTTTTAACAAGGGTTCTCGACAAAGGGGATTCATTGAACTTTTTGATGAAAAATATTTCTACTTAAGACAGTTTTAAGGAAAATCCGTGAATGGTTGACTACAATGGTATCTTCGTTTATTATCTGCTTAAATAATGAGCTACTTTTCGGATTATTTCTCAAATATTTCATTAAATGACTAAACGAGACCTATCGCAATATAAAATCAAACCATGAATTAATATCATATCACTAGGTTGATTAGAGTGTAACTAACCACTTAGCATGTATTATGGAGTCTAACTAACTGATACTAATACATAGAAAGACTGATACTAATGCCTTAAACTAAACACCAAACAACCCACATAAGGCAAGCGTGGTGATTACGCCAAATCCTACTCACTGTACTGATATCTTCAGTGAGATGAGACGCCTTAGGATAGACATACTACCTTAAACTAAAACTAAAAATAGAAAGAAGACATATTTACGTATTACATTCAAATTGTGATGTATATTTTCACTGAATGTCGAACGACAACGTGAATAATTCATTGTTACCTTAAACCTATTATTACTGTGTGTAAATTTAACTGGGTTAAAGGCATGATACACCATTTTTACCGGATTAGATCCTATCGATATAATATGTACAATCATAATCGGTAGTTTAACGTAAAAGCATTTTGTTACCTTTTATTATATTTAATAAATCATGTTTTATATCTTTACTCAAAAAAAAAATCATAGACTATAATGAAATCTAATTGGTAGATACTCATATATTTTAAGCGTAGACGTCGTTCAGATATTTAAAACGTAGGTGTTCCAAAAATACCCCAGACACGCGTTTACCCTACGAACTCGTTTCGCTTAGCAAAATTAGATGTACCTATCTATACCTAACCTAAAGAGCTTACTGATTGTCAATTCCTCGAAGCTATTTTAAAAGTACTGATGGTATCAATAAGTTAAGTCCAATATCTGAGTTTAATAATAAATCAGTGCTCCAATGAGGAAAGTTTGGAATATAGATGAATAAATAAGTGTTTATAAATAAACGGACCCTTTTAGGAGATTGAGGTAACAGTTTTCTTAGTTAGCTTGTTAAATTGAATTCTGAGAATTGTTCCTCTAAGTCAGAATACATAATTCAGTTGTGTACTATTTGGAACAGCGGGTAAAGGTAATGGCACGATTTAAGATATGTTAAATTGTTACACCATATCGGTGGCCTTTAGCCGGTTCTAAAACTGTTAAAGTAGGGTTGTCCATTAACCTTCTAGAATTTAATTTATTTACGATTGTATTCAATGTGACTGAACATAAATTTATAAGAGTTCTTGTTAAAAACAAAATGTTACTTTGGAAAATGTCCTATTGTTTAAAGCACATAGGTACAATCAATTGTAAAAATACCACCATGTGCAACATAATAAAATGAACTGTCTATCAACTTTTTCATCATAACACAAAAGCTTTTACAACTATGCCTGTGAACTGTTGGAATGCAAGTGAAAGCAATAAAGTCGTTCAATCGAACGGCAGCCGGCGGCCGGCGGCGGCTCGAGCGAGGCATGCGATTGCGTGATCACTAAAGGGCACAACAATTACACAAGGCTCGTTCCCCGCTCGTTCCCCACTCGTTCCCCGCTCACTCAACACGCGAACCTTAATAAAAAGATCCAAAAGTACCAAATAAAAATCAAATGAACTACGTCCGGTTCAACTATGCATTGTTTACTGTAAAAGATTGATTTTATTAATAAAACATTTCATTTTCCATTAAAAAGTTTACATGGTGGATGTTTTTTTACTACCTTTGTTGTGTGCACGCACGGAAGTGTCAGTATTTATGTTTTAATTTAATTTACATATGTTTTTTTTTATTGTGATACTAAAGTTATGTATTTGGGTTAGGGTTCCGTGATTGTATTCGACTTTCAAGACTATCTATAGAATGAAGGTTTTTCTGATGCGATTAGGGGATGTGAAATTGCCTTTACTCAATGTATTTTTAATATATTGAGCCAAGCAGTATTTTCTAGCTGGAGGGAAGGTATATTAAGCTCCAGTTAAAACTTGCGCAGCGTAATCCTCGTATGCATACTAGAAATAGTTCTTAATTTCTGCACTATTTCCAATCCTCTCTTTATAGCTGGTGTCGAAACGAGAACGTAGTGCGATGTTCAGAATGGTCATACATAACGTAACTTTTGCGCCGACAAATGCATTGCTTACTTTCTAAGAAATGGTATCTAGTAATAGTTCAAAATAACAAGCTTAAAATTATACTTCGTTTTACTTAAAGTTAGCGACCGCCTTAAGGCCTGTGATATGTTGATTGACTCCACCGGGTCTGACACATTGATGTGAACTGTGAGGCTAAGTTAGAAATGTCAATAGCGGACACTATTTACTGACGCACTCAGAGATGTTCATTAAATCGACACTTAATTATTTGACGTAATTTTTCATACCTTATACATATCAAAATCAGTCATCTCTACTGAGGAAGCATTTGACGCCTCTGTGTATGGGTATTAGACCGTTAAAGGCATTTTTAGGGTGACTTCAGATTCACTATACCATAACACAGTCGTATTACGCTACGAGTACAATCAAGCTACAAAAAAAAGGAAAATAAAAGTAAAAACAGTTGGAATTAAATTGTTTTTTAAATTAATCAGATGCCTCGTGTTTCATTGAAAAGGTTTGTTTAACAGTTCCGGGGTCGTGACGGAGGAGTTGCTGGGAAATTACTTTTAAAATTATACGTCTGTGGTCCCAAGGCTTGGTAAAACTATTATTATTGTTTTTTGTAATTACACTTATTTGTTGAACGAGCTTTGAATGAATTCTAACAAACAAAGGATTTTATGTAATACTAACGACCAAGTTGTTTTGTCAACGAGATATATTTATTTATTTCATTTCGAGTTCAATTACAGTGAAACAGATTGTAGTCATTAGAAGGTACAAGAGAGAGGTTTCAGTTTGGTTACTTTAGCACTCAAACTGACACTAGTGTTACGAATATCAAGTTCTGTGATTATCGTCTGTTGCGAATATGATATTCTGCGCTACTCCCATATAATGTTTCACACCTAGACCTACAATCCTTTGTAAACAGAACTGAATGATATTATTCATTTTTAACGTGTCTAAGTATAATTATAAATATTATTCATAAAAAAGTAGGGCAAAGTTAACATTTCAGTCCACACCATACCAATTAAAAGACGTTCAATCGTTTACGTTACTTTAGAAATGTCAAATTTAAATTAATAAATTAATGGATATAAAGCCAATGGCTCCTAAAAGAGGCCTTAACTAAGAGGACAACCTACAATAATTAATGAACGATTGAAATAATCAGAAATACATAAATGCGTTTTTTAAAACTAAACCTACCAACTAAATTTCTTAAATTTTTATATATTTCGATTTACTTTCTATTTCTATTTGCCCCTGTCAGAAGACTTTAGGCGGTCGGTAAAATTCCCGACATCAGGGCTGGTCGAACTTACTTTGTTTACTAGCTAAGTTATTTATCAAACCTAATTGAATTTAAACTATTGTATAGTTACGGACAACAGTCCACACCATGATTGTTCACAATCATATCGTAAGGCACCAGTACAGGACAACTAGTATAACTTCCTATTGTCTTTGACCGTCCGACTGTCCATGGCTCATAGTTACCTGAAGATAACGACTGCCCATTGCCGTAATAGATATAAATTAATGGACATTATATCTGACATTTTGCTTCCAGTGTACGTACACACACATATAAACACATACGTTTTATAAAAGGAAAGATCTTGTTGACTTGTGGCAAAAAGGTTTGACCTGTTGACGTTTGTGTACGGGTCTTTAAACAAGGCTTGAAAGGAACAATAGTCGCCGTTTTGCAAAAAGCTTATCACTTGTTGGATATGAGTGGCTTGTAACTATTTACATCTTTTGGAACTATCGTGTCTAGATCACAAAATGCTTCTCACACTAAACAAAATTACTGTTAAACATTATGAATGATACTTAAAATATTTTAATAGCACTATATGAAGTTTGGAAACTGAATCGTAATTTATCTGATTAGGCATATTTAAATATTTAACTTTAAATCAGAATATTCATTTTAGGAAATAAACCGTTGTTACTTCTTAGCAAAAATAAATTAATTGAATTTTTATAACTATCATTCATATCTATGCTTCTATCGTTAATACGGTCGGTGTCCTTTGGCAAAAAAAAGAAAACAGTAAAAATAACCCAGTAAAATGTTGAGTAATTAAAATTATTATAAACGATAATAGGTGCCACGTTAAACTGTAACAAAATGGATACACATAATTATAATCATTTAGAAAATTAAATCTTAATTAGTTAATTACCCTAAGAATTAATTTGTTAAGGAAACGCGTTTTAATTTATGAATACGATTTTAGAGTTTCTCGGGATAATATTAACTTTGTTTCATTTCCGTTTAACAACGTATTTCGGAGTTCTTTTATATTTCCTTGTCCTTTTTTTACATAACATACTTCAAACTCAAACCTAACAAGACCCCTAAATGTGCTAAGCGTACTTAAACTCTTGAAAACAGACTTGTTGACTCCGAAGTTCTAAAGCAAGCTTAAAATAAGGCAATAACCGGAAAACTTCTACAAATGAGAAAAAAACGTGCTTCAGTGGAAAATCAATACGCGAATAGACAAGTATGATGTCGAATTGCAAAAATACCAACAAGATACAATAAACTTTGAGTTGAGCAGACGAGAAATTTGATTTTATGTGGGACTTTTTGTCACTCTACAAAAATAATTTCTGAAGATCTTTTGTACTCAGACTTTCCTCTACTGTCTCTTGTCTGAGCAAGTCTTTAGAGTGACACCTCGTAGCCGTTGCTACGCCGTAGTCATTGTACCCTTGGGCTACGATGTGGCTACGATCGAAGCTCTTTCATAGAAATGGAATAGCGGAAGCACCGTACGTATTATTAGTGGTATCGGTCAATATTAAATCGAAGGTCTCACTCCCAGTTATTACAGAAGATTATTGAAGATATAGAATTGGACTAATACGGGAAATGTTACTTATCTCAAGCTTCAATTATTATTTAAAATGGTAGAAAAGACATGCCTGAAGAACGTGAAAAGTACTTTTTTCTAATTTTGTGGTGTTTGGAATTAAACGTATTTTATTTACGTTGTTGTAGAATGCTATTTAATAAAAGCTGATTAAGTTAGGTAGTAAAAAAGTGATAAAGTAAAACGTGTAAATCACATTCTCTGTAAAAGTAATCTTTAACATTTCTTGGGTTAATTAACATGAAATTGAGTTTATTTTGAACTGAAACCGGTAGCACTTGACCTCGATCTAGTCTCGAGGGTAAAGATGTTTCAGCGTAACTAGAAAAGAATTCAACTTTCATAGCGCCTTTTATGTTTCAAAGCGACGAATTAACAAGATTAAAAGAGTAATTCCAAGAAATAGTGTTTTAAATGTTATTTTGCTTGGTTTCAGATATCACGACAAGAAGAAGAAATTAGAATAGTGAAAATTTGAGGTAAGAATTTTTCTTAGTAGCTTTCTTTTGAAGTTGTCGTTATTTTCTTTTCGAACAGCTTTAATTTTTGCTTTTACACTTTCACACTTCCGATACAAAACAACAATCTTTATTTATATCATTATTATTTGTTAAAACGGGAACTTACCTACGCAGAGGTTACTGTTGAGTTGTCCCTCAACACGTTTCGGCCACATACGGTGGCCTTCACTTTGGCCTTGGTGGTGGTGAGTTCGTTCTGCGTTCGGCCTCAGCATGCAACGGACTCCGGGAGCACGGACAATTCCCGTGAAGGCTCTCTCTCGCCGATACAACGCGAGCCCACGCGTGCGCAACCCCCACTTCAACAGCCACAACAACAGCTCTCTGCGCGCGCGCTCCGCGCGGCGGCACGCGAGGCGCGAGCCGCGGCGGCCGGCAGTGCGGGGAGAGACGCTGTCGCGAGCGCTTCACCCACCTCCTGATGAAGGCCACCGTATGTGGCCGAAACGTGTTGAGGGACAACTCAACAGTAACCTCCGCGTACGTAAGTTCCCGTTTTAACAAATAATAATGACATCAACGTACGTTTTTATTTATATCAGTCAGTATTTATAAGTAAAGGTATGTTCAAATGACTCTTACTGCACACAGAGATGTTCATTAAATCTTTAATATATTACCTGTGAGAATCACTCATTAAATAACTACATTAACCGTTACCTACCTAATAAAACCGTTATCCTCAGTATAGCCAAACTCCAAATAAAGTAAGGAATGTCAATATTGTTGGAGAGAAAAGTCAGACTCATACAAACAATACATTATACTCCGGATACAATTTTATTGGTAAGGTTGAAATGTATTAGACGTCTACCTGACAAAAAACAGCTCCCTTAAACTGTTCTTTTTATTATTGAACCTACCACAACACTCGTTTTCAGAAATAAACACTATATCAATCTGTCATATAAAATAACCCAAAACTGGGGCACACTTACCTGTTACCAATCAAGTGAATTGGCACAAAGGCTACTTACTCACGCAGAATTTCTGTCTGAAATGACATCTCAAGGACCGAGAGTCCCTTTTCAATCTCTTCACATAATTATATGAAGTAACGATTACTGCGGACAGTAATAAATGGCTTTTGTCAGTGATAGTAATTATAAAAGTAATGTATGGCTATATTCGAGTATAAAGCAGCGGGTTTGTTACATTACATTATCGAATTTAAAACAAATCGATATCGGGTCAGCTCTGTATCAAAACTGGTATTGAAACGGTACAATCGAATAGGTGACAAAGTACCACTGAAGAGCAAAGAACTTACTGCGAACAAAATATTGTAGCATAATTAAATAGAGTATCGTTTTAGGATTTTGATACCATATGATCAAATGAGAATCTCTATTCTGCGATGAGTGTAAGAAAACGTTTTAAGTTGATATTTGATGATGTACGAGTACTCAATCATATGTAGAAGTTGATGGTGTCTAATAAATTAGCTACATATCGGAATGGTCATGTTCCTTTGCATTAAAAATATATATATATATATATATATATATATATATATAACTAGCGGCGCCCCGCGGTTTTACCCGCGCTGTGCCCGTTCCCGTGGGAATTTCGGGATAAAAAAAATAGCCTATAACCTTCCCGTTGAATGTAGTTATCCATTACAAAAAGAATTATTCAAATCGGTTCAGTAGTTTCTGAGATTAGCGCGTTTAAACAAACAAACAAACAAACAAACAAAACAAACTCTTCAGCTTTATAATATTAGTATAGATGTGCAAAAGAAAAGAATTCGTTTAGTATAGTTTATTATATTCAAATGATATGAGATTATTTCTTCTGATTTCCTATTCAGCCTAGGAATAAGTTATAGTGCCACTATTCCTGGCTGACCTCTATATTTTTGAAGTCCGGTCCTTTTATGCTCCAGTTAAGAACATTCGGTAGGTTTTATTATGAATTTTATTAACGTTTTTACGGCCCCACCACAAGGTCTTAAGGACTCAATATGTGTTTCCGAGGTGGATTTGTGCTGAAATCAGAAAAGATTCTATCTTTTCTGTAAATAGTAGTTTAAATACAGGCCACAGTGTGGGATAACGTTTATTTCAATTCAATACACGACTCCGCTAAAGCCATAAACGTAAAAGCTATAAATTTCACCCGATACTCCGCTATCAATTTTTTGCTTTTTAGGAGCTTAGAATTTACCTTACCATATGGGCAGTAAAATATTCAATTCAGAATAAATTATATTCGAGATACGATTATGTACCAGCGTACGCGTTTAAGATATGATCGTATGTTGCCTATCAACTTTACATAATAAGGTTGAAGCCTTGAACCTGAACATATGAACACTACGAAAAAGAAATTATGAATTTAACAACATTTTCTACATTATTAAATCAATTCATTCTTATGAACTTGAAAATAAGTTATGGCGGTTTATTAAGTAAAGTTAAAGTGAAGTTACTTTAACAGTTTAAATTTTTACTGACCAATCTTAATAAAATACTTGGTAGATAATAAATAAATCGTACTTAATCCGCGGTGGACCAAGCAGGCCTCTATTAGTAAATCAGTAAATATCTCTCGAGAAATAGAACGAAAGCTCTTCCGCAACCTTATTCCGAACTATAATAGCATTGCCATAAATATAATATGTCTTTACCCTAATAGAAGAGTAGTAGGAGTTCCTGTTAATAATTTAGAATGCGTAGTTTTAGGAAGTATTGATAGATGGATGTTATGCCTATTCATGTGGAAAAACCGAGATAAAATGGTTCACTGTACGTTGATATATTATGTAACTGTGTCGATGATTTTATGTACCTATTGTACAGCGGGTATACCAGATTTAATATAAACTAGGAGCGCCCCGGGGTTTTACCCGCTTTGTACCCGTTCCCGTGGGAATTTCAGGATGAAAAGTAGCCTCTAACCTTCCCGTTAAATCTGTTACAAAAATAAATTTTGGAATCGGACCAGTAGTTCCTGAGATTAGCGCGTTTAAACAAACAGACTGCAGCTTTATAATATTAGTATAGATATATGAATCTACACGATCCAGTCTTGTGCCTTATTTAAAACAATCCTTTTTATTTCGATATCACGATCCTTAGCATCACACAGATTTAGATCATGATGTATGTCTTATCTTGATTGGAGAGTTCCAGGATGTTCCTCCTCCTCTGAGACGTAGTACTATCGATTGTGCTCTAGTTTCGTTTTTAAATGCCGCTTTATGTCATTCTTCCCTTAAACATCGTACTTTGCCATATACTCGTATTAGTGTTTACGCGTGCGATGTCGCGGGCCGCTGCACGCGCCGTTTCTCTGTAATCGGAAAAAGCTGTAGCGACACGCGTTGCGTGTTTTCGTAAATAGGGCCTTAGTTTTTCTCGTTCATCATTGAAGATTTAGGTTTTTTGTTCAAAAGAGAACTTGATCGTAGAGTGTTCTTAATTATAACTCTCGACATGAAGAAGATTTTGTAAAATTTTCAAACTGAAAAGTGTCAAGTAATGATAAAAACTTCTAAAACAACTCTTACATACATTTTTTTCGTATTATTTCTATTTTTGGACTAACTGTGGAAAGCGGCAACTGGCCCCGCCCCGCGGATTTGTCCGCGTTGTGCCCAATCTCGAGAAAAATTTCTTATGAAAAATTCTTTTCCGTTGAATGTGGTTATCAATTACAAAAAAAATATTCAAATCAGGTTGGTACTTTCTGAGAATTAGTACGTTAAAACAAACAAAAACCAAATTCTTCAGCTTTATCATAGGTATTAGTATAGAAAGCTCTTGCCTGCTACCGCTGTTATTCTT
Source organism: Cyclophora punctaria (assembly GCA_951394245.1). Classification (NCBI taxonomy): domain Eukaryota; kingdom Metazoa; phylum Arthropoda; class Insecta; order Lepidoptera; family Geometridae; genus Cyclophora; species Cyclophora punctaria. The sequence goes on along the minus strand of OX596174.1, from coordinate 6,968,823 downwards.
TATACCGTTATGTTATTCTACGAATGACAGAATATTATATTATTATGCTGTCAGTTCAAGAGTGCTTTGAGCTTTTGAACTGCAAGTTCTAACAAAAATAGGTATTGCCTGCTGATCGAAGCTGCACCGACAATCTCGTTTAATTTAGACGGAACCAATCAAATCGCAATCTCTGAACAAAGCTTTGAAGGAAGTAGTTAACTCTATTAGTGTTCTTGATATGTCTAACGGAAAGTGTGGTATCAATCACATTATTGCAGTATCCTAGGAAAAGGAATAAAAGTAAATACGTATTTTACTGTCTATACTAATATTATAAAGACGTAACATTAGTAATTTTGTTTGTATGTTCGGGCTAATCTTGGAAATTATCTGTCGGATTTGAATAATTATTTTTATATTGGGTAGCTGTATTTCAGAGGAATTTTATAGGATTTATTTTATACCCGGGTACAAGCCAGAAAGAGAGAAATAGCACTGTATTTGAGGCTTTAGAAATTGGTTATTCTGATACTAATTAAAAAACAATGAGAAGTCTCAATTAAACACACAGCGAGAGTGGTAGTAAACTCTACGATAATTTTCAATTATCTTAAAATTCAAATCCTAACTCAAAGAAGATCTATCCAAGAAGTGACCACACTAAAGCGCCTTGACTGATACAATGTAATTTCCATTGTAATTTAGTAGTAAAGCTCCGCGAACCAGTGAGATATCAAGCCACTAAGTTTCAAATCCTCAGAGAAGACGCGCCAGTAAAATAAGAACGAATATTTCGCAAAAATATTAAACTCTCTTGTGTCTGTCAAGTTGACAAACTGCATTTTAAATTGGCTTTAGTTTTAAGTTTTAACTATATGCAAATGTGTTAGTCCTCTCCCGTTTTTAGTACCGAATGATAACGTTTGTTTAGTCGGCGGCGTGACAGCGGTCTCGGTTTTCTAGAATTATTAAATATGGCTTACACACACAAAACGGTACAAAATACGCCTACATTATAATGAATTGAATAATGCTTTTAGGTTTTTAATTTATAGTTTACTATCGGCTTGGCTTCGCTACGGGTACCAAATGTACTCGTTTATCTCTTATAGAAGTATTTTAAAGCTTAACTTGTGTTCATGAACTTATTTTTGAATGAGGGTAAAACTGATTTGTAGCTAGACTCTAATGAATAATTTGAGATTATAATTTAAGAACATTTAAAAGCCTCAGATAGACATGCGTTCCGTTCAGATAGACATGACACTATTAACCACTGAAATAGATTCCGAGCTACCTAGACGTTGCTTAACATTCCTGATAGCAATATTTAATGTCTTGTATTATATTCATATTTTTATTGAAAATGTCAAATGATTGTTAATATAAAACTCACAGCTTCACTGTATTCATTAAACACCATTCAGGACGTAAACAAAACGAAATGACAATGTCGACTTGTGTTACGTATTTATGAATCAGTAATTATTAATTAATTAAATTTTAAATTAATTATAACTTTATCTTTAATCATATTTCCATTTATACTTGGCGTGGTGTCGACGAGTCTTTTGGTTGGTACATTGTGAAACTATGAACAGGAATGGTTGAATGAAAACATTTTTAATGCTAGAATGTACGGTTCAAACGTTCATATCTAATGTATGAAACGCTCGGTGGTCAAAGTAGCGTGTAAATAGCCCAATAAAATATAATACCTAGTCGGCAAATATAGATATGACTTGATTCGTAGCGCTTGTGGCGTAGTCTAACTAAGCGATATAAGCTAATTGCGATTGTTAAGCCACGTGCAGCTCGGTACTTCGATGGGTGGTCATTAGTCAATAGTGGTATTTCTATCAGAGCTCACGTTAATTTGTCGGTACCAGTTGTTTCAATCGATAGACCAAGTTGTAGGCCTTTAGGCGGTCTAAAAACTTCGACACTAGGTTGGCCACCAACCTACACGAACTTTTTACTTTATATTACTTGACTAGCAGTGCCCCGCGGTTTTACCCGCGTTGTACCCGTTCCCGTGGGAATTTCGGGATAAAAATCACCTTCCCGTTGAATGTAGCTATCTATTACAAAAATAATTATTCAAATCGGTTCAGTAGTTTCTGAGATTAGCGCGTTTAAACAAACAAACAAACAAACAAACAAACAAACAAACAAACAAACAAACAAACAAACAAACAAAACAAACAAACTCTTCAGCTTTATAATATTAGTATAGATTAATATTGAACGTCATTAATACAGCCATAATTACCAAAACAATAGATTATTTAAAGAGGTTTATACATGCTGAACCATACAAATACATACGCAGAGTATTCAGAATTTGATATGAAATTTTGAGAGCTCAGTCATTACTGGATATGAAGGTAAAACAGTGCGTTAAAATCCTTTACCTACTCCCAAGCGTAAAGAGTATTTGTTCTGTTAAAATATTAAAATGTTCCATTCATTACTTTATGTACAAGTATTTCATCCCGCCAACGCATATGAGCAGACCTATAGAGTGATATTGAATGAACTTTCTCACATTGAAGCTTTTGCAATATCATTGATTAACGTATGCTATTAAATTATTATTTGAGGTTTATTTATATTTTGTTTTACTTAATTAATTAATGAAGTAATAGTTTAAGTAATAATTTAATTAGTTTTATTTCTGAAAGTTTCTTGAAGTTTAGTTAATCTAAGAAGATTATTTTCTCAGTAGCAGCAAACTAGCTTCGTACCTTTTGTTATATTACTGCGTAATATAGGTAACAAACTATCCTATGGAAGCTACCCAATAATAGTTATTTCCCCATCCTACGCTAAAAGCTCGATTATCACTTATCACTATAAGTTTTTTATTAATACTAAAACAAATACGAGTACAAGTCAGTATCATAGTACCGGAATAACACATAACAAACAATTCCCACATATAATTTCAATAAATACTTAATTACTAACCGACTGTCAACCAATAAATACACCTAAATTGTTATCGATAGTTTAAAATTATCTTTAAAACGTAGTTAATTGGTAGCGATGGCAAACTGCGTGGGTAACTAATGAAACGACATTTGTTTTACCAAACCATTCCATTGAGGCTGCGGCTAATTTGCGGCAGGCGCGCGTTTAAATCGAAACTGCGGCTTATTTTAGTTTAGACTAAATTCAAGTTTGGAATAATACTATTTCGATTTTATCAATATCGTAATATATGTACAGGTATAGCTATTTTAATGTTGAAACAGACTTATCTCTAGAAGTAAAAGTTTAGCTTATGATCCGTATATACAGCGTAGATATCTGTTGATGCTTTTAGGTATACTCGTATTTATAATTTAATAACCCAATTTCACGAAGCGATAAATTATATCAACGCGTGTAAAACAGCGGGGCACAGCCAGTTATTTAGATTAGTTATGTTTTTAGATAAAGTTATTATCGTAAAAGAACGAATTTGTTTGTTCTCTGAAGAAGAGTTTGATCATAAAATGTTTTATGTTCCTGTGTGCGTTTTGTGTAATTTATTATTTTATAGAATACTGGATGCTGTTTATTCGCATCCGGTGATTATAGATAAAGTTAATTACTGTGTACAATAATACACACAGTTGACTTAACACATGTGTTAAAGGAAAATGTAATGTTAAGTTTAAGAGGATCGCATCGGTTCATATTCGGTTCATCATAGTCGGTTCATCGGTTCATCGGTTTAGGGATACACTTCGCTTTTATTCAACATGTTCGTATACATTCTATTTTTTCTTCTTACTTGTCCCGAAATGTGGACCAATGTCGTCAATTTTCCAAAAAAAGGTTTATAGGTAGGGTAAGAATGAAATAAAATCACTAAACCTTTTTCCTCTTCAGGAGCAATCGACTTCGGCTGGAAAAATGACGACATTGGTGCATATTTTGGGATAAATAAGAAAAAATAGAGTACCTATAGGTACTAATCACTGCGTAAAAACTCAAACCAGCTTAAGTCAAAATAGGCTTCAATAATAACGAGAACACAATTTGTAGCGTGTAAAAAATTACGTCATCAAAATAACAAATATTAATATTCATCCTCCTCACAGATATACTTTATCCATCGTCATCGTGATGTCCGCTTCAAAATATTATAAACTGTGGCTTTTACTGCCTTGAAGTTAAGGAGCAAAATCCTGTGTAGAGAAGAAAGCCGTGATTGATGTGGGTTATTATATTCATTAGGTTAGCAACAAGGAAACATGATCACGGTAACTTATTTGCAGATGCATGCGTAACCCAAAATTATGAGGGTTAATTTAGCGAACATAACGGATGAAAAAGAGGTCGCCTAACGGATTACCGTTTTATTGAGTTAGTTTCTTAGTAGTAGGTAATAGGTATATGTACTTAGCCTTTTAGAACCTGCTTGCTAATGCAATAAATGGGAGTTCAGTCTGTGTGTTCCGATTTCGTGAGTGCCATAAACCAGTGGCATGTAGACCGATAAACGAGACCCTTACTAATATCAAGGTCAGTAATGAAAGATCTACCTATCTATGTCACATTATATGTCACATTACAGCTCGAAACCGTCAGTAGATTACGCAGTCTGTGGTCAACCGGGCCTAATCCATGATATCGCTGTGAGAGAAGATGAGGTTTTCCATTTACTAAAAAATTTAGATATTAATAAAGGTCCGGGTCCCGATGGTATAGTCTCTATTTATATAATTCGCTGTGCTAAGGCCCTCTCTAAACCTCTAGCCATGATTTTTGAAAGATCTTTGAGAGAAGGGATTGTACCCCAAGCGTGGAAGTCGGCATTTGTAACTCCAATACACAAAGCCGGAAACAAAAACGACGTTAGGAACTATAGGCCGATTTCAAAGCTCTGCATTTTCGCCAAGGTCTTTGAATGCCTTATTTACAACCAAGTTTATAGTGCCCTTTCCGCCACTTTTATTCCAGAGCAACATGGGTTTCTTAAAAAACGCTCTACTTTAACAAACTTAATTTCATTTGCGGAGTATTTGACGTGTCATATGGAGTCTGGTGGACAAGTCGATGCCATATTTACCGATTTTTGTAAGGCATTTGACCGTATAGCCTATTCTGTTCTCCTCCAAAAACTATATAATGCCGGAATTCATGGCAATCTATTGAGATGGTTCATGTCTTATATTGCACACAGGCTACAGGCAGTAGTTACCAATGGCTTTCAATCTGCATGGTATGAAGTTACATCTGGTGTTCCTCAAGGATCTCTATTAGGGCCTCTGTTATTTATTATATTTTTGAACGATATCCATTCTTGTTTTCATAATTCACATTTTCTACTTTATGCGGACGACATGAAAATTTTCAAAAAAATCTGTAATATTAATGATTGCCACCTATTACAAGAAGATCTGAATAGATTTCAAGATTATTGCAACCTCAATAAACTAGATTTAAATGTCTCTAAATGCTTCTCAATTACCTTTAGTCGAAAATGTAATTTAATTCAAACACAATATTTTATTCGAGATCAACCGCTTGTAAGTAATGCCGAAATACGAGACCTTGGGGTAATTCAAGATGCCAAGTTGACATACGGAAGCCATGTAGACTCCATAGTTAAGAAGGCTCGCAGGGCGCTTGGTTTTGTCATGAGAATGAGTTCACAATTTTCAAGTGTTAAAGTTTTGAAAATTTTATATTGTAGTTTCGTGCGTAGTATACTCGAGTATTGTTCGCAAGTATGGAACCCACAATATGATACCTACATCAGAAGGATAGAGGCAATCCAGAGGAAGTTCCTAAAGTATATCCAATACAAATGTAGACAATGCGATGCTGACTACTCAGATAGATGTAGAAGACAGCACATGTTACCCCTTTTTGAGAGACGTAGGATAGCTGATGTTTCTTTCTTATTTAATATCGCTCAAAATTTAGTTGATTCTCCACATTTATTATCCAAGTTGCAGATTCGGGTGCCTTCGCGGAAGGTACTTCGACACACGCCGTTTTTGTGTGCATCCATGTCCAAAACCAATTACAGACAAAATTCATACCTCATTCGAGCGGTAAGAGACTTTAACAACCTTGCAAATCTCACGGACGTAGACCTATTTGTAACTAAACCGCGAAATGTTAAAACAATAATGACATCACTTTGGATGGTTTGACCTAGATTAGATTATCAATGTTTTGTTATGGCAGCTTGCAGGTGTATAGTTTAGTTTTATATAAATATGTGAAAACATGTAAATGGTGTTGTCCTTACATAAGTTTAGATTTAAGGTTAATAATATCACTGTTTGTTTTCCTATGAATAAATAAAAAAAAAAAAAAAAATTATAGTCAAACTATGCAGTGCTCAATTACATAACATTTAACAAATAGTTGAAAAAATATGTTAGTATGTACCTTCTCATTTGAGCGGCATTTGGGTATTGGGGGGTAATAATCGACTTCAAAAAAGTTCTCAAATTTATAAACGTTTTTATTCAGTTTTGTCTCAAAGAGAGCAAAACAAAACCGGAAAAGACTTATAAATTTACAATGTATTTCAAAGATTTAGTTGGAGGTGCTGGAATTTGTCTCTCAACAACTTTGTCATTTTTATTAAATAGCTTTGTTTATTTTTAAACTGTGTTCTTTACCTTGTTTGATATCTTATTAAGTCCATAGTTCCGAATAAAGGTATTAAGTTACATTTCTATATCATAGCATAATATCAAATCGATGTTGAATTCTCAGCTCAATTTGTAGATAATTTGTCTGAAGCTCACTTTGACTGAAGCTGTCTGCGAGTTCAAAGTTAAAAACATGATATAAGTAATACTGACTAATCCCAGTGTCCCACAAGCGAGCTCATTTAGTTAGCTACCAACATAAAGGAGGCTTAATTTTAACGTTTCACTAAAGGAAGTGCAATAAAAACGCGCTTATTTTCCCCCCCGGGCGACTGAGAAAGGTCGATGTAAGAAAGCGTGGTCGTAAATAATCACCACATTTAACTGCGGGATACATTCAATGGGAAATTTTACCTCATAAACCAAGTGCCCTGAATAGACTTGTATTAAGAAATTACTCTTTTCAAAGTATCATTTGAGAATAATATTGCTGCGGAGTTGAATAACTTATCTGAGAATATAATTCAATTCTTTGTGAATGTTCTCCGTTATTTATTAAACATCTAGAACATTAGTTTATGGTTTATCTTACTTTGTTATAACTACACAAATAATTGTAGATCATGTTAACGATACCATTACTGAAAAGCAGAAGATATAGTTAAAAGCTTTTGCATACAAATAAAAGTACTAGTAAGTTAAGTAAATGTACTCGTACATTATTTGTTTCATAGCAACAATAAAAACTTTACAGTGTAAGTTTCAGCAAATACACTGTTTATCGCAGTGGTTTAAAACCGTGATACAGATATATTGGTGCGGTGAGCTTCACCACGCAAAAACCGTGTAACTAACAATGAAGTCGCATGTGAATATACGGCACACGCGAACATAGCGTGATCCAAAGAGCCAAACGAATGTATTTCTATACGTTGCGCTATCTGAATTTTAATCTGTCGTATCTGTATGAAGCAATATATCGACGGTTTTTGCACTTAATCACTGTTTTATAGTTGGTCCCAAATACAGCCCGCCCGACCTAATACTTTTTGTATAAACCATAATGTAGATCCGAGAGTGTTGTGCTTACACAAGTAAAGTACGTTTAATACAAAAGGCTTGGCCACTGTTTCGGCTGTGTCAGGCTTCGAGGTGAAACAATAGCTATGGGTACTTTAGACTCCTATCCGTATTTGCATAACAGCCACAAAGCTGTAAACTAATACTTGGCACGAAAGCTTAACTGTTCAAAATTGTAGGAAGGTGTATCCGATCTAACTCGAACGTTAACTAGAGCTGTCCCTGTTATTTTAGCGAGGCGACACGTGCGCCCGTTTTCATCAAACTGACAATAACTTTCTAAGTTTGCGAGGACTCTTCTGTATACGTTGAAATGCGGATATGACTTTCAAAGCCTTTTCCGCTCCACATTTTACACTTCAAAATGTCACTGTAATATGGTTTGTTGTGAAATGTTTCTGTATAGAGTAGTACGTAATGGGTTTTCGGTAGTTTAATAAACACATAGTTCAGAGGTATTTGAGTGATGAATTCTTAGAATTGCGTGATGTATAACAAAGTGATGTATTGTTGCAGGTGTAAGGTGAAGTAGGGGATGTCGGTTGAGGGGGAGGAGGAGCGGTGTGGCGCTGGGTGAGCTGGCGTGGGGCATGTGGGTGCTGGTCATGGTCGCGCTGGCGGCGGCCGCCTCCGCCGAGTGCCCGCGTCACTGCGAGTGCAAGTGGCGCAGCGGCAAGGAGTCGGCTCTGTGCGCGCGGGCCGGCCTCTCCTCCGTCCCGCCCCGCCTGGACCCCACCACGCAACTCCTGGACCTGTCAGAGAACAGACTCCCCACGCTCCGCGATGACGTCTTCTCCAAAGCCGGCCTGATCAACCTTCAAAGACTCTACGTCCCCTCCTGCAATGTCCGAACGATACGACCGCATGCCTTCAGAGCGCTCGTTAACCTGGTTGAACTAGATCTATCCCGCAACAAATTGGATAACATACCCTCGAATTCTTTCGATGCCATACATGAACTGCGGGAGTTGAAACTCGGAGGAAATAATATAGTTAAAATAGGAGACGAGGCGTTTATAAGTCTATCAAATCTGGTGCGATTATCACTGAGTGGATGTAAAATATCGGAAATAGAATCAAGAGGTTTTGCTGGCCTCGAGTCTTCATTAGAATATCTGGAACTTAGTAATAATAAATTGCAAGTGTTGCATGTGGCTGTCATGGCACCATTGAGAGCTCTGAAAGGCTTGGAACTGGCGAGTAATCCTTGGGAATGCACTTGCGCTTTGAGACCTTTAAGAGACTGGATGATAAGAAAGAATGTTCCTGCGACGGTTTTCCCAGAGTGTGCGTTACCGCCTCGTCTGATGGCGCAGTCTTGGGATAGATTAGATTTAGAGGATTTTGCGTGTCAGCCCGAAGTGACTGCAGCGGCCAGTCAATTCCAAGGCGTGGAAGGCGAGGAAGTAACGCTCGTGTGTCGAGTGGTCGGAGTCCCGGCGCCCAGAGTGCGATGGGTGCGAGCTGGACGATTACTCGGAAACACTTCTACTAATGTCAATTCCGGCAGAGCTTTTATGTTACGTAGTGAAGGTCAAACTAGCAATTTAACTATTAAGTCAGCCGATTTACAAGATTCTGGAACATATACATGTAATGCCGAAAACAGAGCTGGTAAAGCCGAAGTGATGTTAAGTTTAGCTATAGAGAAGAAACCAGAGAGTAAAAGCTTTGGGGGACGGGCGTTGATGGCTGGGATGGCGGTTTCCGCAGTGATAGTGTTGAGTTCATGTTTGATAGGACTGTGTGCGTACGAGAGTCGCAAAAAGAGACAGTTAGATAGATGGAACGAGCAAATAGTGACAACTAATCATCGCGATGACAGTTATGAAAAGATTGACGCTAATTTTAAGAACAATGTAGAAGTACCCCGAGTGTTACCTCCGGATAGTAATAGGAAAAGAGGCGATTACAGAAACGTTCCTCTAAATGATCCTGAGGATGAATATGAAGGATATTTGAGAAGAGAAGTAAGGGAGGAACGTTCGCTGACTCCACCAATAGATGGCACCTGGCGGCGAGTAGATTTTGAACCTGGTGGTAATAGAAACGAACATTCAGGGCGAGACTTGCACATTCCGCGCTTCAGTGATTATAATCTCAGGTAAAATATGTTTTTACACAGTAAAGTAACGGCCTCTAAGCTACCATTATAGGGCAATGAACTCTCGCTCATTAAAGTTGTTCATGGTACTACATCATCATGAACTTTGACCTATTTGTGACTTGAACAGTTAAAAAGAACAACAAAAATAATAATCTTACACAAAGAACATTAAAATGGCAAATGATACAAACCACAAACCTGCTCCTATGCGGGTGTTTTCCGCAATGAAAACTCAAAGTTAGTCCTTTGGGAGAGATAACATTGTAATAAAAATTAAACAAAACATTTTTCTTGTTGCAGATCCGAGGCCACATCTGAATCGGTTCAAAGTTCTAACTCAACAAGTATTATGAACCCTCACGTAGAAATATTATCTGAAAGTAACAGGTATAACAACAACTCCCGGGGTTGCCCGCGAGCGCGGACTCGTGAGCGACTCGACAACGACCTTTCGGGGAGCGACAGTGAGAAAAACTACCCCGACCTCATCGAAATGAGCGCTCTCGGGACCTCTTCATACCTACGCAGTGAGAAACATGACCCCTACTACTTTTACACTATACCTCGAAGAAAAGACGGCGACAGTCGCAGTCCCCTTTTAAACAGCCGCAGAAACAGCTCCGGTGGTGACTCTATATCGTTTATTGATAATAGAGCGTACGAAAAATCCAGGCCAAGGTGTAGTAGCAGACGGTCGAATAGTTTTCTAGATCTTTCCGCTGGGAGTAGTCGCATTCGTCGCAACCCCAGTCTGCCCGCATCGCCGTCGAGGGAGCAGCCCACGGTGCCGTCCGCGACGCCATTGCTCGATCTATCGGGCCTCAGAGACTACTCGCGCGCCGGACAAGCGATGGAAGACTACGACTTTCGTGCGTCACAACTTGAAAAGTTTTTAGAGGAATATAGAACTTTGAGGGAACAGCTCTCGAGAATGAAAGAGACTAGGGAAAATTTGCAGAGGACAAGAGCTGGGGAGAATGACGAGTTGCGGTCGATCCTGAAGGGGAAGCCGAGCGTGGCGGTGACCGAGACCTCCTCGTCCGTGGCGCTGGCCGACGCCGCCTCGCCGCTGGCCCTCAGCCCTCCCGAGTACAAGCCACAACAACCGCGCCCCGAGTGGCTCAAGTCATTACTCTATCGGAATTAGTAGACATTTTTAATAATAAATATACAGTACGTGATCCCGGATATCATATAAACATTTAATATTTGAAATCATTTAATGATTAATTTTAGATTTTAAGTAATGTAAATAAATGAACTGACGTTGATCGTAAGATTGTTTGTAAGTAAAATGCAGTCAACAGACATGCATTCTTTAAATGTTGAAATAAATAAATTTCAATTTAATAGAAGATATTTTCATTTACTTAACTATGGACACCCGTAAAATGTTAACTGGTCAAACAAAAATAGTCCCGGAAAGTGCAAGAAAATCTTACATCCATAAAAAATACACTAAAAAAACATAAGTTTACATTTACTAACACTTCCAGAAAATGCAAACTAACCTACCCTAACCTAACAAAGTAACTAAGCTCTGGAAAAATCCGAAAATACGGCCACTCTTGCAGTGGTCGAGCGATTGCCATTGATGAATGGCGCACTACTAGACTGGTCAAACTGGCCGTTTATTCACGAGCAGGTATGTCTATACATCACACTGAAGGTATAGACGTATGGACCGAGCGCAATCATTCACAATACTCCACATAAACTCTGGTTTTGTACGAAAGGTTACCTTATATAAACAAAGTAAAGATACTACTAACCTTTGCTACTACAATTCTTTGGAAAATACGAGGGAGAAATTGGTCTATCAGTAAATATCGTAAGTATTTATTATATTGTAGGTAAGTAAGTTAGTTCTTGAGCACTGGGCATAAGGTAATTACTAGACTTTTTTTTAGCGACAGGTATTCCACCGACATAAGTATTAAGTATTGATTAAGTAATCTAGACCATAATTGATTTTAATCTCACATTGAGATGGCCGTGATCCGGAAAATTATAACAGCAACATTTAAATAGCAACATTTAAATGTATGACTCTCGCCTTCTACTAAAACACTTGATCACAGCTTGTAAAGTCAATCAATGTCAAGGACACTACACTTTACAGTCATAAAAAGTTTAAACAACACAATAATTAGGCACTTTACCACTTAAATGTACAGTTGAACTAGCACCACTACAGTGAAACTTATAATAAAATCATAGATCAAACGTATACCAAAATAATTATGTTTTGAAATTTCGTGTACGTTGTTTGACATAGACAGGTGCGGCGCAAAAGCGACAATGTAATTACAGCAACAAAGGCGAACGACGCTTGTATGGCCTTTTGTAAACAAGAAAACAAACACCGCCCCCGCCGCGCCGTGGATAAGGAAAAATGCCAATTAAGATTGGATTTGTCGATTAAATTGATATGACGGCTGGATTTAATATCGAATGTTTGCTCTGCCTGATTTGTTGGCTTTCAATGTGTTAATTGGTATTGGTTTTATGCATTTGATTCTGAATCCAAGTATATTTCTTTATTTGTTGCTGAATTAAAACAAATTAATTAATGCAGATCTGTAATTGTTCTTTTTTAATTTCTATATGATTGTATGTCTAGGTGTGATTAGATTGTCCTATTAATTATTGATATTATTATTCAAATTAAATACATTTAAAGATAATATCTATTTAAAGTGGGTAAGTTCAACAGTTTTTTTGTTATGTCCAGCGAGGTCAATCGCCGAAGAGTCTTACTTTAAGTCTTTACTACTGGCGAATATTGTAGCATATTGAATTAAATATAAATGCATTAAATTCTAAGTTAATATAAACTGCCTGCAATGGATCACCTATATTACTTTGGTTTTATTAGTTAACATGATTTATACTCTGTAAGGCTGATGGCTGAATTAGATAGAATGAAAAACCAGGGTCAACTTAGTGGCAACCGATGAAAAAATCATTTTAAACTGTCCTTCCACCAGAGTTCTATTATGTTGCGTAACATAGCGATGTTATTTACCAATCATCACATAACATCAACTTAATCAAAGTAGTGCCTTAGTTTAACGGTTCTAAACCGATATATCTTTTCATATTTAAAATATATATTCCAAAAATTATAACGTCTTAAATCAGTATGTATAAAGATAACTGAAAAAAACATACATTTGAACTTACATTCAGAGTAATCAAAGCTGACTCAAAAGTTGTTACTACATACGACGAGTACATTCACTACATTTTTAATGATATCACTTCTTATTACGTTGCAGTTTTAAAATGTCATTAGTGTGAAGTGTACTTTATACTTTTTTTAGGAAATAGTTTGAGGTAAAATGTAAAGAAACATCATTATATGCACATGTTTAATATTGAGTAAGAATACAGTATACAAATATTACTATGCGTTCACATTGTTAGATTCGGTGCATACGAAATAAATATCGGCACATGCACATTGCATATAGGTATTTGCATTACAATAAAGTCAGTTTTTTCAATGAAGGTACTTGACAGATCTCATCCTCATATATCTACTATACATTAAAGGAGAAAAGGATGGGCTCAACTTTGAAATCGATTTCGATAAATACCATCTTTACTTCTATACCGAAAATAAGTAAGTAAGTAAAAAAATAAGCAAGTAAGGTCACCGAAGGATATCTATTTATGAGACTTCAGGACGAACTTGACTGCAGTTGCGTTAGTTTTTACATTGATCAGACCAAACTGACAATAGCAGCGAAGTGAAGTGAAGTTATCGCAGCCGTCAAAAAATCTTCGATTGCTGATTGCCTACTATCATCAGAACCACACTGGATGTGCCGGAAAATGCATGCCTCCGAACGACATTACTAATCCAGGATCCTTCCTGAAGCAGTTTAAATAAGAAGCACAACAATTTCAATCGAGTGATTTTAAGCTCTCATCTATGTGGCATCCAGGATAAGTGGTTGTAGACATCGCAAAAGTATAATATATTCTTCGAATGTTGTGAGCGTAGTGTGTCGCAAACCTTAACCACTAACATTTATAAAAAATAACTTAAAATGTGGGTAGTTGGTGCGGGTAGTAGTTTTTTAGATTGACGTGAACATTGAGCATATTGAACATTCGCAGCTCCAGTCAGTCTTTTCGTGATATCGAGTGGTGTGATCCACTCGAAACGTCGGGTACATTTTTTTTTCTAAAATACGTTGTACTTTTAACCTGATATAACCCCATACCGTTTATTTATAATTATTGTACGCAAATCAAGTGTAAATAGGTAATAATTTACCATATGTAACTTAACTAGAGTGATCAAGAAGTGTAAGTAAAGAAACAATAATTCTTCAGAATGTGAACTGTAAACAAGCGCACAATATAGGTACTCCTAATACGGTAGTACCAACGCCGCCACAAACTGAAGTATTTCTAAAAATAAAGTGGGTTTTCTTCAACAAATTGTGGAATACAGGACAGCTATCGGTAGATACGGACAACGAATTGAGAAGAATAAAGGTGCATTCGAGATATGTGGAGCTTTCAATAAAATAAACAAGGCGCATTCGAATGGGCAAGTGGGATGGCTTGTTACAACGGTCCTCGGGGTGCAGAAAGGAGTTGGATACTCGTATTGACAAGTCGGTAAGTATTCATTTTCTTATATGTTTAACGGGAATATTGGTTCAGAAAACACTTAAATTATTCATGACGGATAAAAAGTAGTATACAAAGAAACGATTTCTTACACTTTTAATCAAATTAGAGTTTCACTAGATGAAGCTATAAACGATCCTTAGAAACGACTAAATTGAAAATTGCTTCAATAACATCTATATAAGCCTTTTATCTGATCAAATGAAATCTCTTACATGTAATTCTTAAGGAAAACTACATAAATCCAACAAAAGCAGCTACTTAATAAATAAATGTCTATTTATTACTGTTTTTGGGTCAAAGCAAACGTATTACGGTAAAAGATTGATCACTTAACAATCGTTTTGCTCCTCAGATATCGGGAAACAATCAAGGGCCTAAAAAGGTCGTTTCCAAAGGTATTTTTGAATCTGTTTCTTAGCTATTATTCCGGCTTGTGTTCTTATTAGGGCACTGCCTTCCAAAGGGTTTGGAACTTTATAAATAATTCACATGATTTGCAGTTCCGAGACGCGAAGTGGATCTTTATTATTTTACTTTGTGTGTCGCAGCTGAGATTAGGTGACTAGCCATCAATATTATAAGGAGCGAGTTGATATTGTGCTTGTATAATGTTGGATAGAGTCAAAGAGTTTCTGAGTTAACGCCTATAATAACTGTTTTATTCTCACACAATATTTGAAGTGGCTCCCTTAGGAAATTCGGGACCTATGTCAAATAATATTACATTCAAACTTTCAAAAATATTTATTTGCTATACGGTACGGCGTCATTATGGTTTATAGCATAGAATCTATACTAATATTATAAAGCTGAAGAGTTTGTTTTGTTTGTTTGTTTGTTTAAACGCGCTAATCTCAGAAACTACTGAACCGATTTGAATAATTCTTTCACTGTTAGATAGTCTATTTATCGAGGAAGGCTATAGGCTACATTTTATCCCGAAATTCCCACGGGAACGGGCACAACGCGGGTAAAACCGCGGGGCGCTGCTAGTATATCATATCTATGGATTATTTGGCAGTTAAGGCAGATATAATAAGGTAATCTAGCTTGTAAACCAATTAAAAGTTATTTATATTGCAAATGGCATAATTAATTGCTCAATTACTCAGCAAACTGTGATTGAATACAGCTAATAGAGTAAATTAGTAGTGCGCGGATTCTCTCCAACTTAACTTATCAATTTAAAAAAATGCATTAGCTTGTAATGTCCCTCACTGCTGCGCAAAGGCCTCTCATCTCACTGAAGAAATCATTACAGTGAAGAAAAAGGGTATATAAAGGGTATATATCTTAGTATAAATATAAATATATGTATATAGGCAAGTAAGCCCCATATAAAGATACCGTAACATAACAGATAACAGACATAACAAGGTTACCAACAATCACAAACGGTCGTAACTTTTATTATTGTCGAACACAAACGAATAGATAAATAAACGAAACAAACCTATTGTTTATGCATTACTTGTGCAAAGATAGAACATTGTTAGAACAGATATCAATCACAATAAATCGGCGATGTCCAGGTAAAACCGTACGTAAACCAGCCATATCCCAGTGTTAATTCACATAAAGCAACCGCGATACGTGTTATGTAGTAGCGGAATAAATAAAATCAGTCGGACTGAACGGGCGTGATGCTAAAACAGTAGGATCTAAATTACGGGACCAATAGACAGTGCGAGAGTTCGCAATTACAGCTGTCCGAACGAATTGTGTGTTCGACAATAAAAGCGATACTTTTATTGTTGCTGTAAATTGCCTTTCCGTAGTGGAGACGATGTCGTCGCTATCCGTTGCGTATTCTCGCTATAACTTCATGTTGATTTAATGTTATTGTCCAGTAAATCCGACAGCTCCACTGGAACAGATTAATGTTGGAAAAATTGCATCAACTCAATTAAGCGCAATTATCGCTCGATTTAAATCGAATTGTTTTTTTAAAACACGGAATGAGTTGTGGTTATGTAGATGGTATTGTTTTGCTTTTGTTTCGTACTTGGAAGCCAAGAAACTAGAGAATGTTGTTAGATTATGTATTTCTTTTTTCAAACGGTTTTGCCTCATAAGTTGTTGGTATGTCCGCAGCTTAAAAACTGATTTCAAAAATCCGTTGTTTATAACAAAAATATTTACAAAAAGAAACAAAACAACAAGCTATTAATATTCTTCGACTTCTTTTGTAATAATGTGGTAAGAAAATGTCCATTCAATTCGTTATTTTCTTGACATTATAAAAGGGTCAGCGAGATCGGACAAATTTCGCTGAGTACGGATATACGGATATATCTATTTGTATTGAGAGGCAAGCACTGGGCAAACCTTCCATTTGGGGACGAGTGTTTTTCTTCTAGATCAAAATGGATAAATCTTTACCAATCCATACAATCTTACTGCTTATGAGTCAATTTATCACATAGTAACAAATCGAACTACAAGAATTGCAAGTTGCAAGATGGCGCCTTCATAGTAGAGAACTAATAAATGTGTCATATAAATTACAATATTATCGCTGTATTAATCTGTATATCAACTATAAACATATAACGAAAGCTATAACCTAACATTGTTGTATAAAGCTATGTACAAAAAAAAACAATTTAATGTTCCCGTACAGGAAACCTAGTTTCAGAGTTCACTTTGGTTTATAGCATTGGATAGAGCACGCGATGTTATGAGCTATCACGATTACCTAGTTACTGGCTGTATACCTTTCCAAAGAAATCAGATACCAAAAGGTTTTGTTTGTGCCATAACTTTGTTACTTTGTATTTTTCTCATATTCTTGGGGTAAACGTTTTTAAGTTTTCTTTAAGCACGCTTGAAGTTTTATTGACATAAAATGAGGTTCATCAACACTTCAGTAGACACACTCGCGTGATTTTGAACTAGCTGGTTCACAGCTTGTAAACTGGTTCAATCTAAACCAACGCCTAAATCCTAAATCTCAATGACTATCAAACTTAAGACTAAACTGGGCTGGCCACTAGCCTACTCGACAAGAAGAAAAAGACAAAACACCATTAGAATTTGTTCGTCATACCTTCAGCTAAATAGAACGAGCGTGTAAAATGGTTATTTCAATTTTTCATGTCCATTCCCGTATCCAGGCTGTTCCGTGGTTTGATGCGGGCCAGATGAAGGACGAAGTTGGTTCGAAACTATCGTAAATAGAAATTGACATCGGTATTATTTTTGTGAAGGAGTTCCAAGTTGGCAGGGATCGGTCGCGTCGTTTTTTGGTCCGCAGTCGAGCTCGACGTACTCAAACCGCTCGTTTAGCAAAATGACGGACGGACCTTTTTTATCTCGTCCAACCGCAATTTGTTGCCGGCGATCTCTGCTTGCGATACACGAACTCGCCTGCGTACCCGAACACATTTAAAATTCCTATCCTATAAATATTTAGGCATTCCAATGTTGATGACGATCCATTTGGATTTTTAAGTTTTTACTCGTTCGACTCGACTACTGTTTAAATTTTAAACATAAACATTTTTGCACCTCCTCTGTTTACGCGTATACACTTGGTATAATTGTTTTTCACTGGATTCCGTATTGAATCTACGCTCAAGTTCACGTACAAGTTGAAGGTAAGTTGTTAGGTTTACAATAGCACAGATCCCAGACAAGTTCAGATTACTCATTCAAAGTTATTCCTCTATGTACTTTGGGAAACTTTGCAAACCGTATACGAGATTTTTTAGAAGTACGTACTATGTCGTTTACAACAATAGAGCTTGCTTGTGTTGTTGCGAGTTTCCTTCGCGAACTTTTTCAATTCATGCCATGTTTCATATTATTTTCCGTAGAAGACAGGCAATCTTTTGACTTAACAAAGAGATTGTTCAACGCGTTCAATATTCAGAGCAAATGAGTACCTACTCGTCCCAAAAAAGCAAATAATATTTGATGCACATCTCTTTTCTCTATTATATTACGAAGTTTCCATAAATATTGGTTGCTTTCAAACTTTGTTACAATATTCTCCCGAGTTTCATGACTGTAATAAGCGAGGGTAAAGGGAGTGATTTATTTTTTCTCACAAAGTTCATTAAACGAATTTCTTGCGAATGACTTGATGTAACGGCCGCTTCATGTGGAAATAATGTCATAAACAAGAATATTGTTTGTTTCGTTGTTATATTAACACCACAAGTTGAGAACTAACCACCGTATTGACAGACATTACTTAGCTGAAGGAAGAAAGTAACGCGGTTTGAATCTCTATTTCCGCAGCTTGTACTACGAAAATGTTTAAAGTACAATTAAGTTTGTGTGTTACTGTTTTGGTTAAGATTGTGGTAGGAACTACGAGTATACTCGTATACCACACAGATACTAAGTATATATGTTGTACTAGCAGCGCCCCGCGGTTTTACCCGCGTTGTGCCCGTTCCCGTGGGAATTTCGGGAATTTTTTTACATAAAAACCTTTCTCTTGAATCACTCTACCTTTTACAAAAAACCGCATCAAAATCCGTTGCGTAATTTTAAAGATTTAAGCATACAGACAGACAAACAGACAGACACGAAAAAGAGACGACTTTATTTTATACTATGTAGTGATATACTCGTATACTGAAAATAAGTTGTTTAATAACAGAGTCATGAGCCATGTCAGAGGCCTTTGGCGGCTCAATAAATCTGACACCAGTATTGGCCAGGTTGACCAACCACTCCATGAAGAAGAAGTAGAAGAATAACAGAATTCAAATGCTGCGCTGTGTGTACGCCGTGCACCTCAAAAAGGCAATCGATTTGAAATATGTATAGGAAATATTGCGAAAAAATCGTACTGCAAACGCTACGAACAGTTGCCGCGCCTGCACTGTCTGAATGCACCTTAAGTTTCATTGCTTTCTTTAATAATCCTCATTCATTCATCAAAGAGAAACCGATTCTAAACTCATCAGTATTACTGAACTGTTGGATTTTATAGTACCAATAAAATTAAAACCTTCGCCATAAAATATCTAAATAAAAGTTCACGATATACAATCCGTCTAATTGTTTGTGGAAACGTTTTTATTGTGAACGAGTTGCAAACGATTTAGTCACGAGACGAATGTCGGTAGTTAGCTGCTATTTAATCCATCGAGCCACGCAACTGCAAAAACCATTTAGTCTGGCCAGAGCAACGCTGAGTAGCTCTATACACCGCCTCTTAATGTTACCTTTGTTTTTCTATGTTATTTCATGTTCTTTCTTTGACTATGGCTAATAATGATGAGTAAAAGATAGGCTTTTTCAGATCTTATTAACCTCTTTGATGTACTGTAGAATATAAAATCCTACTAATATTATAAGTGTGAATATGGATATGTATGTTTGTTACACTTTCACGAAAAAAATACTGGACTGATTTGGATGAAACTTTACAGTAATATAGGTAATCATCAGAATAACACATGGGATACATTTTATTCCGGAATTCTCGTAGGAACGGGTATAACGCGGGTAAAACCGCGGGGTACGGCTAGTATAGAATACATTAAGAAAGTTAGTACGAATAGATCTGTGGTCAAACATTGAGTCGGAGTTTTAGACCGCTTAAAACCCGCCGATATTCCACGAAAGGAAGTACGTCATGTAATACGCTAAGAATTATTAATGTAAAAAGTTAGGAAAACATAACTCGAGCTGTAATGTGTCTTCGTGAGAAACTTTAGATGTGGCACATTAATATCATTAAATCAAAACTATCCAATTTAACAAGTTTCTTAATCCAAGTTTCTTTCCTTAATTAAAGTAGATTTTTAACGAAACTCTTGAAATTAACATGAAAAATTCTGAGGGTATTTGCGACGTATGTATGTAGATTTTGTATTTCGCTCGTTTGTAATGTAAATTTACCTTTCCTTAGTTAGCGGGACCGCCGGTCGGGACGTCCGAACTCAAGTAAAAAGGCCGAATGCCACTAACAGCCAACATTCAAAATTGGTTTGTTATTAACTTTTAATTACGCCGAGGTTATTCTACATCCTGCCCACAAAGTTCGACAACTTCATCCACTTCTCATAATACGTGAACATATCGTGTAACGTAAACAAGTAAATTAGGTATAACAGTACGTTAGGTCTGACCTATAAAACTGATTCCTATTAAAGTTTGTTTCTTCACAAAACGGGAACATTAAAGAATTCATTCAAGTGCTAAACACCTCTGAAACAGCCTTCGAGTGAAATAAAAATACTCACAAACCGAAAACAAATTCAAGAAAATGTTTGTACAGCAAAATAATAGACACTTCAGTCGCTGTAAGTATTTTATACTCTAAGGAAAAACTAGCTCAATGGTCTTTGTTCAACGCTCGAGGCGGAAGAATGTAGATGGCATATAGAGTCAATTTTCAAAAATGGCATCGTTAAAAATAGTGGGGAGCCGGCGAGTGTGCTGAAGGGAACTCATTACCGAACTCCTTGAGGTACTATTTTGGGTGAATAGGAGGCGGCGCGATGAGATAGCGCGCTTATGAGCGATATCGCGACAAATGAAGTGTTCCCTCAGAGACGCGCCAGGCGAGCTCGCCTCGTCTCGCGCTCCGCGAACACGCATTCACTCCGCAAAAAACCTGCAAACATACCTCCGACACCGTTTGTTAAGGATACGAACGTTGCCTAAGGATGTGGTATTGAACTTTGGGAACGTATAAATTGGATCCGGATGTTTGGGCTTAACAACGCGCTTGTTATTTTGTTTGTTTTATAAAGTTTCACAAGCCGAAAACCGCAACGACGCAAGCCTGGAATTTGGATACCAAAAGATTACCCAAACATTACATAAATGTATATTTTACCTGTCAGCGGTATACGTTCTATATAATTTGTAGATTAAAATACAAACAATTTAATATTTCAGTTCAGTTACGCTTATCTAGTTTGATAACAAAGCTAATATGTTATTTGTATCGGCATGCGACTAACAATTATTTTAGAATCATTGTACTGGTTATTGGATATACGTGCTTTATTGGATTAGACAATTTAACATTTATAATAATTATGATGTACATACAGCTATAACTGTCCCCCTACTGGGTTAAAGCAGCTATCCTGAGCTACTGCAGGTAAATAATTAAATACATTTACTGCGACGAGCTAGACTCCTTCCGGAAGGACTGCCCCCGTCGAGCACTAAACATAAACAGAGAAATGTGGAAAGAGAGCAGAGAGACCTTTGTCCAGCGGTGGAACACACCGAGCTAAGAATAATAATAATATTCGAGTTATTGTTACAGTTCAAGGAAATCTTAAAGTCAACTAATGATTAAGGAGGCAATTGCAAACCCGCGGTCGCTACCAGTACCGAACGCACAGTACAACTTGCGGAGGCCAAACATCTTGCTTGTTATAGTTAGTTTGTTAACAGGTACCTAGTCTATCTATAAGTGAATATCTATTAGTGAATTTGCGAGCCTGTGCGGAATTGCCAATCTGGCAGTAAGGGGTTTGGTAGTAGTTATCCGGTGCAAATGTGCTAATTGGTAATTCAAACGCTCTAGCAGCATAGCTAGTTGTCTGATGTCTACGGTCTCCATAGCCAGAGCTCCTAAGCTTAATTCAGTGTCACTCTACGTTGTTTATGAACCTCGCCTGAATAAACTTCTCAGAGCATTATTTACATTCTCGTAAGCGTTCCTGTATCAAATTGTAGTGGGTCGCGCGGGACATAATGCAACAGTAAATGCACAATGTCTACTATTTACATGAAAGCAATTTGACACTCGCGATGAACATGTTTTATTAATGCACTATGTTGAACGGTATTCTGTTCGCTGCGTTGCATGATGTAACCGATATTCAGTATGGGGTAGTACTTTTATTTTCATTCCATCATTTAAATTTAGAAAACAATTTGCTAGGTGATAACTATTTTTGAGCTAAATTATAGAGCACAAAACACAGAACTTTTGTGACTATGAGTATGTATATAAGTCATAGGTATGTAATGTAGATTAAATTCCCTGGCACTTGGAGTCAGTAGGCTTTATTTATAGGAGCGCGTTAGCGAGTGACATGTTGGCGACCATATTGGAACGCGAGCAAACGAGGGAGTTATTTAAAATACGAGATGCTCAGAATCTATTGAACTTACCAAATCAAATCTCAGCAAACTCACTCAGTCAAAACGCCTTAATACGAGGAAAATTTCCCTTTTACCAAGTTTAAAAATAACTTTGTATATTATACATAACATAACTTTTTCCGAGACTCGACACGTGTTAAAACCTGCACTGAACAATATAAAGAAACTTCACTTTCACAATATCTTATATCACGGAAACAAAAACGGTTGGAACAGGGAAAATCTGGTAAAACTTTATAAATCGCAATATGATTGCTCTCGGACGATATATTGAAGTCGTTTCGAGCAATACGAAGAGCTGAAGTAGTCGATTGCCGACGACAGCTGAACCAATTATGTGCCCTCTGGAGACATCATATCAGATCGATTTTATAAAATTATATCTGTATCCGGTAGTTACGGCTATCAGATTACACTTATATGGGTTTTATGGGATATTATTTTGATACTAGTTACGATTTTCTTTTTCTTTTGTTATTCTATTTTTGAACGTTTCCATTGAAATAGTTTTTTGAGAGATTCTAAATTTGAACGTACTCTGATAATGAACCATGATGAAAGAAAAGTATGTATAGAGAAAATCTAAACTTATCAGCGTTTCTAATAACACAAAGTGGTGTCTAAATCTTTTTTGTATTAACCCATTATCGCCCAGATTACTTGACCTCTTCCGAATTTGGTGAAATTTTAATATATTGTTAATATAGGTTAGATTTATATGAATACATCGAAATTTAAAAAAAAAATAATGTACTTTTGGAAATATGGGGTGATGCCATATTGCACCACTAGCCTAATATGTTGTCTTTTTATAAGCTTACTACTACATTAGATATGCCTGAAACTTATGTAGTTACTAGCAGTGCCCCGTGGTTTTACCCGCGTTGTGCCCGTTCCCGTGGGAATTTCGGGATTTTTTTTACATAAAAACCTTCCTCTTGAATCACTCTACCTATTACAAAAAACTGCATCAAAATCCGTTGCGTAATTTTAAAGATTTAAGCATACAGACAAACAGACACGAAACAGAGAAGACTTTATTTATACTATGTAGTGATTATCTTGTCTCTATATATTTTGGTAATTGAAACACGAATCCAGAAGGAACTTCTTTTATTATATATATAAATAAGTAATAAAATTAATTATTTCATCGTATAATTTATTTCATATTTCAATTAATAATTTTCATCGTCTTCGTCTTCGAGAATAGCAAGTGCGTCGTGCAGTGTACAATTTCTGTAAGGGAAAAATAACTGTATGTAATAAAAAATAGCCTGGTAACAAACTAACGGACGGGCCAACAGACATTCATACTTACAGACCGAGACACAAACAAAGACACGTTCAGCCAAATACAGACAGACAGGTATTCATACTGCGGGACTGACAGGTATATATACAGAAAACAGACAGAGAGTCGATCACACATAAAAAAGGCATACGGCCAGACATACAGACAGACAGACAAACTGATTACAGATAGACATACAGGCATACAAAGAGACAGACATACCTACAGACATACCATACCATTCACAGAAATTCAACAAAAAGTGATATCGTATTCGGCTAGAGATGCCATATTGCATCCACCGCATTTACAACTTCATAAAAACAAAATAGACACCAAATCACACTGTATTCAACTGTTTTCTTATTACATACTTTCATACGAATAAACCAAAACCGATAATAGCACGGAAAAGTACCAAAAACAATAAAAAAATTACTTACTTGAAAATGGCATCCACGTTTTTGGCGCAATTATTTTTACACTGAACTTCTCTTGACGATGGTGCATCCAAATCGGGCTGTAATTGGATAAAACAAAAACCAATCCGCGGCTTCGTCTCAATAGTAAACAATTCTATGATTAGTTAATTCAAATCACATTTGTTTTACCGAGAATTGCGCGAATAATTGAACTACTATTTAGTGATGCAATATGGCATCGCTAGCCGTTAATGGGTTAATGAGGTGCAATTTGCAAAAAATTGTTACCGTAGAATTCTGTTTCAATAACAGTACTTACTATGATAAATGTCACAAAATAACCAGCAAATTAATTATTTTAACATACTTTAACAATTCAATTACAAATATTACAACGTAAATGTGTGTACAATGATTTCGTACAGCTACGCTTCGCAGGAAATATCTGTACATTACTAGAACGAGGAAAATAATTTTCTTAATGTAGTTCAAAAATGATATAAAGGACACAATATACAGTGTCTTTTTCGAGTATCACGAGCATTCCCCAGAGAGTCGGCTTGCATGCTTTATGTTCAGATACGTGACGGTACTCGGAAGTATATTAGAGACCTCATGATACTTGATTGTGTTCATCATCATTTTTGCAATAACATAACTGGAACATGCCTTTAGTATGCTCTCTCTGAGTATGCTCACTCAGTACAAATTATCTTATAAACATGGAGAATGCAACCCGTGGGAAGAAACGAAGTTAAACATCTTCGTTTTTATTGAAGAACTTTAAACAGACAAATGAAGGGTCTAACACTCTAGAAAATATGTCATAGAGCCTGAGAATGCGATGTACCCGTATAGTTACGACTCTACAGTGTATTGTACTGTATGTAGACAATCTTTAGGTCTATGAAAACGTCGTAAGACTGTTGTGACTATAGTGGACACAAGCTCTTACGTTATTTCTTCTTTAAATACCTTTAGTACCTTTATATTCTAAAATAATTTATGTTTAAAACAAACCCTCGGAATTTACATTGAATCAACTTTACGAAATTGCATTAAAATTTAACTTCAATTCAATCGATTAATCCTATTAATGATTCCAACAATTCCATTGTAACAAAACTTCGTAATGCATCTCGACGTTTCAATGAAACAATCGTAAAAGTTCATTACTGTTCTTTTAAACAAGTTTAGAAACTTAGATTGTGAAAAGTAAGGTTGAGTCGAGTGCGACAGGTGTTGTGAGCAGTGGCACTCGGTTAGTCGCCTTCACACACTAGCTCGTGCAATATATCGAAGTCATGTCACTGGGCAATATAAAATTCCATTATTATTTGTAGCGCACGTCGCACGTAGCATAGTTTGACTAAGCGATGTTAGTTTATTGCAATTTTTAAGCATCCCCTCAACCCCTACTTGGATGGGTGGCCGATAGTAGCATTTCTATCTAAGCGCTACCGTACTTCAGAGTCTTTCCTGGTTGTTTCAATCGTTACACCATGTTGGAGGTCTTAAGGTGGTCTATAAATTCCGACACCAGGGCTTGTCACTACCCGAATTACTTTTTCATTATTTTTTCTTTCTCATTTTCATCTAGATCGTACTAGTATCTTGTTTTATGTTTGTATCAGATGTTTACGCTAGTTATTAGGGGATTAATCCTGAAGAAAACGATTTTTACTTTCACACAGGTGCAACAACAACAGCTAAGAAGACCAGCGAATTTTTTGAAAAAGGAATATTGAAAATAAAGTCTCTAACAGTAGATTTGTGTTGCTTTTTTAAATTAAATTAGTTAGTGATCGCCGGTGGCACACCCAGTGACATACACAGAGCATTGGCCTTTAAAACATAAGTTTTTCAATTTTATTAAAAATTTAATTGTTTACGTACAGTCGGCCAAGAAACTGGTCTACCACTTTTGACAAAAGTTTCTGCGAGATGTAACGATCGCTAAGGTTGACTTTTCTATGCACAATTATGTTATGACGTTTTGTCTGTTATCTGAGATGCCTGAAATTTGACATCATTGGGTGACTTAGTTTGACCTCTATTATTAAATGAAAATTGACCTTGTTGTTTCATGACGTTCAAATGAATCTCAACCGTAGGGTGGTAGACCACATTTTTGGCTGACTGTACAAACACCGCGGTATTGTTTTATACTTACTATCGCATAAATTCATTAGGATTTTTGTCCGACCTGATAGTGAACGTGAACAAATTAATTCACACTATGCTTCGATTACGCCGAAACGTAGACTTCATGTTGTGAATTTTATAAAAGTGCTTTTTGTTGTAATTCCATGAAAATCCATTAAGCATTGAACGTACAGAAATACGTCACACGTTTACACTAACATTTTTAGTTAATTGTTTCAACATTATTATAAATGATACTAGTTGTTCCTTACATATCATATGGACATCATTTACAACCCACGTGTTTCCGTGGGAATCCTGGGAATAATAGCTTCTCTAGGTCTAGTTATGTCTGTGCGAAATTTCATTGAAATCGGTTCAGTAGCTTAAAGGTATGATTTGGATAACCGACTGCAGCAGTCGTCTTACACAGCTTCACTACTAGTTTCTATGAAATTTCGAGCGCGCGGTGACACTTCCCTTGCGGTCGGCAGTCGCTGCTTGCAGTCGCGGTGTGCTGTCCTGCGGTCGCGGCGTAAAGCGACAGCAGATAAGAGAGAAATATTTTGAAAAACGAACAAAAATAATAGTGTAGGAGCTAATGTTATTTTTTAAATACAATTTAGGTTGCTTAGTAATGATTCATCATTTCACTCAATAGAAAATCATTATGTTAAGATTGACGAATGTGGCATAGATCAAGGTGTCGTGGTTTTTATCTCTGCTATGTAGTATAGTGAAAACTTGAAAAGCATAATACAACTTCACTTTTTTGACAGCCACCCCACCACCATTTTTTTTAGCGTGAACGTATGTATGTATTCGTAAATATTACTAGTAATGCAAAAAAGACTTCATTTTTGATCGTATTTATAGAAAATCTTTTCAGTAGTAAACAAAATATCCAACAATTAAAAAGGAAATATAAGCGCCGTCAAGTAGAGCAAAGAACTTGATCTTAATACAACTTCGTCAAACTTAATATATATTGTATTTTCGACGTCGAACACTTAAAGTATTCTTGTTTACCAATAATTAAAAGTTACGTGTAATTAATCTTGTTTTAGGAGCCGAATAAAAAATCTATTCAAAGATCGCTATAGCAACGTTACAAAAACCGATAATTTAATTTCTAAGAAATTTAAAAAGCTTAAGTGTCGAAAACAAAAAAGTTTGTAAAGTCAGCTTTCTGTTGGCTGTAAAAAGCTTTTGAATTGATTGTCCGGCGTCACGAGATGGCTGGGTGTCGGCATTGTTTTGAGCCTCACGAAGGCTATACAACTTTTCTCATTAGGGCGATCTGGTGTGGCGCGCCAATGCCGACACGCTGACGATATTACTCCACGCCGATATCAAATGAACAATCGTTTATATCGAAATATTAGCCACGCTTTATCGTTATTGCCCCCAACAACTCGACCCTCGTGTATTGCTTCAAAAATTGAAAACTAGTGTATGTTTCAATGATATTATGACGTCACGTTTTAGTTCGATTTTCAAACAGTTTGATATTCGAGTGCCGTATAGAATATGAGTTTTGGAATTGCCTTTGGTCCATTTACAACGGTTGATTTCGTTTTAGCTGTGTCAATTATAAACACTAGATCTTATAAAACTCATTCATGACCGGTTTGCCGGCGCTGCCACGGTGAAAGGCGTCTGATAACGTTCATTAAGAAGATTAAATATGTCATTGTTTTCTACAAACATCTAAATAAGCTAATTACCTAAAAGTTTTGTTTCAATGTAACAAAACTGGTCAGTCTTGTTAATTGATGTATGGTTAATAGAAACGGGCCATTAGGTAAATATATTCATGGTACGTCGCTTAGCCATCTGCTGCCTCGGTAAAAAGTTTTAATAGAAATTGTTACTTACTGACAACGCCTAGACAACGTTGGGTGTTTTTGGCCAGAAAATTTCAACTTTAAATAATAGTTTATAATTTATGATTTATGATATAACAAGTTGCGTAAAGTGGTTGATTTTCTTTGCGATAACAATGTACCCAGAATTTGAACGGGTTGTACTTTTCGTATTATATGTCACCGTAATATTGTAAACGACATTGATTTATAATCCAACTATGTAGTAGATAAAAAAACTGTAAAATTTAATCATGAATAGAAAACCGCACCTCTAATCACACATCTAATATTTATAAAAAAATCAAACCTAACCTACTGGGAATAGAGTATATTTTTAAGTAAATATATTTTTTGCTGCCTGATTCGTCTTCATCGTTTGTCTGTTCGTTAGCGCTAAACTAAAAAAAAACTATATAATGGACATTCATGCGGTTTTCACCTACACACAGTGATTCAAAGAAGTTGTTTTGCTATTTTTATTTCGAAATTCCTCCGGGATTTTTACGTATTCTTAATTAACCAAAGCGAGAGGGTAGGCCGCTAGTTTAAAAATAAAATTAGTAGGAGTAAAGTTGTACCTACTTTTCGGTGTAGATTTTACGGGTACAGTATAAAGAGATAATTGTATTACTGCGTATTGATAACGCCAGACCGGGTTAAAGGAACTTATTCGGTCTCAGGTCGACGTGCAAATTTTAAACCATACTCACGTACCTCATTTCCTTAGTAATGGAGTTATATTCCGTGGCACAATTTTCAATTTCCTAACCTCTTTTCGCATTGGGTGAGTCCGTTTTTTTCCTCAAAGTAAATTGTATTTTTTAGAAACTTGATGTTTTGTTAGGTTTCTGTCTAATTTCTTTTGTTTTTTCCCCTTCACTTGTTTTGATTTGATCCTTAGAAATTGTGTGCTGGTATTTTTTTGTCAATGTTTATTATTGCCTCTTTATTTCGTAATGAAAGCACCATGGGGATTCGAGAATTCCGAAATATACATTTATTATTTAGTAGGTACATTCTATCGTTTGGAAAATAAATGATTTGAATGACTGTAGGATGTGTGTGTAATGAACATATGGGTAATAAAAAGAAATGAAATTGATATTCATACCTTCTTGTCTATATGTATCTATTAGTGTCAACATTGCGTTAAGCGTGCGCTCGTCGCGTGCGCCCGCCGCGTGCGCACGCGGCGGTTCACTTTTGTATAACACTGCACGCGAACGGTTCACTTTTGTATGGACAGTGTCGGCCCTTATTGTCTACTTAATAAACATTGTCTCAGTGATAAATAAGTTGGATTTCGTAATTAAAGGATTACGTAAATCCATAATATAGTTAACGTTACAGCTAATCCGATTAAAAGGTTTAAATTTGAAGCTAAGTAAGTGGCTGAAAAAATTGAAATCCATTTTCATCGTCATTAAATAAAAAAGGTCGAATCGGTAGAACTTTTTATCTGTTTCAAATTTGAAGGTCAGACGTTTAATATTTTATCCCTGCGTTGAAGAGCTGAAAATTAAAAATTGTACCCTCTTTATCTTGAGCTTTAAAAGAAAAGTTCATTAAATATTTTGTAAGCGACGCAAGCATCAATATTTTAGTGACAACATCGGCACGGACTCGGTGGAACAAAATTAATGGTATTGAGATGAGTTTTGTAAAATTTTAATTTCGTTGTTTTGTTTTAATATTGCATTTTTAAGATACTACTGTTGTCTCTTTTAGTTAACAATGACGACGCGTTTACGCTTTCTTAAATGATTGACATTTTGACAGTAGACATTGTAGACAAACAAATACCCAAGTGATTGACATTTGCCGTTTAGGGACTGTTCAGCTCAAAACGACTTTGTTAAGTACGCTATTTGTATATGTATACTTATAAAATATTATTTTCATAACATTCATTAATAAATAAACGAAACGTAGAATAGAAACTATTTCCGAGAAAAGGCGAGAATGCAAGATATTCAAAGTCTGATTATTAAACAAGTACGGGGTAAGACGTTAAATATTTAATGTAAAATAAAATAAACAGTTACCGCTCAAAGTAAAATTGAAATGACAAATGTTTAATTAGAGTTTTCATTAGCTGTGACTGCGAGCTGCGTTGTGTACGTAAAGTAACCTTTAGCACCGTGAACTGTCCCCGATTAATTTAATTCCTAACTACATTTAGTGTTCCTGTAATGGCCGACACGAGTTGCATTTTAAATGAGTTTAAAATATATGCTCACTGATAAAAACCTTTAAACATTCAACTCATTCACTTATTTGTCTTATTTAATGTTTAATTTACACGAATGAATCGTTCAGTAAACTAGTAAATGCGCCATCACTAGTCAATCTTTACATAAAAAATACAGTAGAAGAGTTATTTTTATTTAACCGTGCTAATCTGTACTTCTAGTTGGGATTAAAAATTTGTTTATATATGAAAGACTCATTTAAGTAAGATTATATGCCATTTTTCGTCCTGATATTCCCATGAGAAAGATTACAAGAAAGGTAACACAAAACCGCAAGGCATTGCTATTACTAACATTTTGGTATTCCTTATGAAACGTTGCAATTTTACGTTAAAAATCAAGTAAACAGCGATGTTGACAAACAGGATGAATACATCTCGTTAATCTGTAACATGTTTGTGTTACACGAACTGCTTGACAAAATCAGGGTGATATTTTGGTGATTTTTCGATTTGCCGCTACACAGGCGGGTGCTACGACTGATTGAGTCGGCGACGCAACGTTTCCCATTTATATGAAGATCTCACAAGTTTATGTAAGAAATACTCGAGGGATTTGCGTAACATGTACACGATAACTTCCTTAGTATATAACGTAAGCATTTATTAGCTACAGTATATCCTTTCGGAGTTATTTGAATGTCGCAATGATTTGGTTTTCAGATTACGCGTGAAAGCGTTTCGGGCTTACGATATGTATACCTAATGATATAAGTAGATACTTGTTTATTTGTGTTGGTATTTAAATGGGTAAAGAGAAGGTTAGTAAACATCATTAAGTTCCCCTATAAATAAACTAATCTTAATTTATTTTCCTCTACAAATAAACTAATCTACATTTTATTTTCCTCTATAACGTACGTAAACAAAAATCATAAAAACAATCATAAAATATTCAAGCCGTTATTTATAAACAACTTCATATAACACCACTTGAATATATTTTCTCCACTCTACCCCATCACAAGTGTCGTTTATCTCTGTTTTCATTCAATATTTACAACATAATATCTTTCGATTAACTCAATCCGATTACCGCCATAATACCTAATAATTATCTCAATTAGATTCATTTGATATGGATTAAGCATTAAATCATTATGGAACTAAATTGGTCAAGTGAAACTAAGCTACCAAGTGACCACATTACTGACTGACAACGTGACCAAATGACCACGTGACCACAGATAATTACTGCATCGAACGTATTGTGAGAGTCTACTTATGAACGGTGGCGATTTAACTGCGGAACTTTAATTAACAAAATGCGGAAGGTTGGTAGTTAGGTCCTTATTGAAATAATTGCTCTAATAAGGAGTAGATTAATAAGTTTTTTCTAAAGAACATTTAAGTTTATTAGTATTCCATTAATACCAATATCAATAGAATGAAGAAGAAGAATAGAAATGGAAGAACCACTAGCTTAAAAGTACCTTTTCGCTAGAGCTGTCCTATGTTACTTTCATTTAATACGTCCCATTTCGCAACATGACTTGTCTACAATACTTAAGGTACTTGGTGACCCATGCCATAGCCATGGGGCACGAGCCGATATATTTGCCAGCGAATCAAGACCTAATACAACAAACCAATATCAAACTCATATAACACTAGTTACCCACCAATTACCGAAGGTATCTAAAGTTAAATTAGGCAAATATTTGTGAATATTAATTGTGGTACAAGAACAAGTACACTTTGCTTGGCAATAATACAAACGGTTTGCAAATACGAGTGCTTTGCTATTATTCAACGATGATTACGCTGGCAAGGAGCCAGACACCGTCTATTCCGCCATTTATGCGTTTGAAAATACTTAGGACTGTCATGAGAATCATTTATTTAAAGACAAAGGCAATACACTAACACATCACTAATCTACCGATTGTCAAGCGACGTTTTCTTTGGGCAAGTTTACAAGCTTTGTCTTTACCGAAACTCGCTCAATGGAAAAGAGAAGATACATTCTCAGAAAAAATAATATTTTGCTTTTCTAAGAATAAATTCTTTACGACGAGAAAGAGTCACTGTATGTGATGTTATTTGACACCACACAAGTATGTTTTAGTAAAGAGAGAATAAATAAACAAATATAATAAATCACATTACGAAACTACTGTGTGCCAAGATACTGTGTTGTGTATTTTCGTAGCAACGTAGCCCCATGTAGCTGTAGTGCCTACGAATTCGTAGTTCTAGCGCAGTCTGCGTAGCATACTATTGTTTTTTTGAAAATTAACGTGTTATATTATGTTATATATTCATTATGTCCACTGAAAACTCACAAAAGGGTGTTGCATCAAATGTGGTGTAATGCAATAAATACTTGATCGTATTAGAAGCAGATAAAATAAATTTCACAAATACTCGTATACCTACTCGTAATTCTATTCTAGGCTTGTTAAATGTTATCTATGTTTATCTAATATAGTTACATTGATGTTTATATACATATCTTATATATAAAATTCTCGTGTCACAGTGTTCGTTCCCGTACTCCTCCGAAACGGCTTGACCGATTCTCATGAAATTTTGTGAGCATATTGAGTAGGTCTGAGAATCGGCCAACATCTATTTTTCATCCCGAAATTCCCGCGGGAACGGGTACAACGCGGGTGAAACCGCGGGGCGCAGCTAGTATAAGATAATTATATAGCACGTGTCAACTAAGTTACTCTCACCATTATCAAGCTTGGGCTATATTTGATATACGTTGCCCTGATGTCGCGATCGCATAGCGCGAATGTATTCGTAAATGTGTTTTGACGAGGCAACGATTTCCGCAATGCGAATCAAAATACATAGAATACACGTTTCCATCGAAAGCCTTTCAAATATGTAACTTGAAAATGTGTAACCAGGTCTCTGCGGTTAATTTCGCCGCTGTCAAAGTACTCACAGTCACATTTCGAGTCTTTATCAAGAATAACCACGAATTTTGCGGCGAAACGAACGGTAATTTCCCCAAGTTAATTAACTTATAAGTACATATATTTAAATAAGATTGATATCATTAAAATTGTCTCCAAGATGTTGGCTGTTTATTTAATAGTTAAATTAATTACACAAGTTGATAAAGGAAAATAAGCATTGTTTGCTTTTTACAACACTTCAAAACTTTATCTCGAGCGCGCTCGCGAACTATTTCTTAATTAATTTTGGAGCAATCAAAATCAGTTTTATGTTGAATACTTTATTACTAATTTAGGGACATCATACTTATTGTAGTTGATTAACGGCTGAACGTCAATACTTAATCTAACTTTGCTATCTTAGATTTTAGATCGCGCAGTAAAGTTATCTTACGTCAGAAACGTGCTTCCTTATTAGAGATCTATTGCGTGATTTTGACATGTAATGTTTATTAATAAATAAATATACAAATTCACTCACGGTTGATTTGACCCAAATTAAGTTTGTACTCGTAATATGGAAACTAACTAACTGGAGACTAACTACAACATATATATATACACAAATACTAAGAATTTGTCGTCGTCAACAAATATTATGTCTTCACTTATGACACCGACCGAGAATCGGACCCGCAACCCCGGACACAGTAAGCGCTCTCACTGCCACTGTGCCAACGGGCTTATCGTATGAAAAATGATATCAAAGAGTTAAGTGTCGATTTAATGGACGTGTCTGAGTGCGGTAGTTAGATATAAGTTATTGCGCGGCGTTAATTATTTTATACCTAGTACATAGTAAATGTGCATGTATAAGTATAATATGCAGCAACTTCAATAGCTTCGTAAACATTGCAATAGCTTCGCTTTTAAACACATCATGAGAGAAACTACCAACGGCCAGTGTGCTAACTGCCTTAAATATAAACTTTTAGCTTGATTAAAGGAATATTGCACTGCATACTAAATATCTATGTAATTTACTTTGCAGTGTATGAAAATTTTAATTAAAATTTATATAGGATGAAACGGAATAAAGAGTACTGGGCTAGCGCTATTGACACCGATTAACTATTCATAGGCCACGTTTGATCCTGTGACATACGCATATAAATTAATTGTATAAAGCTATCTTTATTTTTCTACTCTTAAAAAGTATGAGCTTAGTATAAGCTGTCTTAAGCGAGCGAGTTAGTTATTTGACAAGTGTGACACTCTCGTTCTATTTCACTCATATCATCACAGTTTAAAAACTTATGGCGCACTCAGTTCATCAAATCGACACTTAATTATTTGACGTCAGTTTTATAACTCACATTTCAAATCAGTCATTAAATCTAAGGAAGCATTTCACGTCTGTGAGTGCGGGCGTTATTCAATCTAAATTACGACGTCGAGAATTCTAGAATTATACTTATTTATAGCACACCCATGGAAACCTCCGCGGATGAACCCATATGTTTTAAAAATAATGTCATATAAATAGGTATTTAATGTATAATAAGTTCATTACGCCGACCCCTCATTAGGGTTCCGATCCCATCAGGAATTCAGCACAAAATAATGTCAAAAAGAAAAGGATCACGACCCTAAACCGGATTTGGAACAGTACCTTATTTACTACAGACCTTTGACTCAGGCGTTTTATTGCGTAATGATCGTATTATTAATTTTATTTATGCATGTTTGGAAGTTTGCAGGTGTAATTGTTGTGGTTTCGATGCCTGCATTAAATTCAACAGAATTAACTTGGGCAATCGAACCTTCAATGATCTAGTACAATTACGTTTTGTCATTCAGTTAATGCGGTTACCTAACTTGCTTCAGTCTACTTCGGTCACGGAACATCTTCGCTTGCAGACATCTTCATAGCTGCGGTTGATCGGTTTGTAGGGCTCGTGGCTTAGTTTGACTAAGCGATAGTACCTCATCGAGGTTGTTCAGCAACGTGCAGCTCGGTCTCTTGAATAGGTGGCCATAGTTGACATAGGTGACAAGCCCGTTGGCACAGTGACAGTGAGAGCGCTTACTGTGTCGGGGGTTGCGGGTTCGATTCCCGCCCGGAGTCAACAATATGTGCAGACATAGTTGTTGGCGACGACGTCTGGGTGTCAATTATATATTCTTATAAAGTATTTGTGTATGTATGTATATGTAGTAGTATCAGTTATTAAGATTCCATAACACAAGCTTAGAGCTTACTTTGGGTCTAATTAACCGTGTGTGAATTAATTGTCCAGGTATATTTGTCCAGGTATATAGTGGCATTTCTAACTGAGGGTAAGTAAGATTATATAATAAGATATCGGATGCTTATTGGAACATTGTAATTGTTTATTGTATAATGTAATGAATAGTATTATGTAGACGATTGTACAAATAAGTGAAATTAATGCAAGTTCTATTGTATAGGTATGTACGTATTAATGGCGCTAAAATATTAACGAGCATATTATAATATTCAATGTAACGATTAAGGATTATAATTAAATTACAAAATTACCCAGTTTGAATAATTTCCTATTCATGTTGAATGAAATGAGCAAATCAACGTCCGAAAGAATAGGGTTTACTTTACATAAAATGTTAAAGGAACTCGCGAAGAGGCACTCGAATACGGTTGATTCTGGGAATTTTTCATAAAGTTCAATTTCTCTGATTTAATACTGGGTTATGTATATTTACATACCCACTTAAAAACCCCGACGGTGCGTTAATACTCGCAAAGGTAAACGTTGTTTCCCCAAAATGGAGACTTAAGGTAACCCTTCCTTGGGGGTTTCCAGAAGGAAGCAACCTAAATCCTCCGCTGTCAACATTTCTCCTGTTTTAACATCCACTTACATTTTGCTTAAGTGTAATGAATGTTATTTAAACAGCCCGCTTTTAATAAGGACCATAGACAAGTGGCTATCGCTTCGTATTCAATTTGCTTCGCTACTATTCACAAGTATAGTAATGGGGTACGTGACTGCCATTAAATCATATTCCTATATTTTTATGTCATTTTTTTACTAAAGTAAGTTAGTATAAGTTAATGGCCCTGGTGGCGGAGTTTTTAGACCTGCTAAAGGCTTCTGACGTGGTCAAAACAACCGGAACCGACATTTTAACGTGCTCCATCCCGCAGCGCTCATATAGAAAATGCCACTATCGGCCACCCATCCGAGCTGCACATTGCTTAACAATCACAATGAGCTAACATTACTTAGTCAAACTACGCCACTACAAGCGCTACTTCACAACCTGTCACCTAAAGTCATTACATCCTATCCTACTAATATTATAAATGCGAAAGTTTGTGATGATGGATGTATGTATGGATGGATGTATGTTTGTTGCTCTTTCACGCAAAAACTACTGAACAAATTTGGATGAAACTTTACAGTAATATAGGTTATACATCAGAATAACATATGGGATACATTTTATCCCGAAGTCCCTGCGGGAACGGGTACAACGCGGGTAACACCGCGGGGCGCAGCTAGTATTCCTATATTTTGATAGAAGCGAATCGAAGCGATTGTCAGTTGTCTGTAGGAACTGGGTCCTAATAGTTCTAATGGCCTGAATTCGCCACTGTACATGTGCTTCAGAACTAAACTACCATCTAAAAGACCCGATTTTATTGGTTTAATATATTATTCCGTGGTTGGCGTGGTTTTCAGCTGCGACGACATTCATCTCTAGGGGATTTTAGCCTATTTCTGTACCTCCACCTCTCATCCAGTCCTGATGAATGGAATGGAAAAGCAATTCTAAAGGAACAAATGTAAAGAAAATCATTGATGAAGATTACAAATTCTCAAGTGAATCAAGTGCAAAATTTTACTTTTATCTGAGTAATATTTGTACAAAATATGTCTCAAAGGTACGAGATTATTTGCATTGTAATAATGTGGGTGGGTAGTAATTATTCTAGATCAAATTGAGCGTGCACGCAGCGCCGCCGCCGTTACGTAGGCGCGGGGAGCCGAACCGGTGTTAGGTAAGTACACACTTTAATAATATTGTTGGTTTCCCCACAGTTTACATTAATTATATCATATTATTTTATACGCCTTAACTAACTAACGTTTCCGGAAAATACATAAATGTTTCAATATCAAATTAAAAACAAAGCTCTAACTCAAAATGGTTTCCTTCCAGTAAACGCCAAAACAATATAAAAACCAAAAAGTTTCAATACAATAACGATCAAAAAAGTAATTAAACATAATACTTTACAAGATAAAGTAATAACAACACCTTTGCAGTAAATAAACCAATTTGGAAGCTGGCGCTTTTGACGCAAGTGGTAAAAAGAAGGGAAAGTTTTCACATTATTTCTGAGAGGGGGGCGGGGCAAGAAGTGTGCAAGTTTGCGGGGGATGTTTAAATTGTCGCTTTGGTATAGGAAACTGTCGGCGCGCGGGCCACATCTGTGACCCACACGGCAACTAATGTTTGAATGAAAGGTTTAGGCCATGTTTACCCAACCGACCAACTTTCTTGTTGACAACCTGTGCTCGTATGTACTCGCCCCACGTATGTCAAAAACATATGGCCCTCTATTACAACTTACGAATTTTAACTTGATTTATACTGATTAAATGTCAACCCAAAATAAAGTGATATTTGACTTGAAATATTTACCTAACATTTGTAAAACTAGATAGCTGTGTGTACAAAAGTGTTTTTTATTTCAAATACATTTTGTTCATAGATGTGTGGTATGGTCGACATAATTAATAATATATGATATGTAACTATAGTTTAGTGTTTGTCATTTCCATATGAAATGAATATATCCTGCAGGTATCAGGAGACACATTATTTTGGTAACCCGGTCGTACCTCAAGAGAATATAACGGTACCAAGGTACCGAGGTATAGATATGAATGTATGTACGTACAAATAAAATAAAACATATTTTTGACTAATTGATGCCTGCGACTTCGTTCGCTTAAGCGTCATTTGACGGACCCATTTATAAAGGGATTTTAATCAACAACTATTGTTCTGAAGCTTATTACAAAACATTAATTAAAACCGTATTATAATAGAATAAACCGTTTTCGAGATTATTAATCGCATTGTCTGATATTCTAAAAGTCTTGTTTTAGGTTATTTTGTGTAAGTAAAATACCTATTTTTGGGTCAGAAATGCTGAACGTATGCTTTATTGAAAGGTGAATTGCCGTTTTTCATAATGCTCAAAGTCAAAATACACTTTTTGCGACGTTATTATTTTAACTTTTACTATTTGTAGAGTATTTTTGATTTTAATTTTTCATGCTATGTCAAATTCAATGTAGAGTAATACAAAACGTGACTGAAATGGACGACATTTTAATTGAAACAATATTTATATCCTATACCCTTTGTAATATTTTTTAACAAACCAGAAAAATTAAAAAGTATTGATATTTTTGGTATGAAAAGTTGTAATTAACAACAGTATATTGTGTACTTTCAATGCATGTTGATTGACTAGTGATGCGTGCAGTTTTATTAAAAACTTGTTTTACAAGTTTTAGTACCTTAGTGTGATTTAGTAAAATTTTATTGTTAAATAGGCGTCGATTGAGAAACTCCTTCGGTTTTAAAGTTGGTTAAAACTAGTAATGACGCAATTCATAGAATAATTATCGGTTATAATTATAAAACACAACCTCAAAGCTAAAACCTCAAACCGCATATCGATGAAATGAGTTATTTTAAACAAGCCTTCTTTTTTTAAATTAATTGCTAAGCTACCAACCTTATCGAAACAGTTAATCAGTCCAAGTTTAAAAGTAAATCGAACAACAGTTAGCCACTTGAAATATCGGTAGCTGTAGTGCTAGGTTCCCAAACTGTTCCCAGCAAGGCAAGTTGCGACCGAATCTAGATTTTGAACAAAGTTAGTTTTGTAACATTGGCGACATGGCTGGCCACTCCAGCGGCCGTCTTTGGCTGCCAATTGAAAACCAATAACCACTTCACTCGCTCCCAATGTTTTGCTTGGGTTACTCGATGCGATTCATTTGTGGTTTACTTATTCTATTTTATCATTGAGGTTTAATATTTCAAATAGTATAATAGTGTTTTGCAGTGGGATGAGAGGCCTTTGCCGAGCAGTGTTACAGGTTACAGGCTAATACTTTTTAAAATTCGCTCCCAATGTTTTGCTTGGGTTACTCGATGCGATTCATTTGTGGTTTACTTATTCTATTTTATCATTGAGGTTTAATATTTCAAATAGTATAATAGTGTTTTGCAGTGGGATGAGAGGCCTTTGCCGAGCAGTGTTACAGGTTACAAGCTAATACTTTTTTAAATATAAGTTTATTTTTAACCCGCATTCCATCAGTTTCCATGGCATTTCTGTTTCCAAGAAAAACAAAAAGAAAATGAGGGTGTTTTAAAAAAGTAAAACAAAAGGCATTATTATTCAAACGGCCTGTTAGATTAGCGCGTTCAATCTCTATTAAATAGATGTGTTGGCACTTTGATATCTAAGATATGTTTTTAGAATTCGTTATTAAAATATTGTATAGAGTCAAGAATGAATATATGAAATGGTATGAAGGGTAAGCGCAGTACACAATCTAAAGAACTTTCTAGTATAACGCGTGCATTGCTCGACTAGTGTGAATATAGAAATTTCAATTTAAATTCTATTTGAATAACACTGATATTTTATATTTCGAACTTATTAAATGCCAAGACTATACGCCGTTGTTATTTCATACTCGTAGTTCATACGAAACTCGAGTTATATTTAGTTTGAAAAAGCTTAAAACATTCCAGTAACGTTATTCTTTAACGAATCTTCTTTTTTAAATAAAACGTTGTTGTGAATTAAATCCAGTTAAAATATTTTCGAAATGAGAACAGTTTCTCGAAACCTTATTGGCGACATAAATCAGAACAAAAGAAACATTTATAGACCTCTGCATTTATTGTTATTTCATGAATAAAATGTAAATAAATTTACTCGAATTTACCGTATTTCAATGTCAAATTATTTAGCATTGAGAACGCTCCGAAACGGCGCAAGTAATTGACATCGTTAGCGCTCCCACTAATTAAAGCCTAGTTACCGTAATAGCAGTAAATAGTTAATAGATACCTAATTAAGAGTGAATTTAACTCAGTCCGAATGTATGTACTTGTTTGACTAAAATCTCTGTCACATTACTAATATTTGTTTACACCTAATTCTCCTCTCTGTACTGATATCTTCGGTGAGATGAGAGGCCTTTGCCCAGCAGTGGGACAGTGGTGGGACAGTTACAACGTAATCAACGAATATGTTGCATGTGGTGATTGTTGTAACGTGCAACAGCAACATTAAAAGAGTGTACACTAAGACCTCACACTATTCTTGAAGGAACAATTTCCTTCAAGATAAACTTAAAATCGCTTACCGAGAACCAGAACAGCTCGGATACTTAAATCCTGATTAAAATTTAATGATAAGTACACAGGTGGTAACGGCAATATAACAAAATAAAACATGCTTAAGTAAATCATTACCTCAGCCCCAAGTATAAAATGGTTCGTCAAAACAAATAGCATTAGGTTCGTTTTATGAGCTTGCTCAATTTTAGGGAGGTTGTAAAAGGTTGCATTTATTATACAACTCTTAAGCCATTCCCGCGATATACGTATCACATCTTTCTCTCGCCCTGTGAAGAAAATTAAAAGTGCTTGGTGAAAATCTCACTCCGGTTCATTGCGGGACATAATGTAACTCGGAGTGAATAAACAAGAAATATGCGGTCGGTCGTGTTTTGTTTTAGCGTTTATAAAGCGGGGAGCCTTTATGGTTTATAGCTCAATAATATAGGCAGTAAAAAGACCCAGTCCCTCGGCCCATCTTACGCCGCTCCACAATTGAGTCATCCTGGCTAGTCCCTTCTCCTTTAAGAGTGACTCCTTGAATAATTCCGCTTTGTAGATACCTAACAAGATGGAAATGTACTGTGTGAGTTCGTTCCTTTGTTGTGCGTTTTATAAAGTAGATCTCATATCTGATATTTACGACACTGTTATTCGGTTCTTACTGTAAAGCCAGATGAATAAATGTGTAGTTTAGAGAGATGCGTCTCTCTCGAACAAATAAACTGAGGTTAAACAGTAGCGGATTACAGTAATGGAGTTTGAAAGCCAGCCTGCGCCGACGTGCCCGCCGCCACCTACACATTTTATTAAATTCAACATTCCAATTGGATTTATTTTTAAGTAGATTACCACAAATCCCTAAATTGATACCGAATTGGAAATTGGAATTTATTGAAACTTTACTTTGACATTTTGTGAACCCTTTTTATCACATTTGATTATAATAAATTAAGATTATGCTAAACGAAACCCTTTGGCGGTATGAATTGAGTCGCGTTGTAATAACATTCTCTGTGTTATTGGAAGTTCGGTAACGCGTATGATTATATTTATACGCATAGTTATATGGTATTTGGTACATAACATAGCAAATTGATTATCGAGTTAATATTCAATTGCACTAGCATTTCAATGACTGGCCGGGGCGTAAGGCATAAACAATTCATGAAACTTTAATGGGCAGTCTGTTCATAATGGGTTCGTCCGAAATTAGATATCCTTAGTTAAAGATAAGCTGCTTTTGTATTCTCATACTCTTTGCCAGCAGACTTTATACAGCTCTGCCGTTTATTTATTAATAAAGCAGAAAAAACTTATGAAAATAAACTCTTGCCGGTCTCCTTCTTAATAAAATTTGTGATTGCGAAATATTTCTCTTTGACCAGCAAAATGTGTGGATTCGACTCCACTAAACCTAAGAAAGTAAGCGTTATAGAAACTTTTTACTTTGGCGCCATCTATTGAGATTAACCGCACGGGAAACTATGTAGTACCCACCGACTCCTAATGTGATATAATAAGTTTAATGTGATACAAGGTAAGTTCGAGTAGGTAATGGCCAACCCTGGTGTCAGAGTTTTAAGACCGCCTTAAGACCTCTGACATGGTCTGACGATTGAAATAACCGGAACCGACAATTAAACTTAATATGACAGACAATATCTTTTAAGTAGTCAAAAACCAACTGTAACCTTTTATGAGAACCAAAAAAAACCTCCTCCTGATATTTGAAGTAGGTTAAAGTTTATCTACCATTTAATAATAATTCTAGTCTAGACAATTTAGTGCCTCAATTTACAAGGCCTCTGCGTAGTCTTAATTGAATTTGAATTTTATGTAGTTTTACTGACTAGATAAAAACGATAAAGATGTTTTATTTTTCAACTTCAAAAACCTACGGACGCCATTTAACACCATTAAGAGTAGAATTAGGATCGTTTTGAATTCGTTTTGGATTGAAATGAAACCGTGTATGTAGATATTGGTATGGTGTAATGGTGTTCTCAATTCGAGGACTCGTATGTTTTTTTAATGTTCCTTACCTCATATTACAGGTCGTTTTCTTCGTTGTTTATGTAACGTTAACCGCTTTTCAAAAAAACTCTAATATAGGTGGCGTTGATAGTAAAATCGCTCCAATAATAAAGAATTTGAATAACAGGACAGTCTTATAAAAATCTATTTGTAAAAGGTTTCCTTCCTCTAACTTGTTTGAAGAATATTTTTTGCTAAATGATGTAAATCTTCTTCATCGAGTGTATGGTCAACCTGACCAATCCTGGTGTCAGAGTTATTGAGCCGTCAAAGGCCTCTGACATGGCTCATGTAACGACTACTATCCGTAGAAAGTAACCGGGACCGACGGTTTAACGTGGCCTCCGAAGCCTCGTCTTACTTTTCGGGCAATCAGGTGATTCAGCCTGCAATGCTCTAAACATACTAAGGGCAGTCTTATAAAGAGATTTTTGTGAGCTATTGTCCCCACCGGGAATCGAACCCGAAACCTTCGGATCGTGAGCCGAGCGCTCTAACCACAAGATCACGGAGGCTTTTAAGATGTCAATAAAACCTAATCAATGAACAAGTATTTATTGATATTCCAACGTTATAGAATTATCTTGTTATCAATGTATTAATATTTTTCTATGATCTACGATAGTATCGATAATGCTTTCTACTCAAAGGAAATACTTGAATTCATTATAATTATTAATTTATTTCGAATGTGTAGGTCTTCGTACCATTTACCAATTGATTGTTATAAGTTAAATTTATAAGTAGGTATCTAGTAGATACCTACGTAGGTGAAGTATAGGCTCACAACACAATTAATTTGAATTATCTATACTAATATATAAAGAGGTAATTTTTTTAAGTTTGTTTGTTTGTTTGTTTGTTTGTTTGTT
Source organism: Cyclophora punctaria (assembly GCA_951394245.1). Lineage (NCBI taxonomy): Eukaryota > Metazoa > Arthropoda > Insecta > Lepidoptera > Geometridae > Cyclophora > Cyclophora punctaria. The sequence continues at coordinate 6,925,133 of OX596174.1, read as the reverse complement.
TGTAAGTTCGAGGTAATAATTATTTTTGTAATAGATAGCCACATTCAACGGGTAGGTTATAAGCTATTTTTGATCCCGAAATTCTTACGGGTACGGGCACTACGCGGGTAAAACCGCGGGGCACTGCTAGTATAATATATATTGGAAAATACTTTAGCTCTACCTCGAACTATCAACCTAGGTTAATAATGCACATAGCACGAACATTGAAAGCAAGTAGAGAGGTATAAAATAATTCCCGCATAGTAGAAGTTAGATTCTTATAGAAACGATATCATTGCGGCACCAAACATGTTATATTAGTAATCCAAACAATCGAGGAAGCCCGTAACAAATTACAAACTAATCATAGCTCACGAATTGGCCCGCAGTAGGAAGAGGTTAATTTTCCCAATCGCAGCGGCGAGTCGGTGCGCCGGTTACCGCCGCCCCACCAATTAGCTTTTACTGCCCTTGTGGTCCGATAACTACTCCACGAAACTTATCTATCGGACGATCCCCACTGTTACGCCCTAGTAAACACACTCAAATTATTTCCAACGTACCTACTTCCTCTTGTCTACGATTTAATTATGAATTAACGACTGTTCGCACACTGTTCTCTTATCTCGGGTCCCCACTAAGATTGTGATTTTGATTGTTGTTTCAGAAAACGCTCTTGTTATAGCACAATAAACTGGTTCCGTAATTGCGCGTAAAGATGTCGCCTATATTTGTTCATTATGTTCCTATTTGCAGTTCGGGGAACCGTTAAATCTCTTTTGGCGAGACCTACATAACAAATACTTTGTAAATAGATTTTCCTTGTCAACATCGCTTGAAAATAGGAAGTGACGTATCGCCTCTATTTATTTATGTCATTTGATATTTACGGCGATGAATGGAACAAATAAAACAAGTCCATATTTTTTAGATTGTTGAAAAAACAATAAAAAATGTCCAAACAATTTCATATTTTTGTATTTCAAGAGTTATGTCCCGGCCCGTGAAATTGTGAACACATTTGTTTGCTCGGATATTTAGGCGACATCAGCAAACGAACCTACATCACAATCTGATTTTCGGGTTTTGAATTTAAATAATGATTTAACGAACGATATGTCTGGTTTCATAACAAAACACGAGACACGAATGGTGTGATTGAATGTGGCGCCACACAAATCAAATCCGCATTGCATGTAATATTGTTCGTGTAGGTATTAGGTGTGTCTTATAGTAAAAGCAATATCAATTTTATAGGAAAGTCTGAGATAGAATTTCCTCGGTGCAATTGAATCATAGCTCGTAGCGCGCGGGTCGGAGCGGGCCGGGGCCGACACGACTCTATCAATAGTACCTCCCTTACATATAAACGTCTCGTGTATTGTTTAACTTTCTCTCTCTGAGCGTCGCATAAACTCCGCGCAAATCCTACTGAGGGCTTGAGTGCGTCGTCTCAGAAATTTTCCAAGTCAACGACAGCAAGCAACGACAATATCGCCGACCTACGTCTTATTTTTCGAGAGAGCCGACCCGTTACAACGACAGAGATTTACATTTGAAATAGGCTGAGACACTCTTTTATTTCATTCCTTTTATTTTTTTGTCTATTTCCTACATTGCTGCAACCATGATTTTTCATTTATTAACTTTATTAAACGTCTAAAGTAAATTAAGATATATTTGGAAGTAAATGTAGAAATGGAACGGAACGTCGAGAAGTGCTTTTAAGATTATTAAAATAGTAAATGTCTGAATTAGCCGAGGGAGCTGCGAGCATACAATTAAAAAGTAAATTTGCTGGTAAACGATCTCAAGTTGGAGTATTCCGGCGGCTTATATTTGATTAAACTGCTAATTTTTAATAATACGTTAACTAGCAATTTGCTATGTAAATGGGGCGAGTTACCGTCAGCCGCCACCGAGGCTCGGGCGGAATGGCCTTATACAAAAAATATTAAGGAAACAAATTGTGTTTGATGATGCCATCCATCAAAGATTCACTATTCACAGCCGGTATATAGCGTTATTGATGATGCTAGGGCTATACGACTGCCAGTCTATCATAATACTTACCTACCTGCTACTTACGAAACTGGTCTGAAATTAGAAATACTTTCATGAAATGTATCGACTTTGAAGAGCTGCAATGTAAAATGTGTTTACGTTATTTAAAAAAACATTTAACAGATTTTTCTTTAAAACACTTTATAGTTGATAATTAAAACGAAGATGAGATCCAAACATAATTATGAAAGCACACAATTATTCGATTAAAACGGTATTACACAATATTTGCACAATATCGAACTTCCCTTGTACCAAATATAAACAATATAATGATTTATTTTCAATTAACAATTACTTACACAACACCAGTATTGTAATTAATTCAATTATCTTGATTATTAAGTATTAAAGACGTTTAATGTTCGACTCATAAGACCGACCGGTATAATTAAGTTCGCTATTTGTTATGCTATGCCACGTTCTCTCACTTAAATAACGTGTAGAGCTTTTAAGTCGCAACTCAAGATAATTTAAAATGTTTACCGTTAGAGACTTCACTACTTTAATGTTTTAATAAGTATTCGCCATCTGTTTTTGTACTTATAACTTTGAATGGGTAACTCTTAAATGTTATTTAAAGGAACGAGCTTTTCAGACACCTGAGAATACCTAAAGCCAAACTTTAAGAAATGGATAATGTTGTACGTAAACTAAGGGTTTAATGTTTTAGGAAAAATGTTATATACATAGTGTCTGGAACCGCAAGGGATGAGTTGGCTATGTATAGCTATTGTGCTTAAGGAGAAGATAGTGATTCTATTGTTCAAAAACTACTTAAGTTTGAATAATGCCGGAGTGACTTTACAAAATCTGAGCGAGCAGTTCAAGAATGGCAGTGCCTCAGCTCATTACCCTTACTATGAGTTTGTATAGTAAAAGTTATCGTTTAAATATCTACGTATTTTATGGAATTCTTCCGTAGGAAGTGATACGAAAGTAGAAAGAACATACAAGTGTTTTTATAAACGATTATTAAATTAACCTTATGCTTAAGTTAAATGTTATTTTTTATTTCTGTTACGTATTATTTTCACAGACTGACACTATTGGTTTAAAATGTAGAACAAAACATATGTATAATAGTATATTAGTACGCTATGTTATTCAGATCCAAGCATTAGTTGAAAATCTCCTTCTACTCTTAAACTACGTTCAATCTCAATATAGTTGTACTCATCAGAACTAGCACAGATCTGCAGAGATTTAATGTTTTTAAAATATTATTTTACTTTGTAATTAATCATGTTGGCCGCTCTTCCTTTACTTTACTGAGCATTTTCTCAGTGGCATTGCCAGCTGAGCAATTTCATTTATTCTTAAGGAGGTACCTATTCATTGCTCGGTACACTTGCTTAAAGTTTCTTGAACTAGATAAATTAGCTTACAGTGGCGCTCGGTGCCTCGTCCCGTCTTTATTATTGTGCAAACCATGCGCTACCAATGCTTTCTTGTAACACTTTGCAAGATAATATGGATCTTTATAAATAGCCTGTTCTGAAAATAAGCTACTGGCGTCCCTTATTCCAAACTTTTAGAAATAAACCACATTTTCCCACGGAAATTTATATTACTTAGGTATAACCGCAAGTAGAATTATTTTCAAAAATCAAAGACTGATAATAATGTATGTATCTATGATAATGGTTCATTAAACCAAGCAGTAAACTAGTTAATCAAACTAGCAGGCCATAACACCGATCTGCATTGTTGGATAATCACTTAACGCTTGTGCTGTTGCCTATAGCAGTGGCCGCTACCTTTGTGTGTGTACTTTACTGGTTATTGTTCGTGTAATAGCAAGCACGTAGATTACATTATGCTTAAACAAGCTCCGTAATAGCTAATAAACACCTAATTATAAATTTAATCAATTTATACTGACATAGTTTCTAACTCTATTATGTATAATGGTGTTTGTGTCTTGATGTTGTCAAGTATTAGGTTTGATTATTAGCAAAGAAAATCTGAACTTAGATAGTCTCATTAATCATAGTTACACTTTAATATTATAACACAAGTGCCTCGTCCATCATGAGTAATCGAAAAGTACATTCCGATACTCTCCGCTATTATACTTTTAAATAAGCACACGAAATTCTTTCATCCTGTTAAAAGAAAACACTCGCGATCAAAATTACTGACCTAAATATTTTATTTACTTCTGTCACATAACAAGCAACGACACAATTTTGCGGAAACATAAAAAACGGCAGAAGGAAAAGTAAATGAAAAGAAACGGAATTAACAACTAAACGAAACAGATCGATATATCGAGGTCTGTGGTGGGAAGGCGGTCGCATTCATCTCGGCATAAGAAAAATGTTATTAGTTTTTTAATTAAGTATTTCACAGACACATGTTCCCGGTCGCTCATTAGTATCTCTTTACCTCTTAGTAACCAACATGGCGACCGGTTTCCGATATCATTAATATGTTTTTAACTCGTGGCCAGATTTTTGCGAAGTCCTAGCTCTTTTTTGGGACGTACTCAGCTAATGGATTGGGATATTAAGGTTTATACTTACCATTTCATGAGCAGCCCGGAGAACATACAAAGGAAACTTTGACAAAAGAAGAGTGGCCTGAAAAGTTGGATTTTTATTTTCATTAACGACCCAAATCTTTAATGTCGTTCAAACGAATTTTATGCCCAAAATATTTCTTTTTCATTTCAATACATAATGGCAGGAGTACACACAGTGGGTCACTACTTACTAGTATATTGTCAAGACGACGTTTGTTGAACAAAGTAGTTGGACATAAGTTCGGCGATCAGACGAACTCAGTTGGGTACATATTCGTACGTACAAATTTTCTATATGAAATTGGAACATACAGAACACAATAACTGTTACATACAGTAATAAACCGAAGCTCTGTATCGTTTCATTCAATGTGTGTAGTGTAAATCTAAATAAAGCTTCTATCAAGTCCTTGTACAATTCAATGCAGTCACATTTCAATTTCATTTAGAGGCCTGAGTGTGTGTTGTTCCTTCGATTCCTTTACTCGGTGAAACCAATACCCGCTTGAGACAAATAACCTTAAATTTCCATTAGCCGACGACAGTTCGACGGCGACTAATCCTGAAAGCATCGTAAGTATTAGATTCCCGACTGCGGTTACTACTGTGTACAAACCTTCCCATGTTTTTATAAGCCTTCTTTAAAATATTTTATTACAAATCTTAAAATAACGTGAAGTATATAATTTTATTTAGCAAAATGTGAATTAACTGAATTTTGATTTATTGGGTTTGCCCCCTTTTAGAAGCCTTTAGAAATATAATTGTCAACGATGCTTCACTCTCATTTTATTTACACACTGAACGGAAGAATATAAAGTAAGGTGCGATTATCTATGTTGCGATAGTCTATAATATCGCACTTCCCCGCAAGTTGGTAATCTTCATGACATTCAGAAATGACCCAAATTGTTAGCCTAACAACTTACCTACAATGTTGTGACAAAGATTGTTAAAAGTCAAAAAGAAAGTAGTCATTAAGGACGTTTAAAAACGCATTAAGTCGACGCAGTAAGGACATTCGAAAATGTAATTTAAATAAATTCTTAATAATGTCCTCAAATAAAAACTAAATGCTACTTAATTTAAACATGTACCTCGACGTAGGTAAAAAAGTGAATTGATTTTTAAATATAAAGTAATTGAATTTATATACGTAGTATGTCCTTTGAAACAGAAAATCTTTAAGTCAAAGCAAATTACAAAGAGACTAAAAAAGAAAATTTTAGTAACTAGAATTTAACGTCTCCCGAGAATTCAAGGGTTTAAGTAAATTGTTTCGTTTGCTTCGCCTTCGGAATAAAAAACACTTTGAATTCAGAATATTTTTTGTTTGAATGCATAAGAAATTAATTGCTAACGAAGAACGGTACCAACCGAGACAGATTAGTACCTGATCGAGTATATTATTTCATACCTTATCGTAGTATGTCGTTACAACATTTTAAGTATTTCACTTGACTACTAAATTGGTATCGAATATAATAAATGAAAGGTTTCATAAAATACACAAAGTAATATAGGTACTGACATAACCCGTCTATGCTAATCATCACATTGTATATGTGATGCTTTTATCACATCAATTAATAATTTCGATGTACATATACATTAACATGTCGCCAAGTGCGCGACACTTTATTTTAGCGTCATCAGAGCTTGCTTCCCTCATGACAGCTTTCACATGAATTCGGGGATAGACAAAGAGTATGCACGATGAAAGAGCCTTTCATACATCTCGCACTCGCCGGGTGAGTTTCAGAGGCTGTGTGTTGTGATAACAGCTAACGAGTACTCCTACAAAGTAGTAACCATTGTGTGAAATGTGACCCACTCTTGAGAGATTACTAAATAAATACATTTTAACATATTGCTGTATATGTGTACCGAATGAAACAGTTTTGGTACTGTTATATAAACAGTGACCGGATAAGTTCACTGCCATGAAATATGTTACACGTGATTTAACCTCGCCGTACTTACATAGAGCTAGCCACAGGCTAATTGGATGTAGTAGGTGCATGTATTGATGCGGCTCGCTCCGCGTTATTTGTGCCGGCGTGGACTGTAAGTCGTTTAACAAAATGACGGGCCCTTTTTATCTTAGTCGGGCTGCAATTTGTTTCTCGGTCTATTTTCTCCAAACCGCAAACAGACCGGCGGTTTCCTATTTTGAATATGCCTTCTCGCCGGAATGGGGCTGAATTTGTCAAGTTTCAGTAATTTAAGCCGCGATTCGTCAGATTGACGCAAAGACAATTTTGATTCTGATAAATTAAAAATTCAAATAGAAATGTAAAGCTTCAGCCAATATTGAGTGTCGTTTCACGGGAGCTTTGATTTATTTTATTATTGAAACAATGCACGCCGTTTCATGAATTGGTAATACCTATCTGTATTCAAATCCGTAAAAAAGCGTTGTTTTCACCCCTGTCTGCTCACCAAGGGGTATCTTTAGCAACACTTCTGCATTTCCTTTGAGTCTAAAAAGTAACCTATTTTTCATGTTTCCGCGCAAACGGAGCTCCGTAACAATCATCATTTATCGAGAGCATCTTTGTGCTGCCTTTCAAACCAAGTACAACAAGAATTCAGATGCTTATTATAACTGCAATTACATAGAAGATTGAAAGAGAATTATTCAACGATGTAAAAGGATTTAATGAAGGTCGCTGGTCGAGGGAAATCGAACTCGATGTCGAGGTGTAATACGAAATTGGAATAATTGGCTTTCCATTGCATTCAACAATGTGGTCAGATTATTTTGTGCCACTCTCTTTGTTGATCGTGTAAGGGGACCAGAGTAGGCTTTGTATGGGCGTAGACTGTGATTGGTCTTCAAATAAATTCAACCTCTATTGGGAAATATTGAGGCTTCTCTCAAAAATCCAAACCAGAAATTTCAACAGGTTATTTTTTTAAAATTTTGAGCTAAAGGCAATGCGGTCTTCCAATATTATACCGAAAAAGTTATTCAAAAAATTCTACGTTATTTATTTTCTTCCCCCTTTGCGGGTACAACAAAACTGCAGGGAGTATGACTGTTTTAATAAACTTTTTCATTTTGCATCTAAATTGGATTAGGTTGGTATTTGAGTTATCTTGCCTGTGATCCGTGTTCACGCACACGAGAATTATGAATGTTTTGTGTAAACTGGGAAGCGTTATGCTGACACCGATTCACGAGGGTGCAGCGGCGGCGACGACGACGGCGACAAGTGAATTATTTAACAAAAGAACAAAGAATATAGTGTGACATAACGTTCAATAGTATTTTCAGTTTTTTTGTAATCTTTTCATATAGAGGCACAGTTAAGATTTTGTAATACGAGTACATCCTCAACGCTGATCCTAGATTGGGACGCTATAAGCTATTTTCTCCGTTTATTGAATTACGTCAATGTATGAAAGCAGTTCTAACTCAGTTCCGATAGCTATATCCAAGATTATCCTACAAAAATATCTTTCTTAGTTTCGAATGTCCTACAACAATAAAACTCTTATTTCACTCCAGCGACTTTACTGAATCAAGGAATACTTCTTATTCTTTAAAACGTCAATAGAACTTCTTCTCCGAGACACAATACAAAAGAAACTTGGCAAATTGATTTCTTAGTGTTCTAATAATAAGGTTTAAAATATATATATCTATATTTTTATTGGAATGGAAGAGGTAAATAGCGAAATATAAATTTGAGTTGTCAGGTTGTGTCTCCGAGGCTGGCCCTCGTCAAACCAAGGCTGACCTGTCACCGACGCGTTTTATTTTTGCGACTCTCGAAATTACTAACACAACTGTTTTTTTGATACTCCAGTTGTATTTTTATTAAAGATATAATTTGACTTTTATTTTGAGAAGGTCCAAAAAGGTTCCATACCCAAGATAATTTTATGTAAGTTAGGTAGTCGGCAGCGCTGCGGAACGTTTATTCTAAATTCAAATACATAAAGTTATTGATTCGTTTGTTTCAAAGACTAGAAGAATGTTCAAAACAAATCTGACTTCCTACCAATCACTGAACGTCGATCTGTAAAATGCGCCATGAAAATCAACTTGGCGGAAAAACCAGAATGGCAGTCTTATTTATTCAATCCAATGCGGGTGGAAATGTGAATAGCATCAATTGATACGAATAAATTATTATTGGATAGAAATAAAATGAAAAGCAATTTTTATTGTACAAAATAATCATTTTTGGTGGCCGGCCCTCTCCCTTCGCTAACGAACAGTAAAACATTATTTGCATGATTTTGTTATTTGTTTTAAATATTTGGTCGTTAAGAAAGTGAACAGACTTTAGTCAAGATAGTAGGAGGTTGTTAGACAGTTTTATGGTCTATAACAAAATATGAAGGAGCGCACACCGGAGACAATGCATCGTACAGATATTTTTAATCCGTCACTGGCTTTTATGTTCGGAAACTTTGTAATAACCATGGTAACTAAGTAGACTTGAAAAAAAAATATTGAAAATGTTGTTTGACTCAAGACAGACTTGTTTTCGTCAGACTAGTCAGTCTAAAGACTGTTTGAACTATAGTGTGTTCATGTTCTTACTTTTGTAAACGGAATGATGAACTTGATCAGTGGGTAATATGACGGAATCGATATTAATGATCAATTATTATTACGGACGAAGTAATATCATATAATATTACGATTACGTATATAGTCGATACCTAATGCTAATTAACCTCGACCTTTGTTGATTAGATGTGACACTATTAGTTGATATTAAGTTAGTGATTGCTATATTCGTTGAATATGAACAAGCATTTCAGTCTGTCGCAGCAAAATATTGGTATCTAATTGGTGAAAAAACCTCTTTAATGCAGTATATACAGTACTAGTCGTAATAGAGATATGGGATGGTGGAGGATCGAAGAGGGTAAATACATTGGGAAGGAGACTTTTGTCCATCAGTGGGACGATATAAACGAATACATTGGATTAGCAGCGCTCTGCGGGTTTATCTGCGTTGCCGTGGAATTGGTATGAAAAGGTCCCCAATACTTCGCTCGTCATTGTATATCGATGGTATTGCCTATAAGTCCATTAAGTAGCAATTTTTACTGTAAACAGACGGACAGACAGCAGATGTGATGAATGAATTTTATTGTAGCTATACTTAATATTATCTAAGGATTATTTGTCAAAATTATATTAATATCAATCATAAAATTGTGGTAAGATTATGTTAAATATCTTAACAGAGGGAACGCAGGGACATTTTGTCTATCGATAAGGACTCTTCGGGTTACTGGACCCAAGAGATGTGAAGGCAATTTTAGAGCGGCGACTAGGGTTAACATTAAATTAAATAAATGAGCCTTCCTTCCCCTTCAAACATATATAAATTTTAGACAGAATATCGCGTTACTTGCAGAATAAATTAAAACGTGTATGTAGAGTTTTTTGGGTATGTCTTTATTCTAATATCCGGTTCTGTTAAATATCTGGTACTGATATTTTCAGACGCAGTTCAGCGGTAGAAAATTATAAGATTACTAGCAGTGACTCGCGGTTTTGTCCGCATTGTGCCCTTTCCGCTAGGAATTTTGTGTTGTAAAATTAATTACCTTTCCATTGAATATCTTTTACAAAAAGAATTATTCAATTCGGATCGGTAGTTTCGGAGATGAGCGCGGCCAAACAAATAAGAAATTAAACACTTCAGCTTTATTATTCTAGATTTTTTTTCCTGATTAGTTATGTATTTGCCGAAATATTTTGGCTGTTCTGAAGAGAATTCGAATGAGAAATTATGGTTTTTGAGTACGAGCGAGACAATGATATCTTCATCTCAATCTCTGTGTAGCTAACAATCATCTCATCAATGGGCAAAGCATTTAAATAGAATCCCAATCTATATTTTATTCTGTATTTGAAATATAATTTTATTACCTACGCTCTAAAGAAAGGGGTCCCGGTTCCGTAAAGCTATAAATTGAAGCCGTGTTAATCTGCAGGTCAAGGTATAACCAGGAGTCGTTTTGCAAAGACCATTCCTAAGATTACGATTCTCAGAGTAATATTATTAAATTTCTTGAGGTTTGTAATTTGGGTAATTTTCCCGAAGCCAGGTAAGGCAAGGCAGTTTGATGTGGATTTATTTAAATTACCCATTTTCTGTATTCGAATTAACTGAATTACATTCTAAGTAATTGGTTGACATGAAATTTAAGTAGATGCTTAGTGCGTGTACGATTACTCTTTGTACAGAGCTCTTTTTGTAAAATGGTGGTAACATTCCAGAGTATTTAATATCACAGGATTAAACGTACAAACATATATTTGTATATAAAAATTATGTGTCACTACGCAACTCAGTATAAGTCAAAATGAGTAAATATGTACTAATATATTTTCTATTTATGTAATTATTAGACATAAAAATGACATACCCAATTGTTTCGTTACCTTTAGCGAACATTTATTAAAACTCACATCTAATAATAATGTAGTAGAAATAAATAATCCTGTTACTCCTATCTGTAATCAAAACAATATTAACTTTATTCAACAAGCGAACAATTAATTTTTGTATAGACGTGACAGCAATAGACGAGTGCCGAATGATGGATGGACAGTGTATTTAATGGAGTGTTCGCAAATAAAAGCAAAAAACAAACGACGCAGAAAAATAGAGCTATGTTGATGTGACAATATCAAAAGTCAAACAAAAGAACAAACCTTAAATGCCAAAATCCTTTCTATTTGTAAGCTGCGTTTCCACTAATCTACTTGAACATGCTTTTTTATTTGTGTTTTGAACAGTTAAGAACAGACTAATAGTTAGTTCTTGCCGTAAATGAAAATACTTGAGCGAGCGAACATGTTTGGTCAGTGGTGTATAGCGGGTGTACAGTGGTGTATATTAATTAAAAGAAAAGAACTTTTAACTTCAGATGTATTTTAGAAAGGCACAAATATTAACATTTTCCATGATTCGTAACAAAAAATATTATAAAAAATAGTTAATATAAAACTGCCAGTCATAACGATGAGAAACTTCCAAATAAATAATTTTTCAAGGAGGGCTCTACCATTTGCATAGATAGGAAATTCCGCGGTAATTAATTAGTCGTCGTTGCTTTGAGAAATGAGGGTTACGTCTGACCACTTCATTCTCGTTTGACAAGATTAATTGCAAAATGCCACGCGAACAATAATAGTTCCGGTGGCAATATCGAACAACTTTATGTGACTTCACATAATTAAACAGTAACGTTAGATAAACGAACCTCGGCAACTTTACTTTAATAACTTTTACTAACATTATTTCGCTGAAAGCGTTAACACCTCACGTTTTCTCAGTCTATCTTCTCTAGTTTTAAGCTAGGCTCTTGTCGAGGACCGGATTTGTTCTCTCAAAGAAATAGAACCTCTTTCTCAAGGCGCCAAAAATCTTCTTTTTGAAATCTTTCTGTTCCATCGTATTTTGTATCTTTTTTATTTTTTTTATTTCGTAATTTTCATACTTGTAGTATCGAATAGTGGTGTAGTGTTTAAAGTAAAAAAAACGATTAGTAAGCTATTAGTGTACTTAATGAATATTACTGACTGAAAAGCATATCTCTGGATTTAAAACTTTAAACTATTCATTGAATAAATGGATATGCATTCAATGAATATTTTAATGCAGTTATTGTATAATTTTGTGTTCTTTTTTCTAAAAATCGCCTTCTCCCGTCGCAGTCATCTGGACTATAGGACACCCTTCTTAAGTGCCAAAACTCTGCTCGAATGTTCATATATACAGCTCAACTTTCTACTATTTCGAAATACAAACCAAGCATTTGGTATCGTGCAAATAAAAAAGGGTCGAATTTAGTTGCTCCGACATATTTTTGAAATATTTTTTTACGGAAACTAGATTCTTTCAAATAACACGCTGTAGCAATTAAAATGAAAATATTCGATTTCTGTTTTTGAAAACTTTATAGAAACCAAACTATTTCTTTATCCGGTTTTCCAATCTGTTTTTGAAATTAGAATGGTTGCGCTGGTATTGGTATGGTCATGGATTTAATTCGTATATTAAATCCATGGGTATGGTATAACTCATGCATGGAGCTCCCTTGCGTTGTCAAAATAAAAATCAGTGTATTTTAAATATAGTAAGTACTCGTAAGGCAGTAACATCAAGTGGTGTTAACGTAGTGAGACCCTTTGTTTTGTTAATTACTGAGCCGGGGCCAGCCTGCACCTGCTTTCACCGCACCAGAATAAACTGTGCGACTAAATTTCCTCTGTTTAAATTAAAAGATAGTCCTGACCAATAGTTACTTCCGTTCGCACCGAATGGAATTCCAAATTAACTTACATTTGTGGTTTTCGATTGAAAACTCGAAAATACAGTTTATAAAGCGACTTTAGCATTTCGTGAATTGTAAATGCAATTGAAATTGTCTTACAATGTATTTATGAGAGTTCATTAATGGCCGTTGTTTAACTTAACGTACTGTTTGTGTTTACTCTGAATTGTAAATAACATATGTGATATTGATGTAGCGCTGTGCACGAGGTGACAATACAAAATGAAATTCTTTTGTTGGAACATTGAATCGTTTTGTCTATAAAAAAAGTGTTTTAGAACTTTCAACATAAATTCTGCTGAAATGTCAACGATATATTTGTTTTAAACGAAGATATTGTTACAGGGGTGCCACGGTGCAGCGAAAACGGTGGTAGTAACCTATTATTTAAAAACGGACACTATTTTTTTTGTCGAACTTCAGATAGGTACTTGAAAGTATTAGATGGTAGAAGAAATATTCTTTCTCACCATGCTGGTATCACCACGCAAGAATTCTCTGACAAGCAGAGAAATATTCAAAGTCGTTATTCTACAATATTTTAAGAGTTTCACTGTCAATCTGTCGAGGGAGCAAGAGGAGCTCTTGTAGTTTACGAGAATGCTTTAACATAAAATAACACTTGAAGGTGTGGGGAGGGCATAGGTATCGCATTAGTACTCGAGGCCCGACGTGCGCTATCGGGCCCTGGAGCCGCAGACCGAGGGCTCTACAGCGACTCTCTGCTCCCTCAGACACGCTTTACTTCATAATCCAACTACGCACTTTAAAGAATAACTACCAACGCGCCGCGGTTTTAGCCGACTTGTTATTCCCTTACTTGTAAATGTGAAAGTAAATCAAACAGACAGACAGACGACCAACAGAGTTTAGTTTTTTTCTTTTAAGGTACAGAACCCTAATAAAAAGTTTTTATTATGTTTTCACACATAAATCACTGTAGCGATTTTAACTGAAGAATTTAGGCGTTTATATTTTACTAGCAGCGCCCCGGGGTTTTACCCGCGTTGTGCCCGTTCCCGTGGGAATTTCGGGATTTTTTTACATAAAAACCTTCCTCTTGAATCACTATACCTATTACAAACAACCGCATCAAAATCCGTTGCGTAATTTTAAAGATTTAAGCATACAGACAAACAGACAAACAGACACGAAACAGAGACGACTTTATTTTATACTATGTAGTGATATTTCTCATCATAACTCTGAAACTAACTGTCCGATTTTAATAATTTAAAGAGGTATACAAAGAAACATAATTAACCTTGATTGTAGAGTAACTAAATACTTAATAATACTTATATTAAATTACTCCAGAGCTAAATATTTAAGTAAAATACGTCTTTCTCCCACTTAAGTCGCAAACTAAAAGCCTAGAATCAACTTTCGACGACGAAAGAAAATATTTAAACTGAAAAGAAGTTGTCTTTCAACTTTAAAAGTTTAATTGATTCAAAACAAATTAACGTTTTTCATTAGTATGCAAAGTTCGCAACAAAATAACGCGAATGAGAAACAGCTGCAGTGTTGATAATCAAATTAAAATATCCATTAGAGGGATGGTCGCCGTTTTCTTTTTACAACGATCATTGTCAACTGGCTATTACGGCTATTAAGTTTAACATTTTGGTCATCGAACGTTTAGCAAATATTGAAAATCAAAATACAATCTTACTTACTAACAGAAAAACGTATTAAAAGGCTTATTTTCTGTTTAAAGTAAAAACGGAAATCACAAGCCTTTCTATATTTTAGTGTAACCTTCAATTTGCAGCAAGCCCCTGGAGCAAGCCCCTGGTGGTATTTTAACTAGTACAGTTTCTCATGCAATTTTAAAAATTGTGTTAGTTAAGGAGTTAAAAACGTTGTTGAGCGTATGAAAATTTAGATTATGTAGTATGTAGTTTGGTTAGTGAAACATCCAAGGATTTGGGCCGAATACACCTTACCCGAAATTTTTTAAGGCGCCGCTTCATTACGGATACTAAATTTACGCTGTAAACTATGCACTATTTGCGGTGAAATTATTATTATAAAAACAAACTATTTTTACATAGTAGTCCGTAACAAAAACAACAATCCAAAAACAATAGACTACCGTAAACCTTTTCCTGCTAACTCAATGCATAGCCTACATACACAACAAAGCACTTTAATCGAACAATAAACAAGAAAACACTTTTCCCGAGCAAATGTTAATAAACGTAGCAACGTTATAAAGGTTGCCCGCAATTGATTTCAATAATAATAATCTACCTGGTTTTTGTACCAGTTGCTTGAGTGGCAATCAACACGGTTGTAGGTACGAAGTATATATATAGTTGTACAGTCGCAACAAGCCGTTTGGTATTGAGGACGTTCGCGGTTTTGAAATGTCCGCAGTCCCGTTCCTCCGACACCCCAACAATTATAATAGAGCGCAAAGGGAATTAGCCTCAAACGTTATTTAAATAAAAGTATGTACTAAAAGAAAATTGCATATTGTACAGCTTTATCCGTGCATAGTTAGAGGGAACTTTAATACCTAAACTCTTCTAAACTGTTTTCTTCGTGATCGTAATCTTGGAAGTTTCTGCGTTTTAACGTTTTTACGAGAAACTAGCTACTAATTTCAGATAGGTGTTTAATATGCAATCAACGACGGCGCTTTTATCAGACTGCCCGTTGGAAAATTGGGATGAGATAAGTTTACACCGAAA
Organism: Cyclophora punctaria; assembly: GCA_951394245.1. Taxonomy (NCBI): domain Eukaryota; kingdom Metazoa; phylum Arthropoda; class Insecta; order Lepidoptera; family Geometridae; genus Cyclophora; species Cyclophora punctaria. The sequence continues at coordinate 6,909,542 of OX596174.1, read as the reverse complement.
CAATATGGTCAAATATTTCGATAAGGTGGATAGCTTCTTCTATACACTCTATAATTCAGTATTCTTGTTTAATATTGTGCAGTTTTGAAGCTTAATCAATTTCTAGCTATGAACTATTCAACTATTCGATTTCTAGCTTGTATACGAAATTAAAATGTTGAAACTAAATAACCGGGTTCTGTCTACAATCGCAAGCAATATTTTTAATGCCATTGAACTCACTTAGTTCGACACAGTTCCTTTTCTAGTAAGTTCTTGTAGGTGATTACTAAAAGCACTCCGTATTTTTTTGTGCTTTTTGGAACTATGAGCTGTGTCAGTCCATCGTTACATTACAAAGACAAAAGCCAGCACTTAACACGGACATTATTTTAACATTCTGTACACTTACTCACTAGAAAGAAAAAACTACTACTTTTACTTACTCACTTATGAGTTTTGGCATAAGAATAATATTACATTCGATAAGTTCTAGAAGGATAGTGGTCAACCTTATCGTTGGAGTTTTAAGACCGCCTAAAGGCCATCGATATGTTAGTAATACATAATCCTAACTATTATATTAAGTAACTCTGTCTGTCTGTCTGTCTGTTACGCTTTCACGCTAAAACTACTGAACCGATTTGAATGAAATTTGGTACGCAGTTAGTCCAGAGCCTGAGAAAGGACATAGGCTACTTTTTATCGCGAAATTCTTGCGGGAACGGGTACAACGCGGGTGAAACCGCGGGGCACTGCTAGTTAATTATAAAACTTATCTAAGCTCTTGATCGAGTCCCATCCTGACTGATTATTTTGCATATTAATGAAATACTTACTGGTTTCTTAAGTTTATGCGAACACTACTCATTTTGAATTGAAACTACTTTGACATTTTTATCTGACGTTTCGCCCCCTTTACAGGCACCGTGGTCACAGAAGACAAATAAAAGCGAAGTGTATCCATAAATATAGTTTCAATTCAAAGTGAAATACTTGTAAAAGCAGAGGTGTAACAAATGTGTGACATTTTTTGAAATGTTACTGCCTCTAACTACAAACGAAACAATTGTATACCTATGTGACGTGTTGGCGAACACGAGTAGCTTTTATATTGGAGCTAACAAAGTATTAGCCCGTGGGCGCCGGCCGGTGGGTCTGTTTATCGACTCTTAATCCGGAGTTATGCGATCCGACCTGATTTCTTTGCTTTCTAATTGGTGGTTTTACTTTAATACACCAGCTAAACACTGATTTACTTAAAAGGATTTATACAGTTCGCCTCGTCGGCGTCGGTTTGTTTATAACCCAAACGTGCCTCCTAGTACTTATTTCGTTTATTTATAAACAGCTCTCTTGAGTTATTTCTCCTTCATTTCAACCTTTTTTGTGTTTTTTTGTTATATTAATACTTCGTTTTATTGGCAGGTCTGACTTAAGTTTAAAACATGCCGTCTCGACTTTGTATTGAGCAACAGTCCTAGTATGTTTATTAAATGACCCAGAATTTGTAGAAGACTACGCCGTAGCTTCGTAACCAAATTCGTAGCAAAAGCGTAGCTGTTGCGGCGTAGCAAATTCTACGAAAGCGTACCACAACTTCTAGTACCTATACAATATGTCCCCTCAAAGATTCAGTCATATTAAAATTATATTACTGGAACTGACCATGTCCCATTTTGAATTGAAACTACATTTACGGATACACTACGCTTTTATTTTACATTTTTATCTGACGTTTCGGCTTTTTCACATGAACCATGAGTCACAAAAGACTGATGTCCCATTTTTTCCAAATAGCTTCAAATAATCATAAAACAAAATTTGATCACCACTCCCCTTAGGTTGAGTGCTCAACGTAGCTTAACGTTAACAATGTATTCTCCGACAATCTTCTGATAGCCGCTGATTATTTAGTCTCCCTTAATGTACATACACTCAATTAGCTTTTATCGCCGCGGCGTCGTTCAATTTAATGCCTAAAGCGAACCACATTCGAGTCGTGTACCTATTTATTTTTATTGACAACAAAAATACACACATCCATTTAGGTATTTTTTTTACATTTTAATTTTTAGTTTTCGGTTTTTAGTTTTCACGATTCTATATTTGTGTTTCAAAACTGATCGAATGTTTGTTTTTTGTGTAATGGCGAAAAGAACAGTAAAAATATAAGCTGCTGGATAATAAAAAAGTGAGTAATCATTTTCTTTGGCAGGGATACAATTAATGGCCTGTTTCGACCCCATCTCATTTTTCTAACCCACCGGAATATAATTATGGAAATCTGATACCGGAAAATATACCTATTGTTAATAGACCTTTCCTTAATTAAACAAATAAAATAGAGAAAGTAAATAAAATAACGTAATTCATATTGTAATGTCGCTCGGCGAGGAGACTCAGTATTGGTTGTAGCGGAATATAATGCTAAATGAAAGGGTTGGAGTGTTCCGTGGTTAATTTCACCCTCCCAAATAAGGGTCGGTTTTCACACAAAGCTTACTAGGCTTTTTACTTTTTTTAATTAGTCGAAACGAATTGGAAGGGATGAACACTGATATTGTGGATTAAAATGATAATTGTGGTCGGAGTTTGCATACGGTCCTCAACAATTTTGCATGGGACGTGCCTTGACTTACTGACGCGATGTGATTATGTTTTTATAAATACATCTGTCAAGATTATCTTGTCGGCTTTGTGAAAGAATTGGTTTATTTAGTTGTTTTTACCAAGCCAAGTAAGTTGTATTTTAATAACTGACGCAAAACGCTACCTCGCGCCGGCCTACTTACTTTGAAATATTATTTTAGTCGATTCAACAATTTTGTCGGTACATATCTCATAAGTTAAATACTTATTCTTTTAATGGACTTATGTAGTAACGCAGCATAAATATCATAGCTATTCTTAGAATATAATTTAGTTTTAAAGTAAATTGAGCGGAATAAACGGATAGGCACATAAGTGATCCTATATGTACCCTTTTTTCATTATAATCTACGGACCCCTAAACATTTTATTAAAAATGTTTCCTTGTAGTTGAAGTCGCGGGCAAAAGCTAGTAACCTTTTATAAGAAGACTGTAGATGATGAATAATATATTGTAGGCTTTAGAGCGTATAACTAAATAGAAAATCGACAACTATAAAGGGTATTTAAATGCAATGGGCACATTTTGAAGCAAACTTTGCTAATAAATGTTAGGCGTCCATTAGTGGGAGCTCATTGGTCGCTTTACTCTGATCGGCAATGTTAGGTGCTATTTGCTAGTTCTCTACGAGGGAATTAATGACAAATATCTTGCAAACGGTTAATGAGAAACGATGGAATGGAAGCTGCTTCAGTCTCTACTAGTAATATAATAATAACAAATTAACTTAAATAAATAACGTAATGAAGTTGTTATGTTGTTACTATTTTAATGTATGACAATAATATAATGTTACAGGGTTGTTCAATAATAGTACAGTCTTAGAATTTAATTTAAAATATGATGTACAACTACTACTACTAATGTTTTACTACTAGACTTGACAAAAATGTATTGTAAATGTACAGAGATAGTTGCCACTTACAAAATCCTACTATGTAATTGTTATAAATCCGAAAGTTTGTGAGGATGGATGTATCTGTCTGTTACTCTTTCACGAAACCCCTACTAGATGGATTTGGATGCCACTTTACAGTAATATATATCAGAATAACACATGGGAACATTTTATCCCGAAATTCCCGCGGGAACGGTACAACGTGGGTAACACCGCGGGGCGTGGCTAGTTTTAAGATGTTCGCCACATACAAAATTGTAGATAGATAAAGCATAGATAACAACGCCCGGAGCATAGAGAGTTTTGTTTATAATTCAAAATGTTTACGGATGTAATTCTACGAATATTATATGGTTTTGTATTCATAATAAATGAGCATTCAAACAGTAAAACGGATTCGGGACAGCATGTCGCTGACATTTAATTTGAAAGGATCAAAAAACAAGTGTTTATTGTTATTCCGATGCATTTCCAACTGCAATACCAAATAATAAAATCAATCGGAATATTAAATTGATATCCGGGATACAACGAAACAATACAACATTACGCAACTACTCATTTCATACTGGCGACGCCTCGCAGCTTTACCCGAATAAGATACGATCCTATGAGTTTTCTAGAATAAACAGTAGTTTATGTTTAAAAACAAGGTGTAAGCTCTTCCCCGTTTCATATTTCATCCAAATCCGTCAGCTTTTTCGGCGTGAAAAGTTAACAACGACGTACATACTCACATTTTTACGTACACAGCTACGCTACCGAAGAGTATATTCATTTCCGGGGTTTAATTTGAAGAAAACGAAAAATGTAGTTAAATTGTAGATGGGAGAACCAATATTATTATATGAAAATAAAATAAATATCTGTTAGTTTCATAGCTCTATTAAATTATTAAATATTCTCTGAGCTATGAAAATGGATCTGTTAACTGCTCTGCTAGTTATTCAGTAATATTCAGTAAGTTTCCATTCCGTACCTTTGGCAGCATTGATTCAAATTGCTTTCTACTTGTCAAATGCAAATGTCTGACGCAGGATAGAATAACCTCAGTCGGATTGAGTGGGGGCAGTTACTAAACAAAGTGTAGTGGGTTCTCACTCCTCGCGTACGCTTTGACTATGCTCTATGCTCTATGCCATCTCTATTGCTATGTACGAGCTTTGTACTCTCTCCTGTATGTTCTCCTGCTTCCTTAGGCGCATTAATCATATGCGTTTCATACCTTTGAATACACGTATGATTCCTATTTAGTTGTGGCACAGGATTTATCTTTTGTTATCTAAGATGTTATCAATCATCTCGAATATAACAAGAGGAACCGATGTCTACAATTAGTGTTAATTCACAAGTGTTCCCAAATGATTTATCGTTCGAAAGCCATTATAACTTATTCAAAAAGTACTTGATCTGTATTTTAATAAAGTTCCCAGGATGAATATTCAATATCATGAATTTCGCACAAATATTGACTTTGTTTTCTTACTTCCGTATGCCTTACACGTTTTAGTGCGGCGCTGGTGTCCTATTTATTCGTATTTTCTGTACTGTTTCTGTGTTAAATTGTACTCAATATTTCGTATCCGAAATGTAGTTGAATGTGTTAAATGTGTTTGTGTAAAGCGTAATGGTTTACGCATTGCATGTTGCAATGTTTACCATTTACAACAAGCTTGTATTATGAGGCGAGTGTTCGCGCGAACTGCCGACGACTGCGAAGCGGATACAATAAGAACTGATATGTGTATGTAGACAGCAATATGCGCTATTTCATCCCCTCCCTATAGAAATTGAAATTTATTCCGCTGCTAAAATTGCTATGCGACTTTAGGAAACGTTTCACTTATGATCGGCGGATGAACGCTCGATATTTCTTCGTCAATAGTATTTCGAGCTTGAATGGTAAATATCAAACATGTTTTGTCAACATTTTTGTGAGTATATTCAATGTTTATGTTTATTCGGAGCGTTCATGAACCCGTATTTTCCAAACCTCATTACAGGGTTTATACTATAACTCCAGTTTAACTTATAATCACCAGTGTCGCTCGCTGTTAAAAGTCCTCTACCTGCTAATGAGGATAGTTTCGTCCGTTTCGGAGATTATAACTTATTAACTGACAGCACCATCGACATTCCAAAGTTTTTAGTTAGTAGCAATTACATTTTAATCTTCAGTATTATTGAGACCAAGTAGCATTATAACATTCCATCATGAACGTAATAATTAACGTAAACTCAAGTGTTAATTAAGGTTATAATGGAACTGTGTGTCGTATTTTAATCCTTTAATCTGTAAACATGAAATATTGAAACATATTGATATATCTGACAAGCTTTATATGGGTATTCAAGAGTTAAAATTAAGTAGTTTTTGGACTATACGTATTACTTAGTTTGAATATTTAAGCAAGCAAGTAAAATGGGTAAAATATTATGACCATGATCCCATGTTATGCATATGACATAATGTTAGAAAATCTCGTTGCAATTTAGCTAAACATTTTGTACACAATATAAACTAAACTAGTTTCTTAAGTAATGAAGAGATTTCAACAACAATTTCAGTTTGAAACTTGAAATTGGAGACCAAATGCTAAGCCGTAAATGACGGCGCTTTGGGTCTTATTAAAATTAATATTTTTCATTGTCAACATTGTTTTACATAATTTTGGGAAAAAATAAAAGCTTAGGTTGGGGACGAATATTTATATACGCACATATAAATATTTACTCATGGCCTTGCCTTACCTTACCAAGGTGAATTATTTTTAATTTATCAACAAAAACGCTGTAAAAAAAATGACTGTATTGTGTTTGTATGCGTGTTCAGAAACACAAAAATCGGTCGACAGAACATAAAGCTTTTTATGTGATTTATAAGGAACTGAATAAAAAATCTCTTTAAATTATTTTACACAAATAACGTGCGATCACCGAATTAACGTAAACAGAAGTACTCCGTCATTCGGTCGAACTTTATACATTTTCCGTATTTTGTTAATTGGTTCCAAGCGGTAAACCAATATTTAATTGGATATGTTATGAAAATGTTAATACAATGTTTTATCTTAATTTTATGAAAGTCTATAAATACAGTATTAAATCAATATTTATGGCTTTAAAATTTATTACGCCATAATTATAGGTGAAAGTAATTCTATAATATGACTTTAATACATTTTTCACGAGAACGCTATAAACTGTGAAGCAGGTAAGAAACTTCTTCGCTCAATTCAAAGAGAATATTAAGCTTATAAAGGAAAGTAATAATGTATGGCTCGGGAGTGTTATATACATGCGGTAGTGAGTAGGCAATAAAATTTAACTTGTGTATATAGTCGTAAAGCGAAAGGCGTTAGTATCATATTATGTCTCGCTCGGCTTATGTTGAAAACGTTTCCTTATCCCAGAGTTCTTGAAGCTTACAACTCAATTTCCTTTAGCAAATCCTGGATCAACGAAGGTGTACGCTGCTCAGCTATTTCATGAATATATCAATGTACAAATCATTGTTTGCTTAATCAAGCCACATCTTTACACCGTTCACACAATGGTATTCTATTGACTATCTGTTGTTGCAACATATATTTTTGTAGTACCTTGATGTGCTTACATTTCTCTACTTTAGTTTCATTCAATTAATTTTGTAAGTGAGTAAGTTCAAGAAGGTTAGTGGTCAATTCTAGTGTCGGAGTTTCGAGACTAAAAACCTTTAGCATGGTCTAACAATTGAAACAAGCTGCTCGGTGCTAAGCATCTAGCTAGCCAGTATTACTTAAAGACTTGTGAAGTAGCTAGTATTATTCTCAAGACTATTAAGTGAATAGGTTCTAGAATAATAGAGCGAAGTTGATAGTATAAACATTAATCAGAATTGGTTATTGACTCGAGTACTTAATGGTTGATTGTCTGCGAAGTGAAAGTCCGATAAAGCAATAATCCTAAGTTTGTCTAAAATTCTATATCTAACTTTAAGGTTGTTAACGGAAAAACATCCAGGGTCCGTTTTAAACGAAAACATATTATAATTAATGACGAAATCCACTTTTTCGGGAAATAATTGGAAAGGAACATATTAATTTACGTTCCCCTTTAATTAAATTTTCATACGACACGTTATTTTGACGCGGGATGATTATGTCACTCGTCGTAACCGAAATGACGGTGGTCGTCATTAAGTCGGAGTGCCATCGTTTAGGTCCGCGGCGCGTAAACACCGTTGGAAGGAAGCTTACTAAAAGCTTGGGCCCGGTGCAACTCGGAAATTAGCCACGGTAGCTGGCTACAACACGTGAGGATGGACTAAGAGATTACTTTCTACTGAAATGCGTATTTGCATAGGACGGTACGAGGGCGAAGCACTTTTCAAGTTTTGCTGCTTTTTTGTCGATGGCCTACTTATACTTTTATTGGACCGGATTTTAAATACTTTTGTATTTCACGAAATTTCGTTGTTCTTTCTTTTTTCTTTAATGGAAGTTTTTCTGACGTAGACTTATGAATTTTAAAACAATTAAAAGCATTTTAAGTTTCCATGAAAACTACTAACAAGCATATTGTGCAGTGTGCACTGAATATCATCACTTGAATAAAGTTCGTTCTATAAAGTAATAGTATAGTAGCATAGCTTCAAAACTTTTTAATTCTTAATGAAAGTATAAAATAAGTCTTTAAAAATAAGTCTTCAACTTTACCTACTGAAAGTTCAGCTCTCAAATATAGTTGAATAGAGTAAACTGAACACCGAGCCGTCTTGTATCTCGAAAGTGTTACAAAGAAACATTTCTAGGCTTAACCGAGGCATAAAGATAAGAGTTATATATTATCTGCGTACGGATGTATCTCGCTATTTGTCCTTTGGGTATAAATGTCTGAATGGCGTACAAGTCGCATGGGTACAATGTAACCAAGACTGTCCAAGATTTACCGCGGTCAAAGTTTGACGTCGCACCCGAGGGGGGGCTCAGCCGACCTGCAGAAGTGTCGGCCCATAATGTATGTGTTCCCTGCATATTACATAATGTTTACATTTGCCTACATACAATTATTATAACACAAGTCCGCTAACCCGTTGACAGTGGAATGGATTGAGGTTTTCCGGAACATATAACATTGTAACCTAAAAATACTTTGAATATCTGAATACTTTTACAGGCAGAAATTGAGGAAAGATTAATCTATTCAACCGGTGTTTAATACAGTAAGAGTTATGTTTAATAACATTAAGGTGTAACGTATAAGTGAAATAGCGTTATTGTGGGCAATTTCGTCAATTATTACGCGTTAAGAAACGTTATTATATCAAACATTTAATGTTGTAGCGCCAGTTTTAAAGTATTTTCTAATGTACACTTGTGGGGAACACTTTACGGCCACAAGCTACTTTGAACTCCAGATTGCTCCGCTAATGGCTCTCAATTGATTCATAGTATTACCAGAAAATAATTGCGTTGAAAATTTATTGTCCTTTTTTATCGTCTTATTTTAAAAACTTTAACACCGGTACAGTGGCGCCTTTTTTGACTTGGCAAACAAGTAAGTAAGTAATCGCTTAGGTTAAAGGCCAGCCCTAGTGTCGGGGTTTTTAGACCGCCTAAAGACCTCCGACATGGTCTAACAATTGAAACAACCGGGACCGACAAACAAGTGATTTGTGTACAACATGTCTCTGGTAACTGAACCAAACCAAAAACACAGAAATTATAATAACATCCATAAAATGACAAGAACATTCCCTGTTTATGGATATCTAAAGGAAATTAAATGGTCATGCCGTCTCGAGCCTGCAACATTGCATTGAAATGTCGACTAAAGCGGCGTACAGACTGACACTTCAGATATTAAAATATATTTTTATTGTGTTGTGAAAAGACGATATTTCTTTGAATATGTTTAGAGAGAAAACCGATTGACCGATCGACTCGTTGACGCCCGAGGTTTAAGGTTAAAAGGACACACAGTCTTAAAATAAACAATGTTAGTATGACCTTTTTGTGACTTATACATTGAACTTAAGAACTACTTAGAAAATATATAGTTGATTTCAAGAATACTTCAAAAAGTTTAACAAAAAAGAGTTTTTCAATGAAGATAATATTGTATTTTCTTCAAAGGAATATGAAATGTGTGTATGTATTATTTTGATTGAATTTTCTAGGATACAGTGTGTGGGTGGGTGTCTAATGCTGGAGATCAAGGCAATGTCACACGGGGTACGGACGCTATGCATGAATACGAGAGGTGTCGGAATATTTACTGCGGTTGGCACTTCTCAAATCACACCAGAGCGTTGCGGCTTGGGGCATAGCTAATGCAACAGTGTTGCTTCGTCTTTATAAATGCTTAATAAAAACATTTAATATTTAACTTTGAACTGTTTTTTTAGATACATTTAAAATAACTGATAAGACTTGTGTATATTTCGATATCAATCATAATGTTTGCACCTTATTCTAAATTCTTGGACAGTTATAATTTCTATCTTGATTTTTTTCTGGTCATTACTGCGCATCCCCACATGTCGCTGACATGGCGCGACGCGCGCGGCTTTTATACTTATACTTTTGATGCCTTATTAATAAATTAAGAACATTTTAGCTATCAAATGGTTTGTCACTTTCTGACATACACAATTTCCCGAAGAGCAAAAGAGACAAAACACAGTGTCACAATGTTTTAGTTACACCGCGTTTATTAACCGCTTACCCGATGGCTAAGTTAGCGGCAAGCAAACTGTAACCCGGCGGCATAGCCGTTGGTATGTGTGGACGCGTCATTAGTTCATCATTTAGATTGAGTGAGTTGGCGAACTGCAAGAAAGCGAGTTCCGTACTTCGCTCTTCCGTGAGTACTAATAAATGAAATACGACGTCTCACATGTCAAAGCTCGCTCGCGTTAAACTTGTCAAACTGATGCTCGGCAAATCGCCGCTATGCTAAAAGAAGAAGTAATGGACAACAAAAACCAACATCGTACGGACAACTAAGTAATTCGTATCCCAATAAATTTCACCCCAAAATGGAATACGGTTTGAATTCGGCTCGTATCCAATTAAACATACAATTATTGTAAATTGCGCGTACGACTAATACCAGTTCGCGTATTTTGTGTCGAATCTGAATCTAGCCTAAAATAAAGGGTAGTTATTTTGGATGAGAGCCAACTGCTTGTTAAGGAAACTAGGGAATTTGGTAAAGCCACCATTGTTTCTTGTTGTGTGTATATAAAATACATTTTCTGGGTATCTTAGTACAAGTTTCTTAAGAGTTAGAAACCACTCAATGTAACACGTTTAACAGATGATAGCGCGCTTAAATGAGGCTTCGATTCACCGCATGGGAGCCGCTCTTGATTCGATGGCAAGTCAGCGAAAATTACAAGTTAAATCGGTATGAAATGAAAATTTAAAATCGTCACAGTTGACATGGTAACGGAAGCTATTTCAAACAATGATGCTTGAATATAATGTTTCAGTGATATTTTTATTAGTTCATTTTATCAATTTGAAACTTTTCTGAAATTAGAATTAACATATTTTCAACTTAAGCTGTCATTTGATTATTATATTATTTCACAAGACGCTAATGTTCACGGAAAATTTAAAATTAGAACATTTTTAATTCAATAACTGAAACAAAAGAAACCCCCTAAAATAAATTATCCTTTTTATAATTATCCTTAATCCTAAATTCTAATCCAAATTGAAGTTAATCGTTCGCATATTTGTAAGAGCTCCAATAATTTCATTGTTACCATTCCGAAAATTAATTAACCGTTCACAATTCGGTTGTTAAGTGAAGTCGTACAAGATTATTGGTTAGTTAAATCTTAAGTAGATACTTAACTGGTATGTTTACTGGGAGTGAAGAGATTGGTCATGCTCCAAACTTTGCTTGTGGTTGAGGGACGTTTCACTTGCCCTTAATATACTTGTAGTTATATCAGTAGTTATACGTTCCATTTGTGCTACAATAATAATTGTTAAATATAATATAAACAAAGGTAGGAAGTTCCACCTGCCAATTCCTTGAAGTATCCAATATTAAATCATATAAAGGTAGATTTAGACTTCCGGTATTGCCTAATTAACGTGTATAACAAGCTCCATAATCAAACGATGTCCTTGTCCCTTGTCTTTGTCTCGGTTATTTCAGTTTCAATCGTCAGACCAAGTGGGAGGTCTTTAGGCGGTCTAAAAACTCCCGACACCAGGGTTGGCCACTGACCTACTCGAAACGACGACGTCGACCTTGTCCCTCTCTTTATTATATATTTTCAATTTAATCTATACTAATATTATAAAGCTGAAGAGTTTGTTTTGTTTGTTTGTTTGTTTAAACGCGCTAATCTCAGAAACTACTGAACCGATTTGAATAATTCTTTCACTGTTAGATAGTCTATTTATCGAGAAAGGCTATAGGCTACATTTTATCCCGAAATTCCCACGGGAACGGGCACAACGCGGGTAAAACCGCGGGGCGCTGCTAGTATATTTATAAATGTATTTTATTTCTACATGTATTGCAATAGCAGCCAGTATATACACAAATGATACTGACTTTTATCTGTTTGTATTTGAACTGAACCGGTTTCAATGTATGCAGTTTACCGAGAGCTTCGATTTGTGGGCGGGAAAGTAGATTTGCCACAACTTACCTACTTTATATGTTACCGCTACCGTTTGACTTGTGGCCTTTCTGCTATTTGTTATAATACAGATTGTTTTTGTATGGTACATATTTAGCTAATCAATTGAATTTAAAACACGGCGTAGGAGTCGTCATGTTCATGTATTTATGGTAATGTTCGAACATTATCCGAAACAATGGATATGTAGAGTTGAATCCTTATTTGATTAGATCTCCCTTTACAAGCTGGGGACCGACTCTCAACGAATTTGAATTTTATTTTAATCACGGAACAGCATTTCATTGAAATCGACACGGTTTAGGGAAATACGTGGAGATGTAAGCAAACAGCAGTCAATACAATCATGTATTCAATTTGTGCGAGGATTACTTTTGCTTCCAGCCCTAAATTTTATTTGATCCCCAATTGAAGGTAATATCGATTTTGTTTTTTTTTACGCAACGAGTAGGGTTTCTGCTGAGTTGTGGTTACAAACGGCGATCCGATAAGAGCGCTGCTTTCATACGCCTACGATAACTACGATATATATTTCGTAGACCGTCGTAGCGTTTCGTAGCACTCGTAGTAGACTAACAAACTACATCAAGGAACAAGTCATATTGCCGTGAATAAAATCGCAAGTAACGTTTATGTCGCATTCCTTGCAAGTTTAATATCTTGCGTTAATATCCATCGTAAAATCAAGATTAACTTTTTCTAATAATATGCACATTTGCTTTTTATTACTGTGCCATCGCAGTAAAAGGGTCTTATCAGCCTAACAAACAGGTAACTTCACATACAAACTTTTTATGGCGACCCCAATAGTAAAACAGTTTTTATTATCTTTCCATTGAACCAATTGAGCGGAGTTTGCTTAATACGACCATCGAATAAAGTTAGATAACTCTTAAGTTTAAAGGGGTTAAAAGTGGCTCCATCTCATGGAAGAGGTATCAGATTTTCACGAATAAATTATTTAAATATATTTTTAAGTTTAACTTTAAGTATTTAGAAGTATATAAGCAATTTAGTCCAATTAACCAAAACATTAGATGTTAAAGCATTCAGATTGAAGGGGCGTAACTAGTCTGAAATACTTCGACCTAAATCCCATTGTTTACGCAAAGGAAGTTATCGCGTCCTTCATAAGTACTTGAAGCTTACAGGTAATAGAAATTATGTATACGCGTTAAGCTGGTTGGCCAAACATATGATTAAATATTAAAGCATATCAAAATACACAGAGTAGCTTTTTTCTATCAGGCAGATTGGGCAAGTCTTAAACTATATAGGTATATGTAGATTGGTTGAATGAGCTTCGAACTCCTGAACGGGCATAACGCCAATAAAACCGCAGGGCACTACTAGTATTTAATAAAGACTTTCTTTTGCACTTGCCGACTCAAAGCTTGTAAACTAGTAATATCAAAGACGTTTAACAAACCCATACGAATATATTAAATCACTTCATAATTATATCTACAACACATAATTTTCGTCTGTCTTCGGTCATCCGTAGGAAAATCGTGCTTTCATACGAAACGCGATGTGGCTGTACCTTACAGTTGCTGTATAATACATGTACGTTCAAACACATTCCCTCGTGCGTTACTAAGTTACACCGGTAGGATTCAAGTGAGGGCCCGGTTTAATCTCGTCAAATAACTAGCTTTAAATACGCGAAGAACTTTTAATTAACACTTGTTTCGTATATACTTGTAGTACAGATGTTATATGTATAGTATAAAGAATGAGGAATCACGTTCCTTAATGGTGCCAATAGTTTAGATAGAGGTTTAGCACGTAGCACTCGTGGCATAGTTTGACTAAGCGATGTTAGTTCATTGCGAGTGTTAAGCAACGTGCAGCTCGACTCCTACTTGGATGGGTGGCCGATAGTGGCATTTCTATCTGAGCGCTACCGTGCTTTGGAGGGCACGTTAAATTGTCGGTCAATCGTTAGACCATGTCGGTGGCCTTTAGGGGGTCTAAAAACTCCGACACCAGGGTTGGCCACTAACCTACTCGAAATTACTTACTTAGACGATGTATCATCAGAACATTGATTCGCTCATAAACAGTATTTTTTCCAAAATTGTAATAGTCGGCGTCGCTTTTGCTTCACTGTGATATTTCCGAAAATGTCACACAAGTAGTCTACAGTAATTGTAATGTTTACAAAACACAATTTATCCAGTTATTATAATATTTAAAATTATATAATATTAGCTTCACTACGAAAAGGCTTCTTAAAAATTTCGACTATAATAAACAAGTTTTATGTAACTCAAATTATGGTAATACCCTGCACTTGAATGCAATAGAAAACACAGGTATTTTGTATTTCCCAAAGCTAGATTGTACTCGGTGAAAGCTAGTTCGCGTCGTTTACAATGTAGATTCGATCAACTTAGGGTTTTCTTTCAAAAGATGCTTTTGTAAGGTTTATGCTAAACTGGAACGTGGCGCCATAAAATGTACTCGCAACTATTGTTAACACTACAAAGTTTAAACGAAATGTTTTATTGACGAGACAAACATTATTGTATGAGAGTTTTATATGTATACCAATCAAGGTAAACGGTTTTATTATACTAATGATTACTTAAACGTAATTAAAGGCTAGAATAAATAAGTATATTTAAGCTATGTGGCATAACTGGTGGTACCACGTGCTTACTTAATAGCTTGTCTACATACTAACTGGCAAACCTAAATCTGACAAGTGTGCGTTTCACGTTGACCTGCAGTAAACTACGAGACTACTGTTACTACTGCTACTGCTCAGTTTTTCAGGTATGTGTACAGCTGTACACCCGCTTGAATGTTACCTTAAAATACTGAAGATAAAGAATTATTTTTATACAGTTTTAACTATTCAGAATAGCTATAAACATACTAATGAGAAGAAGTGACAGGTGACAATATCTATAGTTAAAACAAGAATGCAAGAGAAGGATGATAAAATATTTTTCAAACGTTCCCAGTTCTCAAGTCCGCTCGAGTTGAAGCGTGAAAACAATGGCACTATAATTGAATAAGTGAGCACTAGAACGTTAGTGAAACGATCCTTCCTAGACATTATGACAAATTTTATTTTATCCCGTATTTGGCAAGTGCAGGAGATATATCTCGCCGCGTCCCGCCCACCCGCATCGTTCTCTCTGCTTTTGTCCCCATATACCACTAAATCTTATAACCTTCACTTAAATTTACTTGCTTTCTTCAAAAATATTCTCTAAAAGTTACTTTAAATTTTTAAAACTTTAGGGTTAAAAACCCTAAAGTTTACATAATTCAGCCAGTAAAGAATGCAAGTCAAACACAGCGACCATTAAAAAGTACGGATATGGAAATCCCTTAGAATAAATGTTTAGCTAAGTTTCCCTACTCACGTCGGGGTGACGTGGGCTAATTACGTTTCATTGTCGGCAGTGCGTTGTAAATGACGCGATATTTATAACAATATAATAATGTCGGGTAATGGTCATGTTAGCGTGTTATTTATATAGAGGAAACGAAAAGGGTATTTTCTTGGGATAATATTTTTCGCTAATGCGTCGTGCAAGTTCGCGGGTGCCTCCTCGATTCTGTCGCGGCGCCCGCGAGTAGCTATAATTTTGCGAAAATGGCCGCCTTGTCGACAGCAGTGCCTCTGCTACGAGCCACGGTGAAATAATAACCGCATTATGATTTTAGACAGGCCACCGCTTAAAGTGGTTTAAGGTGACTCAAAGTGGGAGCGCCTTTGTTGCTCACTATGAAAAATGTAATCAGGATATCCTTTCTTCCTGTTTTTAATTTATTTAGCTCACTGTCAACTACGTTAGTGGTGATTCATCTTACACTTCTTATTTGTCTGCAACTTTAGTTTAAAATTTTACCTGTCACGGTTAATATTATCTTGAGTAAATTAACTTAACACCATAAACAATTTAACGTATAAACAAGTCTTATTTATGTCTAACTTGAAGTAACAATAAAGAGATTTTAAAATAAGAACTCTGGAGTAATGTAATCGCTTTTTGTTCAAATTAAATAATTGAAAAGTAGAGAGTGGCACATCGATGTTGTTAAAGTAACAAAGAAATTAATTTCCTCCGTCTCGGCTTTCAGAAGTAATTATTTGAAAACAGATTGCGCCTGTCACTGGGAAGACGGTGTGTTCGGACCGGGAGCTGGAGCGTCCCGGTAAGTTATTATCGGTGATATTTTAATCATATTCATTGCGACGCCATTAAATAAAGTTATTTATGGTACATTTCATGGTAGTACGTGCTTAGCTCCTAGGTATCACCGACTAGCGGCGCCCCACGATTTTACCCGCGCTGTGCCCGTTCCCGTGGGAATTTCGGGATAAAAAATAGCCTATAACCTTCCCGTTGAATGTAGTTATCCATTACAAAAAGAATTATTCAAATCGGTTCAGTAGTTTTTGAGATTAGCGCGTTTAAACAAACAAACAAACAAACAAACAAACAAACAAAACAAACTCTTCAGCTTTATAATATTAGTATAGATAACTTAACTGTCAACTTGACATTGTTATTACTAACTATTGCCCGAAACGGCGTCTGCGTAAAATACCTAGTTATTGCATTATTTTTTTTATCACAAATTTGGAAATCAGTAGCCATACCATGACCTCTTAGATAGCGTCTCAAGATCCAAGCAGATCAGTTTAGGTTAGCGTTTCAATTCGTACCGTGACCTTATTTAAACAATATCGCACTTGAATCGCCATCTCTTTGAATGAATGAACAAACCATTTTGCTGGTCGGCTAATTGCGTCACTTCCTCTAAGAGAAGTTATTAAGGTGCGTTCGAAAACCTTAATAATTAAAATGACGGAAAGTTACGGTTTTTAAGAGAACCTCTTAAAAATCATAAGTATTATTCAAAACGAACATTGGTTTGTTTATACACACGATAATTATTGTTATCTAATTTGTAATCATAAAATGTTGGAACTATAAAGTATTTGTTGCTCCAGAAACCAATATTATTTATAATTTTAAACAGATATCCAAAATAAAATTACGATTTAAGTGTTCGGAATGTCACTGGCAAAGATCAAAAAATTCATAGAATATAAAATAGACATAGATTAAAAAATAGACATAGATTATAATTTATAATACAGACATAGATTAAATATATTATAATAGGTATATTTTTTGAGCATTTAAATTATTACCTTCAAGCTCGTTTGATATACATTGCGACTGTTAAAGATTTATTTCTATTATGGATTTACCAGGAATTTACCAGGATTTATAAGTTAAGTCTCAGAATTCTAGAGCCTTGTCGCTCTCGCTTCATTGGGGAAATTCGGGATAAAACAAAGCATATCCTACATATTTATATTGATAGTCATGTTTACCCTCGTAAATACCTAGGTAGGTTGAGCGCAGGAATGTACGAGTTGGTACTCTACTCGTACATCCCTGCGCTCAACCCACACTATACAGTACTACAACCCGCGCTCGTATTTTATAAAAATAATTTAATTTATAAAGTGTAAAATCGCACATTTTAATCAATTCTTTCAGTAGAATATCGTTAAGTTATTTGCAAAAATGCATTGTTTATAGTAAGGAACAATTAAACATTAATAATTAACTAAAGTACATACTTATTGTTGTTAAAAATATCAACAATGGTTCAATTTATGTTAGAAAAATGTATCTTTTATTGAATTGCTAATTTTGACAGCTGAGACGCTTTACCAAAGCCGCAATAGACGCTCATGGTACCAAATGAATGAACGAAAACATATTTAGTATGACAAATAGCGAATCAGTTTAGGTAATCTGCAAAGCAACTACAATTTGTCACTTATTGATGTCATGGTACGAAAACTGACAGCGAATCAGTTTAGGTCCGCATTTGTATCGCGCTAAGAGGTCATGGTATGGCTCCAGAACCTTTATTACTTACTCATTATCACTCTTTAGAACAGGGACTATCTGATGTTACACTACAATCTTAACTAAGTTATCATCGTATGGAGTTTCTTCTAGGAGGAAGGTGTGAAAGAGGTGTAAAAAAGAAGCATTATAAAAATAATCAGCGCACGTAAAAAAAATTGTAAAAAAATAAATATGTAATTGAATAGTTTCTAACAAAAAAATAAAGGCTTTTTTTGCTGTACCATGGTTCATCTGACAGAGGAAATACCCGACTCTAATTAAATATTATTTCGTGCCATTATTATTTTATTGTTTCTATGGATGGAAAATATAAGGTATTTTTGTAAGAGGCCGAGGTAATAAAAATACAATAGAATATTTTAACTGAAATACAATTCATGAAAGGGATTCCAATGTTATTTAAGTACAAAACACCAACATTTAATCAGAA
This sequence comes from Cyclophora punctaria, assembly GCA_951394245.1. Lineage (NCBI taxonomy): Eukaryota > Metazoa > Arthropoda > Insecta > Lepidoptera > Geometridae > Cyclophora > Cyclophora punctaria. Next base: position 6,891,014 of record OX596174.1, on the reverse strand, counting down.
ATGTTGAAGTTTGGAGCACACGTGCTATACAAATATAGGTACGGAGTTCAGCTTCATATTCTCGAATTAATGAGATAGAACTTTTTCAATTCAATTTCAATTTGTTTGTCCTTACACCCTTCAAGAACGGTTAAGCGCGCCTAAACAAACACAAAACCGGGAATAATTCTCACGCACGGGTTTACTCAGGGCACGGCTAATCAAAATCGGTTGCTCCTACAACTACCCTCCAAAAATTTACTTTTTTCCTTCAACAAAGTAATTTTAAATGAATATTTTAAGAACATACTGTGAAGCTCGAAACTTTCTCGTGTAATTTATTTTTAAGAAATATTTCCTTACTAAAGTGAGCTTTTAAGTTTCTTTCACTGCATGAGGCACATGTTATTTATGTTACTCGGGCTGGTGCTAACTAAATTAATTTATGAACTTGTCACGTGACGTGGGCGTGTTAAACGAGGTTTAAACGCATGCTCTCAAAACAATCTGTGCGAAGGAACGGTGGAGACAAATTGGTATAAAAGTTAGTCGGATCCCTCTGACTTACAAACGCTTTGGTACCTACTTATGTAAGTATAAAATATGTGCGAAGAAGCTACTGATCGCGATAGCATTACATACTAGATTACGTTTATATTTTATGATACTTTGCAGGGGCTCTGGTTATTGTACCGGGCCGCTAGTAGCGATTTTTTGAAAAAAAAATATGAACAGCTTTTGAACTTTAAGCTATATACTTTTTTCTAGGTAGTTGCCATCGCTGCACCGTGGCAACCCCACGGAGGACTTAAGGTTAGTGAGATTTTTGCTTTGAAACTAATTAATCTTTGAGATTGATTCTCTTGATCGGTAATGTAAAATTAAATTACTTTAGATATTAGATACAAAGTAATTACTAACCGAAACAAGCTTTAATTTTATTACATGTCAAACACAATGTATCTGAAGTGTAACGGAAAGCAAATCTGTTTTCACAAACTTATAAAAATATGTTTCAGTGAAAACGCGCTCTTAAATTGTACTTAAAATTTTTATGATGGAAGATATTTTATGAAATAGCCCCTTATAAAAAAGTTCTGGCCTGACCTGGCGCCCTGGAACTTATCCTTTAATATGAGTTTGTACTTAAACATTTTTAGTAGGTAGGTGAGGGGGAATCCTAACTTCCTTCACTTAACTTAGCACTTAGCTGCTTGTTCCTATCATATTTTATGAATGAAATCTTCTTGAAATATGATTTAGTTATAAAAATGTGCTTGATTTGATAATTTTAAGACTTCAAACAATCTGTTGTAGGACAGCAGATAAATTGAATAACGTTTATTTATTTTGACCCCATGGAACCTTAATCACACATAATAATTGATGTTATAATAGTTACTTCTTCGACATTTAAGATTCCTTCATTAAACAATTCATGTGAAAAGTACTTACAAACATAAAATACCACAACCTACATAAAGTAAAAGTTAAGTATTTGCCCGTAATATCCCATTGCTGGGCAAAGGCTTCTCGTCTATCTGAATATATAAGTATTAGTTTAAATACATTCTTTTTAAATAATTCAATTCAAATAACATTTAATATTATATTTTGATTTTAATTGGCGGCTTACTCGTGCCTCTACTACCCTCCAATACAATGCTTCAGATAACGTTGGGCAAGTTTCGCTCATCGCCCTACAATTTTCATTTCGAGTACCAATACTAGTTCGACTCCACTTAGTGGACCGTGTGGGTTTTATTCTTTGCAAACAAACTGTTAAGCTGCAGATAAGGGTTCTATTATCGTTTGGAGACCCGCCAATAATGCCAACAGTAGTTTATATTAATCTATACCTTCATAGATGGAATATATTAAGTACTATTATAGACATTGTTAACAAAGTCCTAACTGTTAGAACGCGCAGTTAAAATTGAATAAAATATTAAAAGCCCTGTAATCAAAGTCAATTTAAATAATTGAATCTTGTTACAAAAACTCGATGGGCAAAGAATTTTCGGCAAACTCTTTTAATATCTTAATATAAAAGTATTATGATTCATATCCTGTTGAATATGCAAGGAAAGTGGAATATTCATAGCAGGCTCGTTAGCAGGCGGGTCGACCGTATTTACTGAAAGTATCGTATTTTATACGCTACTATTTTTATATCAGAATTGGGTTAAATTTATTACTGAGAAGGATGGTTGTGATCTAGATTATCAATCAAGACTAAGATATTGGTTTGATTAACGAAATAAGATATGTCAAGACCTTAGGGTACACAGCTTTTATTAGGTAGTAATTCTACTTATGTCTTATTACATTTATTCTCTTTATTTCGTTCTTGTTCATTCATTTCCTCGAACTGAAGACATGAGAGAATTTTAACGTACGTTTGTGTGTTTGCGAACATCGTAACTCCCTTAGTTACGGGTCAATCGTGGTTGAATTAGTTTACGTCTTTGAAGCGTTATTGCGTAATTCGTTCGCCGCATACAACATGGGGTTACCGCAACCATGTAGAGAATACAGTAGTCGGCTGCATTCAGCATGGTCAGCTGCAGCTGACTTCTAATAAAACGTTCGGAGCCGGTAGACAGGCCGGTAAAGAAGTTCGATAAAGTGGTTCGGTGACCGAAGAAGATTAATGAATTCGGCGACCGCTTTAGGAGAACCATCTATTGTGATTCGCGATATATTTAAACAGTGTATACTAATTCTAGATTTATTACAATACAAGAAAATATTTTCCTACCGGAATTCAAAATATCTATTTTCGGGCATTTTATTAATAAAAATAGATAAACGAGGCTTATCCTCAAAGATAAAGTACAGCAATAATATTTACAAAAACCTTTCTTACTTAAATGATACGAATCCGTAAACAAATACATGAAAGTACGTCGGTTGAGTAATATTTTATTATGTAACTGTGTACTGTGAATAAACTGTAAAGATCCATCAAGGGAACGTTCAACATACTTCTACCCAAAACATTCATAGAACGACGGTGGAAAAGTTCCACTCACTCTGATTTGTGAGACAGAATAACCACCAAAATATTTTTTCATCAACGTTATTTATACGAACAGTCATTTTAGGGTTCCGTAGCCAAATGGCAAAAACGGAACCCTTATAGATTCGTCATGTCTGTCTGTCTGTCCGTCTGTCCGTCTGTCCGTCTGTCCGTCTGTCTGTCCGTATGTCACAGCCTTTTTTCTCCGAAACTATAAGAGCTATGTTGTTGAAACTTAGTGTGTAGATGTATTCTGTGAACCGCATTAATATTTTCACACTAAAATAGAAAAAAAATAAAATTTTAGGGGGGTCTCCCATACATAGAAATGAAAAAAATTTTTTTTTTTTCATCAAACCCATACGTGTGGGGTATCTATGGGTAGGTCTTCAAAAATGGTATTGAGGTTTCTAATATCATTTTTTTCTAAACTGAATAGTTTGCGCGAGAGACTCTTCCAAAGTGGTAAAATGTGTGTCCCCCCCCCTGTAACTTCTAAAATAAGAGAATGATAAAACTAAAAAAAATATATGATGTACATAACAATGTAATCTAACACCGAAAATTGGTTTGAACGAGGTCTAGTTAGTAGTTTTTTTTTTACGACATAAATCGTAAACCGCAAAAAAATACTGATTATTCATTCAATAACTCAAATGTAAATAAAAAAACATTTATTTCAAGAACTTCTTTATTATGTTACTCGCTGCTACGGAACCCTTCATGGGCGAGTCCGACTCGCACTTGGCCGCTTTTTTATAGCTCACTTAGAAACGAAGTTTTACGAAAAACCTTTGAAAAAATACACCCATATGTTACTTCGCGTTCTCTTCTTGCATATGTCGCCTTCATACAGATATAGGAGATTTAGAAGCCGGAATGTTACCTACATTACAATTGATATGTGTATAATATGGGGCTCGAGAAATATGCGAGAGGGTGAAACGAACCCTCTGTTCTTAGTTAAATAACGTAATCTGATCGGTTGTAGAAGGTTACGGAATGGATTTTATTACATATTATAATTTAAGTAAACGTGCCTAACTATAATTAATTTTGCTCATAGTTATTACACAATATAGAACAACATTAATGGAATTACAAAGTAAAGGCGAGGATACACATGTTTCTACAATGGAACAGTTACTAGCATGCTAATTAGCTTATACCATGCCAGTAAGTAACCATATGCTTTCAGCTGATGCCATCATGGCAGTTTTAGTCTTAAGCTATATCTTATAATAGAAAAATAAACCTATTTCACTTTTTTACTTTACAAATAATCCTAGATATCTTTCAATGGCTTGTAACATAATAACAAATCTATTTTAACATGTTTCATACATTATTTTGTAAACAATACCTTCTATACAGGACATACATTTTTCAAATACAGTCAATCAATCAATGTCTACCGTGAATTTCCCGATAGATAATTAACTGAGATTATTGTACAAGAGCGAAGAAAGGCTAGTGAGTAAAGTATCAATTAATAAATGAAGGAAGAAATATAATCAAGTATAAGCCCTTTGCTACACCCGTTTGAAGAGTGTAATCCAAGTAACCATTCTTACTATTAACCTCGATTGTTATACGCTATATAAGATTAGAGGAGTCAATATTATGACTTTACTAGGAATAACAGTTAATTAATAAATAGTGCAGGTGCGGTCGCATGACCTTGTATTTGTATGAAAGGCGTCACAATGGCTCAAAAGAGGGTCCGCACCCACACTATTTGTGTCTTAAGCTTAAAGCTGACTAAAAATCAGTTTAAATATATTTGGAAGTAAATACGCATTCTCTTTACCCATAAAAATACTGCATGTAATGCGCTTTTCTTTTCAACGTATCCTAAAAATAACAAAAAGCCATTAAATAAAAGCTTTGGTATAGAAAGCTCTGCCAGAAATAAGTTATTTGCTTTGTAACATCTCTGACTGTGGTGGGAAGTGACTGGCTGCGAATGGCTTTGACGTGAACGCTAAATTTAAAAACCGTCTGCACAGACCAACGTCACGAAATTAGTTTCACATTGAATTTTGTCATCCGACAATCTTATATTTAATGAGAGAATATTTTTCATTCAACATTGGATTTTGCTCGCCAATCCTTTGAATCGAGGTTTGATGGTATTCCGTTCAAACGTTATTTGTTTACTTGGTCTTGGGAGCTTAGTGATTGTAGTTTTGCTTTGTGTAGGTAGAGATATCACTAGTGGATTTCATATTGTAAAAAGTATGTACCTACTGTTTTCAAAAAGAGGTTTTGTAAGTTATTTTCCTATAAACGTAGGTTAGTAACGTATTTCAAAGTAGAAATGTTTTGCTTCAAACATTGAATATTTTATGAATTACAAAATATTTTCGTAGAAAAGTACGTTTTACGAACTACCTACCGCGAACAGTAAATCAAACTATTATAACTGAAAAATGATAAACTGAATTAAAATACGAGACTAGTTTTATTATACAAATATCACTAGAATAGAATTTAGGTTAATTAAAAAGTGCTTTCTATAAACATATTTTTAAGGTCGCTTAAATTGTTTTATTTTATTTTTTGGCGTACGTATAGTTTAAAGCTACGAGTTACTGATTTCACCGGCTACGTCATACATGTCAAATTTCTTAATAATTTATCTCACGGAAGAGCTTACCTCCACTAACAGCTGGCAAACTCTCTCAATATCAACGACGCGTTAATCCTTGTTATACAAAAGGAACTATAAAAAGCTCCCAGCGTCTCAAACGACTCTCCGTTCAAACGAGTCCTGAAAACAAGTTGTATAAAAACGCTAAACACGAGATGTCTTGTTCTGTTTCGCAGTCAAGAGATCCAATTGAACTTAAAGATTAATGGTATCATTACTTGAACGCTGCAATTGGGGAGACAAAACAGGAGGGTCGAAGGCGAGGAAATAATTAGAGAACTAGTTGTTCTCGGCGGACGATTAATGCTCCACTACTGAGTCCCGACTGGGAGATTTACCGCTCGCCTACAACTCCAACTCCAACTCCCAACTACCATCGATGTGATTTATTTTAATGATATTCAATTCATTGATTGCATTTCTGTCACAAACTTTATGGATATAATTTGTATGATATTTCCATTTTCAAACTTTTCATGGATTTCGAGATCCGCTTAGTACACGAAGGGCGTTATATAGAGATATTCCTCATTACAACGGCACATAACAAATATATACACGAAGTCGATATTTGCGAACATGGCTGTTTTGAACAGCCATGTTCGCAAATATCTAGAAATCCTAGAATAGAACCTACAGCCACCTCCTTAGTTACAGTCACCAACCAATATAAATACGGTCTTTTTGTAACTTTATAAACGTGATAAATATGTATTACCCATCACTATGTAGGTAGCTACACACTAGTTGTGGGTCTCTTAAACCACTTTCAGTTGAATGTAATTTAATCACAACTAAGTAAAGCTTACAGCCTCAACTCTATCGGATGAATGTTCGTTTAAGAAAGTTTATTTATATTTCTTAAATCAAAGTTACATATTGACCAAAGTGATCGAAAATAGTAAAAATAAACCAATCTTTATTGCCTCTGGGGCCATAAGTTATCATTGAAGCGGAATGTTTGTCCCGTGAAGAAAACGAAAGTTCCATAGGGTAAGAAAGATGGGCTCGACTTCTTTTTGAAAGAAGTAAGTCTTTTTATCTTTCCTACTTCCTTATCACTAAACATACTCCAAGTATTTGAAAAGAATAAAATAAATATTGTGAAGACAAAAATACGCCGAGAAACTTCTCTTTCACATCATCTTATTTTCATTTAATATTGTGGATACATTAAGTAGTCAGTTAAACTAATTTTAGTCCTAGCTTTAAAGATCATCAAAGTTAAACTCTAAATCTTTTTTGTACATGAAACGGGTACTCCGTTTTCCATCAAAGCATTCATTTGGAGTAATTAACTTTTTTGATAACTTGTCTGGCTAAGTAAAATATGGTCTTCTGTGACCACGTTTCCTGTAAAACAGCCGAAACGTCAGATAAAATGAAAAATAAAAGCGAAGACTATCCGTAAGCTTACGAGTAGTCCAATTCATTATGAGTAGTGTTCGGTTAAACTAGGAACCCAATATGTAAAATATAAAGTTCTCATTCTAATAACAGCCTCCGTGGTCTAGTGGTTTGAGCGCTCGGCTCACGATCCGGAGGTTCCGGGTTCGATTCCCGGTGGGGATATCTCACAAAAATCACTTTGTGAGACTGTCCTCAGTTTGGTTAGGGCATTGCAGGCTGAATCACTTGATTGCCCGAAAAGTAAGATGATTCCGTGCTTCGGAGGGCACGTTAAGCCGTCGGTCCCGGTTACTTTCTACGGATAGTAGTCGTTACATGAGCCATGTCAGAGGCCTTTGGCGGCTCTATAACTCTGACACCAGGATTGGTCAAAGTTGACCATCCACTCGATAAGAAGAAGACTCATTCTAATACAACTATAATCAAAATTAAAATAAAATAAGCAAAATTAGTGCCGAATTACATACTCGTATCTAATATTGTGATGTTACGTTGATCACGATATTGTCACCCCCTATTGTCACCCTTATATGTACGCCATACATACCGCACGTACGTGTTTTGATTGCGTCAGACACGATGTAAACAACGGACATCTTCATGCACTAACTAGAACAATAACAGTTGTATTCTGTTCTTGAATTTGTAACTCGACTGTGATTGGTGGGAATATGTAAGGAAACGCAATCGTTTCATGTGATATACGCTATACGGTTAGGTTAGGTTAGTTATGAAATATGGATAGTTGACAGTAAGTAATGAAACCTCAAAGAATTTACATCCCAATTTTACAGAAGGTTTTTACTCGATGATTAGATTAAATAAATCGTAAATACAGTGATTAAGGCGTAAAAGCTTAACATAAACATATGTACATATGGATAAAAAGACTGACAGATAGGTTAGTGGCCAATCCTGGTGTCGGATTTTTAGACCTACTTTCGCATTTATACTATAAGAAGGGATATATATGGCTTAAGTACTTATAAAAGTTTAAAAGAAAACAGTAAATAAACTTGTAACTTCTAAACTGCAGTTCATAAAGATCTATGCGGTAGATCACTTTGTTTTACACAGAAACATACAAGTTTCCCAGTCAAATTGAGAGCATAAACTTTACTAGAATTTTGTAGCTCCTTCAAATATGAATATTAAGACTGTTGAGTTCTGCATTTGAGATAAGCTTCTTTTAAGGGTCTTCGTTTATCTGGATTTTAAAATGCACAAACATTAAAATTTGTTTGTTCAAATATGTTTTGACTATTGAGTCGATAATCCTATAGTCGTTTAGTTTGAGCGAGTATACAAGCTACGAGCCGGCGAGTTCAATTTGATATGAGCTAGTGAGTAATTTGACAAATATCTAAATAACAGAATAGAGGTGCCATCTCGACCAATAAGAACTTATTTGACAAACAACTTTGTCTATGAACTACTTATTCCATTTTCAAATAAACAATAAAGGTATTGCACATAATATCTATAGTATCATCACCACATTCATCATTGTGCACCTTCAGCAAGTATGTCAATCACTAATTCAAAGAAACCAGTGCATTGAAAGTAGGTGACTACTTCAAATAAAGACCATGCCTTCTCAGAAAAATTAGCGATGTTATCCTTTTGATCCTCACTAGTGACAGCTTCGGTTGGTGTTGACATTAGGGGAGGGACATACCGCGTATCTTTGTACGTATGTGTTGTATGTGAATTCAAACGCACTGCACGCGTGTTTATTTACGTTCCTTTTGAAATAGGTGATGCGTTCGCCTTCACGCCTCCTTACCGAGAAAAAGGCTTATTTTTTCACACTATTTCTCATCTTTTTTCCTTTTTGTTCAAACGGCTCTCATCGTATAGGTTGTTCATGTTCCATTACAAGAAATATGATCTTACCTTTACTCAAGCATTCCCTATGTTTCACGTGAATAAAAGCCTTATTCACCTTATATTCGTCTTTATTACGTATATCATTCGGTTGGTTTAATATTTGGTTCTAATTATAGTAAAGGATTGAACTGACCACAACATTGTTGTAAGGAAAACTTGATGAGTTAAATAAAACACTGCACCCTAAGAGGATTACTAGGTGTAGTTTGCAGTAAACTTTCTTTAGATAGAGGATAAACTTTAAGACGTTTACGGAACTAATTCTTTTATTTTTATCTAGTTACGAAACTACGAGTATCCAGTACTTATACTTGCACATGTAGTTTCTTTCATCTTATTCCAATAAGTTGAGGCAAAACCCGAATAGGGAGTGAAGTAGTATGTTTATAACATAGCGGCTCTCAAAAACTCCCCGCTGCATGCACGAAAGCGATTCATAAGGCTTGCTTCGTTTGGCTCAACTCGTCTGCAATCTTGTATCTCCGGAGTTTAAGTGTTTGACCTCCCTTTGCCCAAATGAAGCTTACGAACATGTCTGCCAATATATTACAAGGTTCTGTATGGGTCTTATTTCCTTGAGCTTATAGTAGATATTTCATCGTCGTGAGGTATGCGGTAATCTTGTCGGTTTGCGCCTTTTGTATTTCTTTTTCCGTTTTTTGCTTCAGTACCGGGAGAATTTACCAGCTCCAATCCAAGTCTGTATTACGTGGCCGTGAGAGGTTCCCGGCGCCCGACTACTGAAAGATTCCGTACCTTTAGTAATCTTCCGAGTTTTTGTGTGACACCGGCTTTCCGTGAATACATCTTAATGTCTCAATTAATACCGTTATTACTGTGCTATCTCTACGTAGTTTTTATAAGATGTTCTTAAAGACAAGTTAAGAAAAAGTTGTACATTATAGGTATTAATGTTAGATTACCAGGTGTTTATCATACAGAAAATTCAGACTTTTAAATACGTCATACGAATACATTTTAACTCTATAATACATTTTTCTAATAGAAAACTCTAGTAGTAAATCTTTACCAACAGTTAATATTATAAACTCAGTAGGAGTTTTTCAGATCTTTTTTGTTGTTGAAATTGTCTAAAACCACTTGTGAGTACCAGTACTTACCTACTCTATTAAATTGTGTGCTCCAGTGGTCAGGTTTATGTCAGATCTGGCTTTATTGCGGGTTCTGTGTGCGTGACTTCTTACATTAAACATAGTATTTGAGTGCTCTAGAGTAGTGCTACTACGATAAAAATGCTGCATGTCCATCATGATACGTCATTTAATACAAAAAAGAAAATGGCCGACATAGACAAAGAAAACATCGAACGGTTCCTATAAAAAAAATATACGGACGTGAACTTTGTGATTTTGACAAACTATTCTGAGAGAAAAAAAAAAGAAAAAGTTAATTATTTTTCTCCCAGAGCAGTTTATCAATTCGCTCAAATGAGAGTTACTAATTGAGCGAGTGACCGATATAACACGTAAAAATAAACCAAAAAACCTTTAACTTTAAGATACAGGTGAAGTCGCTGGTGAAAAGGTATATATAATAGTATATATAATAAACAGAATAGTATTACATACTGTCCATTCCACTATTAGTATTCGAACATGAGTTTAAACACACAATACAGCTGAATATGCTTCAAGCAATTTGCTGATTTGAACACATAGTAAAATGAATAGCTGTTTAATGATGCATATAATATTATAATACATACGATCAATCATGTTAAAATCGTCTCAAATAATTATTTTGGATTACTTACATCATGTTTGAATCATATTAAAATCGGTTCAATAATTATTTCGGAGAATTTAAACATGATCTCAACAGAAAACAATATTAGGAAGTAATACACGAGATGCAATGAATATTCGACAACTATTGTTATTTGACTTCGAAGTAAAAAAGTATGAACGATGATTACCTACTACCTACATAATCTCTATTACGTTAAGTATCTGCACGCTTTTTATTTTTCACTAGCAGCGCCCCGCGGTTTTACCCGCGTTGTGCCCGTTCTCGTGGGAATTTCGGGAATTTTTTAACATAAAAACTTTCCTCTTGAATCACTCTACCTATTACAAAAAACATCAAAATCCGTTGCGTAATTTTAAAGATTTAAGCATACAGACAAACAGACAAAAATAGCGACTTTGTTTTATACTATGTAGTGATATTCTGTAGCGCCAAATATTTTGCTATTTGGCCGAACCCATTGCCGAATTATCGATATTCGGCAACTATTCGTGGCATCTAATCATAATATGGCCAGATTCAGACCAGAATTTTACGAAATTTTAACTATTTTTGGACTGTAATTGTAGTTAACTGATAGGCGGAAATTAATTAAAATATTCCACGAAAATACAGCCAATAAGCAATTCACTGGGTAACTTAGCTAATTATTTTCAACTAGCAGCGCCCCGCGGTTTTACCCGCGTTGTGCCCGTTCCCGTGGGAATTTCGGGATAAAATGTAGCCTATAGCCTTCCTCGATAAATAGACTATCTAACAGTGAAAGAATTATTCAAATCGGTTCAGTAGTTTCTGAGATTAGCGCGTTTAAACAAACAAACAAACAAACAAACAAAACAAACTCTTCAGCTTTATAATATTAGTATAGATTACCTGTACCTGAACAAACAGGAAAATCGTAAGGACTTTTCCGAACTATTTTTACCTGATAATTTCAGTGAAAAATATTCGCCGTGTCCTGTCGTGTCATTTTACAGATTATCCTTAGACTTTATGTTGAAGAGACGATAGTGCCGCTTGAAATAGAAACTAAGCTGACTGAAGTGTCTACTATGAATATTCGAAAAATAATGGACCATTCGGTGCTCCTCAATATCACCCATAGTCACTACTTAAGCCGATTAAAAAGTGCGAAAATTCTTAGTATTTAGATACTCGTACAATATTATATTCGCACATTTCCAGTTTCTAGATATTTGAGGTAAGTTGTCTTGACTATAATAATAGGGTAGATGTTTGCAATCACGGGTGGTGTTTGTTCAAGGGCCGTGGTATTTATTTACTAAACTCTCGAGGATTCGTCCGTAACAGTGCGACGTTGCCCTAATTCACAAACGAAGGCTGAATAACAGTTTGATTGCGTTCTCGATAAACACTCCGGCAAACATGCCTTGTAATTGGCACGCTTTACCATCAAAATATTTGTATTATAACAAAAACATAACGATTTCATTGATTTTGCTTAGTTGGGATTGTTGTGTGCATTTGTAATGTAGAGGAAAAGGTAATCTGATCCCTGTGTCTGACCCCCTCACTTCACCCCCTGCAATTTTCTTATTTAGAATCACACTACCTTAGTCCGAACTTTTTTGCAGTTGAACTATGTTAGATGTATTAGAAGCGCCCCACGGTTTTACCCGCGTTGCGCCCGTTCCCGTAGGAATTTTGGGATGAAAAATAGTCTATAACCTTCAATAAAATTTTCTATCAACTTTCCCCCCTCCTCAGGCGACTAGGCTTTTAGCCTAGCCCCCTATATTTCCCTGAGACACCAACCCCACATCGGATACTATAACTTTAATTTAAAATAAACAATATAGAGACAATGAATTGTTTAAGTAAAATATTAGGTATTATTCCGTGAAACAAAATTAAGTTTAAAAGATAGCGCGCTACCCCAGACAGGCCCGATCAATCGTTAAATTATAATCTCGAATGAATTCAATCACTGTCATGCTTTTTAATGGCCTAGAGCGACTGTTCGGTTTCAATAAGAGTTTTCAATTAAAACGGCGAACCGATTAAAAGCCTTTTGATAGGCTAGTACCAAGATACGAACAGTAACGACGATCTCGCTAACAAAAGATTTTACAATAAAAATGTATTCCTTTATCCTGTTTGATCCCAAAAAGTTTTGATCCGGTGACCGGATCAAACGTTGATTCGTTAGTGCTTGATCCAATTTGTTTTCAGCTTTTAAATGTGATTTTTCTGATGAAATGAAATCATAAAAATGTTGAGTGAGTACATTACTTTGTGAGCGAGGCATCTACGTGATATTATGTGATTTGATTATTCATTATCGTTTTAATTTAGAAACTCGAATCACTTCAAAGGATCGTTCTTTCTCCGAACGATTCATATCATACCAAATAGCCCACTACTGGAACGTTACAACTGTATATTTTAGTGGTAACTTTAAATCGAATCGAATGTCGTTCAACCGTTGCATGGAACGGTACCGTGAAGCAACAAACCTAGTTATATATTTTGTAATCCAGACAACTTAGAGGCGGTATATCCTAAACTTTACCCAAAACCGTTTTGCAATATTAATGTAGTGTACGTGGTAATCTTACTGATGTCGTACGAACTAAACAACTGACATTATAATAACTGTCTTCCCTCTATCGTGTTACTAACGATTATCTTGATAAACGGTTTCGAATCTATTCCCAATTAGTGATATCATCTATCTATAGGTTTATCATTGTTTTTGCTATAGATACATATTTTGCTATGTAAAATGTATTTGTTTTAAACATCTATGTATCTTCATATCAAATCACCTATAGCGTATTGTTAAATTGCGCGAGTTTACAAGCTCTAAGCCGGCTAAGTGATACTAGTTACGACTCTTTTTAAACTAAGCGTTTTCAGATGTCCTGCTACGTGAGTGTTTTATGGAAAAAAGAACATCCGTGCGCGCGGAAGACAGCGCATAACTGTACCGCGTAGCCAGAAAAACGCTTAAATTAAAAGAGGCTTCGTATTGCGCAGTACTTATTATAACTAAATAACGTAACATAATACTGAAGCTTAACTTTTAATGAAATTGGCTAAAGTCTCAGTGTAAGTACGTACTACTTTAGTCCAATTAGTACTGAAGAGTCAGACAAATCCATGTATTTCGCATTCGAAAAATAGGGAGGAATAAAAACGACACGTATATTCGCAGATGTCTGGCCGGGAAGAACAGAGTGTTAAATTTTAATGAGGTCCATATACAGACACCATTTGTATAATCCGGACTTCTTGCGTCACGTGCTATTGATTAAAGGTACAGACCCATTGCATCGGAATCGAACGATGCGTAGTTACCTATATAATGTTAATATTTAATTAAATGTTAGGATTTTTACTTATACACTTTAAGCATCTATTGTAGGTACTAAAATCTTTTGAACATAAAATTAGCATTTGGAATTTTAAGCGCTAGGTGTTGGGAATAGAGTATGAAACGTATTTTTCTTATTTTTATATTATACATCAGAATATGACGTCACAGTTTATGAACTTGGGTTTAAAAAATCTCTGAAGAGGAGACAGAACTGAATGTAGATATTTAGCAATATTTATTCTTACTATCCGATTTAAAGTTTATTTAAAACTATATTTCGGTTAGTTGTATGAGTAACTGTTTGTCGTATTATTTTAAGTAGACTCTGAACCAACTTAATTGAACCAAATGAATCGAAATCATACTGTACTGCATATAGATACACTTTTAATTGTGTACATCTATTTTGAGAAGAATAAGGCACGCTAGAGGCAGCTTTAATAAGGAGTTACTAAGTATCTTTTTGTACTGAAACTTTCCGCGGTAATAAACAGATTGACGCTGCAGCCGCGGGCTGCCGGTAGTTTTTTAATAAATCCGGAATGCATTCATTCTGCATACCTCGTCAACTTTATTCAGCGAATATCTCTCGCCTCAATACTCCTAACTTTATTTGATATTCAACTTTGTTAACTATTCATAACCGGTTTATAATTTACAACAAATATTGAATCGTTTCCCGTTTTATTTTGGTTTTAAGGACTTATTTTATTGGGTTTTGTTTATTTTAGTCTGATTTTATTATGAATCGATCAATCAGATAACTATGTTAAAATGTTGAATCATTTTATTTTATTTAGTGAAACCATATAATTTATTAAAAACATACCTCAAAAAAAGGTTGACAAACTTAGATTAATAAAACCGTTAATTACAGGAACATTGTTTTTATATATATTTACATTTTGTGGTTTACATAACCACAATATTTTAATAGTACTATACATTTTATTCATCTACTTATATACTTTACAGTTTATCAAGATGACTATTAGTTTTAACTACAATACTATAAAAATCCTGCTACCATTTCATAAACCCAATCAACACGGCAAGGATTTACTATACCCTCGAATTTTAGAAACAACGGACAGTTTAAATACTCATGTCATTAAGTTTAAACGAACACTACTCATTTTGAATTAAAACTACATTAACGGATACACTTCGCTTTTACTTTACATTTTTATCAGAAGTTTCGGCTCCTTTACAGGAACCGTGGTCACAGATGACATCTGAAGGAGAAGATGGATTTTTCCTAACCACGGTTCCTGTGAAGGAGCCGGAACGTCAGATAAAAATGTAAAATAATAGCGAAGTGTATCCCTTAACGTAGTTTCAATTCTCAATACACTCTTTATAATAATATCCTCGCGCTTGGTACTTGTACACTCATTACCAGCAGGAAGAATTGGAAGGTATCTGGGATAGCGGAAATGAAAGAAACTGACGTCGATCGGTAGCTCCGACACGTTATCGGAATCTCGATGATATTATAGAAAACTTCGCATTAGTTAATGGAAACAGAAGGAAGTATTTGCTTAAGATTATTGCGTATACAGTAAGTTAATGGACGGATTAGTATATGGATTTAAGGAGTGGTATTGTGATGTGATAGAGCATTATTTTATTCTCTCTTTCATTTCAAAAATACATAAAAGTCAAATAAAATTTCCTTTTTGCGTTATTCATTCATTTCGAGTAGGTTAGTGGCAAACCTTAGTGTCAGAGTTTTTAGACCGCCTAAAGGTCCGCATGGTCTATTGAATGAAACAACCGGGACCGACTACTTAACGTGCCCTCCGAAGTATATTAGCGCTTAGATAGGAAAACCACTAT
Source organism: Cyclophora punctaria (assembly GCA_951394245.1). Taxonomy (NCBI): domain Eukaryota; kingdom Metazoa; phylum Arthropoda; class Insecta; order Lepidoptera; family Geometridae; genus Cyclophora; species Cyclophora punctaria. The sequence goes on along the minus strand of OX596174.1, from coordinate 6,875,114 downwards.
CGGCCACCCATCCAAGTAGGAGCCGAACTGGACATTGCTTAACAATCACTATGAACTGTCATCGCTTAGTCAAGCTAGGACACGAGCGCTGCTTACTTAAATGTACCTAAAGCTGAAAGTTAAAAAATAAATTCAAATTTAATACAATTACTCTCCTCTCTGCACTATTCAAGGTAATAAGTACGCATAGTTTACTTTGAAACCGCTGTTATGTTTGTAACTTTTGTAAAAAGGAGCGCCGTGACGTCACGTCCGGGGACGAGACAATGCCCGCGGTTACTTCTCCACTCGCGATAAAAGTCCTAGACAGTCATTGTGCCTTTGTACACAACTTGGGCCACAAAGACGCAGAACCTTACAAACTCATAAGCGACAAAGAATTCACATTTTTAATGAAAAAATAATCTTTCCCACATGATTTTGTACTTACTGAAAACAAAAAAGTAAAATATCTTTTGAGAAACTCCATAAATAACTATTATTTCCAACCAAAATGTTTTCGTAACTCCTTCAACCAATCTCATTAACTTTACTGGCATATTACTCAGTGTAGAGAAAACAACAGACTAACAAGTTAAATGATAGTTTAAACCACGAAATTCAACGCCAAAAAACGAGAGAGAACAAATGGTCGGAAAAACAGTAATGATGGCACACAAAAACGTCGTAGCGAAACCGGACAGCGCGTTCAAATGTCGAAGACAAAGGGAAAAAAACAGATTTAAAATCCACATCGAAAGCCTTTCAGAGCGTGACTAATAGGTGCACGTCATGGTACAGAAGACTTGAAAGTAGAAAAAATACGTAGCAGCTGTTTCAATGAAAAATAACGTATCATTAATCATAAGGATGAAAGGAAGGCGCGACAAGGCAGAGCGACAAATACCTTCCTGAGTCCTGGCGGGGCGAAGCGCTCACTCACGAGCTCGCGGATACCTCCTCGAATCACACCCCTCACAATGGATCCAACGCGAACGTTTATTCCCATTGTTTCATTTAAACAAAAGCAAACAATACGAACTCGTCCATAGCTTACATTTCAATCAATGTAATTTTTACGACAGGCATCATACAAAAATAGTTTTTCTGTTATTTACACAAAAAATAATGTAATTTATAAGCGATTACGCGTAAATGTCACTATAGTCCCTGAAGACAGTTAAAATTCGGAAGCAAATTATATTGTGACATGGTGGTTTCTCATACAGTTTCCTTGTATAAAAACAGTTACAAGGAAATGTGTCTTTACTACATGACATTTTTATATTGTTATTACCCTTCATCTATATACTTAAGGGACTAATATATGTTGAATGAGCGGATCTCTGCTGTGCTAATCTAAGCTCTAGCTTGTAAAGATTTTTTCTTCAAAAATTCAGTATAGTGAAAACATTAAAATAATTGAAGGTTTTTACAAGTCAGGTTCCAAAGTCCTACTACTAATAACGGTTGAACATTTAATTAGGTATATACCGACAATATTTATGTAGGTCTATATATAATTGTGGTCGCAGTATTATTAGTCAGGGATAGCGATGAACACGGTTTCCGTGCGAGCGATAATTTTACCTGCGGGCCATGTTTAATTTCTGAACAATTAGGCTAGCCCCTATTAAAAGGGTCATTTCTAATGCTTACCTCCAAATACGACTCACTCTTAAAATTACGACCTCGTTATATCGTATTGTTTTGAAAATTAATTAGTGATAACTTTCCATCCAATTTATGATAATTTAATATTCCTAATTTTCGACGAGAATTTCTTAGTACTAGACCTTTTATTCGCAAACCTTCATCCGAACATGACTTAATTATAATTTAAATATTTGAAACAAGATTATATCATGTTCCGTCCTCCACCAATTTAATCAAACTCGTGCATAATTTAATTTTGTAACCTTCAATTATTAGTTTATTTCATTTCCGTACATCCATATTCGTTAAGAAGTAGGTGACAAAGGCACAGAATTGTTTATACAATATTACCTAGGTTATAATCAGTTTTGCGGCGATATATGAGTTGGTTAGGTATTAGTATAATTAAGTAGAATCTCAGATAGAGTTGTAATTACAGTTACAATTTATGAGAGTGAGGAAGGAAATGCAGAGTAGACTGGCACTAATTGATGATGCACGTTGAAGCGCGGTGACTCACAACTTTAGCAATAATTTCCAGAGCCAGTCCGCCGGGAGTACACTCCACTCATAAATATTCATCTACCTGTAAACGCCCTTTGAATTGTGAGCTAAAATATCAACTATTGTATTTTAAAAGTTATGATCAGTTTTACATTTGTACCTGAAAGTTTAAGGATGTTTCCTGAACTATGCTTATCTAGATTGCTACGCTACGTTTGGCATCTACTAACTAATCATGTCAAACGTAACATAGCTTGACTCTGTTGGAAAATAACTTTGATCAAGCAAAGAAGTGTAAAGAAGTGTAATGATGTCGCTTTGATTTTCGCTCATTAATAATTTTCAAAAACTAGGCGAACGTTCTGAATTCGTGGGTTTTTACCCGACTGCAGCGAGGCCCAAAAGGAGGGTTATGTATTTGACCTGATTTTGCCCAATTCCAATAAGTGTTTAGGTGTTTATTCAAATCTAGTTTAACGTCTGTTTTTTTGGAAAAAGAACATTTTCTTAACCGGCAAATACTATGTCCCTAACTATAAAATAATACATATAAATAAATATAATTACTAATAACTATTGATTTGTATTTTCTAGTTAAAGGTTTATCCTAGAATTAGAAAATAGAAGTCAGTGCTAGTACCAGCACTGGCTAATGGATTCTACGAAATAAACCCACTCACAGATTAAAATACAGGTACTTACCCTCATGATATGTGTTTTATTCGTCCGAGTACTCACTACTGTTAAATATTCACAAGGATGAAATAGATGAAGAATCACAGTTAACGGTCACTCTCTTGCTTGAATTGTAGTTAACTCGCTGGCTTGTTGCTAGTAAACTAGCTCGACGATAGCTTAGCTTTAAAGTATACACAGAAATGATTTCTAAACAAAGGTAACAATAAAGTTGTTCCCTTACTTTATAAAAAAATATATTATATACTATACTACATATTACTATACTATAATTACCTATATAAAGAGTTAAATTTTCTCCCTGGTAAACAAAATTATTGCCGCAATTCCACTAAATCTGAGAAAGCGCGATCTACAAAATGTTCAAAGAGTAAATTAAATAACATCAGTAAACCCCTTACTGAAGAAATCAGAAAATAAACGCCCATATTTCATTTTAACACTCGTAAGAAATGGATTGCAGACAGTATAAGTTCGTGGTATAACTTCGTCGCCTCTACTGGACTAACGTAGTATAAAGGGGCTCCAAATCCGGCTTTTAATGCGGTTTCCATTAGAGCCTTTTATGTTATCTGATCTGGCAGACTTTAGTCCACCTTTGATCAAATTAGTTTAGCAGAGCACAGAATGCGTTGGCAGAGTCGCGACTCGACCGATAAACGTTACATTTACACTATTTTATACTCTATAGAGCCTCTACACGGAAAACATTTCCTGTATAACTTCGTAACTGACTGAGATTTAGTAGGTACTTATGATACAAACAAGTTTTGCAATACGTCAAGCCGAGACTTCCATAGTAAAATCTCTTTAAATTTAAAGGTGTATTGTTAAAGTGTTATTGTTATCATTTTACAGCGCTTCTGAGAATAGTCTGACGTTATTCAGAAGTATTGGAATTGTTTGTATACTTTTATGAGAAGGGGGATAAAGTTTATGCGGGTACAATCTACAAACTTGACGGTATACTATATAACGTAACGCTTTCACATTACGCATTAGCTTCAGTGTATTGCATTCACGCAACATTTACGCATGCACAAAGTATTATATCGAATAAAACTACTAAAAGTGATTTGACCACCAAGTTTTCCAGGTGTACATGGTACATAGACATAAACTTACTTAACCGGTACCGGTATAAAAATAGCGAGTTTTCAATTGATGCTTCCATAAAACTTTGTTCATAAGTTGAGTTTCCATTGCCTACCTAAACCCTCCAGACGATATTTTTACGATTCGCACTATCATTTGGTAGATAGTTACCTAAATGTGGACCAATACGAAGGGAGATGAAAAACACCTCATTTACTGAATGTTTAACATATAGATTGATATTTTATATAGCTATCTTGGTGGCTGCGCGCTCAAGATAAGGTATAAACGCGTGCTTTCATTTTATAGCCCGAATTCGAAAGATATCGGAATAAGAGAACGATTAGGAATACATTTTAATATTTTTATAGCTCTGTGTGTGTCGTTTTGAAAGGATATTTGAGGAAAATATTAAATTACAGGAAAGAGGTTTGTTTTCAATTTTTCAGTGTTCGAATTTCAGTGTTCGATACTTATAACAACTTTGTTTTCAATTCACAATTCACAACATACATACAAAAAAGAAGATTTAATATTAACAGTTCAGAACTAATATGTACCACTGAATGTTGTGTTCTTTTCCAATATAAATTGCTTTTTTTAGCGCAGTAAATGTAGCTCACCCATAACCTTAGCCTGTAAAATTGTATAGGTGTCGCATAACTTACGGTTGACTAAGATAGAAAAAAACATATTGCAATGGACAATTCCTAAACAGCTTCTCCAAATTGGTTGACTCTCAAACAAACTATTTATACATCGTCCTGTGGTCGGTTATAAAAGTTGGGCCGGTTTTTTCGACATTTAATCCAGTGTGTGTGAAACACATTTTATTTGTATTTTAGTTTTGGGCAAAGTTCGTTGACTGTTTCAGTTAGTTTTTGGAGTACAAACATGATGTGGTAAACATTTTAACTAAACTGAGCATTATTTTAGTATAGAAAAAGTATAGTATACCTAATCAAATTCGTAACTAATACAGGATATTTTATGAAAAGTTGACTATAATTAGTACCTTTTCCTATCCGACTGCGGTGCGTGAAGAATAATATGTTTGTGTAAATTTATTTGTAAATTAAATAATTTATTTTAATTGTAGATCAGGTGTTTTTATTTTATGATCTATACAATAAAATAAATGTCTCTTACTTTGCGTGTTAGTAATCTTATCGAGCAATTTTTGTAAACTAATTTAATGATATGATTTTTGTCCGTCCCGGGGATTGAATCCAAGACTTGGAATTTAAAAGGCAAGAGTACATGCAAGTATAACATTTTTCAAAAAACATTGCTCAAAATACTTTTTGCACTACAACGTCTACCAACATACATATTAGAGAATACAGTTGTAATGTAGTTCAGTGAAACGGTTCCATCTAATCGGTTTAACTCCGTTCGACGTATACCTACCTACTGGAAATTTCGTTAAGATAACGCCGATGATCGACACCGGCACAAATTGGTTCTATAATTCAACATCGTTCCACACTTGCGAGGCGAATTCTCGGAGATCACGAGCCGAATGTTGAAGGACATCTCTCAAGAATTAGGACGAAAATTTACGTCTTCTGATAACGAGAGAAGGGTACCGACATGACTTATATCTTGGGAATACAAAACACATTGCTGTGCTATTGAACGGTAAAATACGTGTCTATTAGGTTATTCGAATTTTTGTGTTGTTTCGTTTTATTCTAATTTTGAATGTGAATTTAATTTCGAAATTAGAAACGTAACGAAGACAAGGAAAGAGTTATATACCTGTCCCGTAAGTTTCTGTCTGGTTATTCGTTTGTTTGCTTGCAGTTTGAACATTTTACTTCCAATGAGAAACCAAATCTAAACAAAGATCCTTTTTCTATTCCAAAAAATATAAACAATCCTATCAAAAGTTAGAAAAACTTTGATACATTTTATTTATTTCAAGACATTGCAAAAGTCAAACATCTGAACGTGTAATGCTCTCGAGTACTGTAATACGATCTACTATGATTCCTTTCACGTAGAAAACTTTGTTATTGTGGATTTGAAACGTGAAACTGAACGGACACACGATGTTTTATTACTCCACGAATTGGGTTTCTGCTATTACCTATATTATCTATTTATACATATAAATTAAAGTCAAATGCTAAAGTTTTTTGGCAGAAAAGAAGTTTAGAAGAAACAGCTGCCATACCATGACCTCTTAGCGCGATACAAATGCGGACCTAAACTGATTCGCTGTCAGTTTTCGTACCATGACATCAATAAGTGACAAATTGTAGTTGCTTTGCAGATTACCTAAACTGATTCGCTATTTGTCATACTAAATATGTTTTCGTTCATTCATTTGGTACCATGAGCGTCTATTGCGGCTTTGGTAAAGCGTCTCAGCTGTCAAAATTAGCAATTCAATAAAAGATACATTTTTCTAACATAAATTGAACCATTGTTGATATTTTTAACAACAATAAGTATGTACTTTAGTTAATTATTAATGTTTAATTGTTCCTTACTATAAACAATGCATTTTTGCAAATAACTTAACGATATTCTACTGAAAGAATTGATTAAAATGTGCGATTTTACACTTTATAAATTAAATTATTTTTTATAAAATACGAGCGCGGGTTGTAGTAGGTACTGTATAGTGTGGGTTGAGCGCAGGGATGTACGAGTAGAGTACCAACTCGTACATCCCTGCGCTCAACCTACCTAGGTATTTACGAGGGTAAACATGACTATCAATATAAATATGTAGGATATGCTTTGTTTTATCCCGAATTTCCCCAATGAAGCGAGAGCGACAAGGCTCTAGAATTCTGAGACTTAACTTATAAATCCTGGTAAATTCCTGGTAAATCCATAATAGAAATAAATCTTTAACAATCGCAATGTATATCAAACGAGCTTGAAGGTAATAATTTAAATGCTCAAAAAATATACCTATTATAATATATTTAATCTATGTCTGTATTATAAATTATAATCTATGTCTATTTTTTAATCTATGTCTATTTTATATTCTATGAATTTTATGATCTTTGTCAGTGACATTCCGAACACTTAAATCGTAATTTTATTTTGGATATCTGTTTAAAATTATAAATAATATTGGTTTCTGGAGCAACAAATACTTTATAGTTCCAACATTTTATGATTACAAATTAGATAACAATAATTATCGTGTGTATAAACAAACCAATGTTCGTTTTGAATAATACTTATGATTTTTAAGAGGTTCTCTTAAAAACCGTAACTTTCCGTCATTTTAATTATTAAGGTTTTCGAACGCACCTTAATAACTTCTCTTAGAGGAAGTGACGCAATTAGCCGATCAGCAAAATGGTTTGTTCATTCATTCAAAGAGATGGCGATTCAAGTGCGATATTGTTTAAATAAGGTCACGGTACGAATTGAAACGCTAACCTAAACTGATCTGCTTGGATCTTGAGACGCTATCTAAGAGGTCATGGTATGGCTACAGTACTGTATACTGATATTAATTGAAAAATACTTTTGTTTTATTTAAGTACTTCTTTTGTTTTAATCAAATAATATATTGTACTAGCAGCGCCCCGCGGTTTTACCCGCGTTGTACCCGTTCCCGTAGGAATTTCGGGATGAAAAATAGCCTATAACCTTCCCGTTGAATGTGGCTATCTATTACAAAAAGAATTATTTAAATCGGTTCAGTAGTTTCTGAGATTAGCGCGTTTAAACAAACAAACAAACAAACAAACAAACAAAACAAACTCTTCAGCTTTATAATATTAGTATAGATTTCAAAATCTGATAGCTAAGGCGCCTACGTATCTCCGTGGGTAGTATCTAGGTGGTATCAAGTACTTGCGTAACAAACTTATTCAAAATCCAATGACATTTACACAACACCTACAACCTTGATGAAAAAAACTCAAAAAAAATCTGGATACAACTGAAAAACAAATATAATATTCAATATAATCACGAAATATTCAAAACAAGGAGTTTACATAAAATATTGACGATTTACGTAAATATAAGCAATTGACAATTCTATTTTTCAGGTGTTACGAATTCAGAGTTTCACGCGCAGTCATTGGAAGGTGGAAAGGGGAATATTTTATACATAATAATATTCTAGTACCTCCGCAACAACCTTTACATATTGTAAACGAGGCGTAAATTGTTTTTAAAGTCATGTGTAGGAGGAAAAGTAAGTTGTTACGAGGTGCGTTTTAACGTCTCGCGTACTATAAACGTACGCGTTAACTACGCGAGATAATGCGTAGCGAGATCGTCCGCGCTACAATATTAACGTAGCGACGTACGGAGCTTTCAGAAATACTTTATTATTACTTTTAATCACTTATAAAGCTGCCTTTAAGATCTTCAAAATTAGCTAGGTAGCATGTAGAAACAGTTTTATAGAAAATAGTTTATAGATCAAACCATTATAACCTTACTAATTAAACATACATATATCCTTGATATAGTTGTTCTCTATATAAAATAGGAATTACTTAATGTACTATCACATTATTTTAATAAAGACAATTGTCAAATTTTACTACGGTAACGGTATACTTAAGTAACGAATTCACCAAATCAAAGTGTGTTAATTGCTTGCAAAACCACATTAGTTCGCGAGATTGCGTATTAAATAAACCAATCAAATAAAACGTGGCCAAGTTTATTATCAAATGAATTCACTAATAAGAACATTCTTCGGACACCCCCCGAGTTAATAACGCTGAATCCCCTGGACTATTTCCACCAACGAATGGCAAACGCTCCCTGAGCTCGAATTTCACAAATTGCTGTGGTAAAACCGCACACTAAATGCATATTATATTGAGTTACTCTACTCCGGCTGTAAAAAAGGTTTTATCAACGTATTCTAATCCCTTAAGACGTTAAAGTAATGACACATTCATAATTATTACTGTTAAATGTTCAGTTACAATCTATGATTCAATTTCGTTTGAGGAAAAAAGCGTTTTATTTTTTGTCATTTATATATGAATACAAAATACAGTCTCTTGTTTATTATTAGACGACAAATTCGCTATCAACTAGTAAAATTGTACCTAAACTAGCCCTTATCGGTTCATCATTTGTTTGCGAAGCAAATCCTATTTAAAATACCTATATATAAAAGCTAATCAAAGAAACTACCAATCCAATTTGAATAATTAGAACTTTCTTTATTGGATAGCCACATACAACGGAAAGGTATTTTTTAAAAGGCTATTTTTTATCCCGAAATTCCACACCGCCGAGGCGCTGCCAGTTTACTAAATAAACAGATACTGAGCTAATGTACTCAGTAAAGTTGTACCTGTATGAGATTGAAACTTCAAACGACTAGTAACTAGTACCCATCGTCATCTGAGACACGAACAAACCAACATGTAATTACAACTACGCGATAGGTAATACGAGTTACCGTTATTAAACAGTTAATTTTAAATAATGGTTCCTCCTTGAATAACAACTAAGCGAAGTTTCGCTCGCTAAGAAAACCGAAGTAACAAAGGTGTTCACCTACACGTTAGTACGTAGACTGAAACTTGTTCAACTACGTACATGATACTCAATGAATATTTCAATACACTGCGTTATTTCAATTTATAACTAAGACGTACTGTATGACATAGACATGTATAGAATGCATGCATTTGAATGTAACTTGGAACTGCGAATATTTCTTGATAGCAATTCTATCTAACTATTGTGAGAGAAGGCATTCTATATTCAAAAGTATTGAACTAAGTTCGGCGACCGCATTACCTGAGTACTGAGTAGTGTGAGTAGAACACTCAGTTGGTTAGTTTTCTTAAATACCTTATATTATAATGTTCTACTATCTCTGAGTTAGCATTTTTTACACTAATCGTAAAATTATTTATTTATTACTTCACCGTCTACAAAACAAAATGTCTGTAAAACGTTCAGCCGTAAAATACAAATGAATCTGAATATTGTCAGCTAAGTTCTACAACTTAACTAAAGAGCCACTTTAAATTAATTAAATTCTTGTTGTGTTTTATTTAAAGAGCGCCGAATAAATAGCTTCAATGAGCGCTTGGACGGGCGCACTGTTCTGTAACAAACTTACTAGAATGTAACTTCTTCGTGTTTATATTCAAAAGTGCATTAAGTACTCATAACTTTCAACTTGGTTACCTACTTTGCAGTTTTCAAAGGCTACAATGCTTTAAAGCAAAGTCACTTAACTTGCCTACTACCCGTGCAAGTATCGTCGAGTAATGTGACGCAGTTAAACATCAAAAGTAGACGTTTGACGAAATCGCCTAATGAATATATTTTTAGTTGGATCTATCGGGACTGTTAATTATCTTGGAAAGTAATGGCATGTCAGCGAACTGCGACAACCAAATATTTGAAAAAAAATAGCCCAAATATATGATATCACTGCTAATGTTATGTTCTTCTCTCTGTTAGAATATTCACCAATCACCTACGTCATCACTTGCACCGTGGCACCTACGTGTATATTGAAAAAAGAAAGAAAGTTGGAAAATAAACGAAACACTTTCTAATTAACAATAAAAAATGGTAGAAACATGTTAGTCACACTTGTTCAGAAACTTTATCATGGACCGATTTCCACAGTGTTCCTGCAACATACTCTGCAGTACCTCTAGGTGTGTACGTGTAGTAAAATGGATGACTTACCACGATTTCACTTGACTCCGTCCTGGTCGATCGCTTTAGCGATCAATCAAACACTGTACTTAGTCTAACCTATTACGTGTAATGTACGAACTTAGAGGTGCCTCGAGCTTTTTGTGAATATTGGTAACATTTATTTCTTGAAGGTTCTATAGAGTAAGCAGTAGTAGAACTGTAACATAATACGTATGGATTTTTTCTTCTTAAAAAAGAATGAGCAGTATATAACATAATGTGTTTGCATTTTTTCTTCGTAGGGAGAGTTATAATAAAAACCGTTAAAGCATCTTCTTTACTTCATCATTATTAATTGTCTTTGGTTGGAAAAGATATTCTAACTTGTTTTTGTAGAGAAAATCGCATAGTCATTTTATTCCATTTAGATCCTAACAAGGCAAGTGTTCAACCTTACCAGCACTTCCCAGTCTCAGTTATATATCTAACCTTCAAAATTAAAATAGAACAAATTTAACGATAAAATACAGTAGGACCAATTTCAATGTCCAAAGTATTAATTAATATCCAACATTTTTATATTGAATAGCTATGGGTATCTAAGGAGATTTGTTATTGTCTTCGAAATGCCACATCAAAAGCGGTCTTCGGCTAATAAAGCCACTTTGAACGAAATTACAGACACAAGTTAGCGTTTGAAGTGGACCACCATTGTGTACTATACATGTAATTATATGAAGTACTTACACTATTCATATTTCATTAATAACTCAATGTGTGTGGAAGTTTTAGACGGACGTCTTTTTATATATCTATACATATATATAAAAGAAAGTCGTGTTAGTTACACTATTTATAACTCGAGAACAGCTGAACCGATTTGCCTGAAAACTGGTGCGGAGATAGTTTAGAACCAGGAGACGGGTATAGGATACTATTTATCCCGTATTTCCTACGGGAACGCGTGCGCTGTGGGTAAAACCGCGGGGCACAGCTAGTGAGTATTTTTGTGGTGATTAGTCTGAATAAACCGTTTGTTTGTAGAGTTTATTAGCAGCGATCCGGTGAGTTCAATATAAGCGTAAAATGAGAAAGAGTATTTTAGAATATCCTACTAATAATCAAAATGCCAATATTGTGCGGATGTATGTATATTCATCTTCCATGGATCGGATGTGAACAAAAATGAGTACAAATATAGATTAGAATAACACATAAGCTACTTTTACTGTCATTGATTTATACATTTCGAGTTGGTTAGTTACGTTTACTCCGAAATTCTTACGGGAATGAATGTAATGTTTTCTAAAAATAGTAAAGATTTTACAATTATTATATTTTTGGAAAATAAAGAAAACAACTTACCAGTGACGTTTATTTGTGAGAAACGCCGCGTAGGGTTTTCTTTTAATTAAACGTGTTTTAATGTTTCAAGTGTTTCTGTTGGGAATTCATGAGTTTTTTCCTGGAATTTGTTCAAAGCGAGAGGCTTTCTTGAAATCCCTTCAAGTATTGTTGTCTCAAAGTTTCGCCGAGGTTCTTGAAACTTTAAATTATTTCACAACTTGTTTCAATATTTTTGAAGCTCAGTATAAACAATTCCAATTTCAGCAATAAATTTGTTTTGATTTCGATTTGAACAATTATTGTGTGTGAATGATAGTATTGAAAATTTATGATATTGCATTATTAACAAAAAAAAACAGTTTCGTAACGTGTTTTCTCACTTTCAAGTTACCTACTAACGTTGTATTGACGCCGATAATAATTGAACAGAGGCACCCGATTATAATTCGGATCCGATAGCTAATTAGTGGGAACGGGCACTTATTGAACACCTTGTTAACTTTTATAGGTCGTGTTTCTTATTTTATTACCGACTAATTCTGTTGTTAATAGTGAGAAAGCCTTCATAAGATCTATATGGATTGACTATCTGACGCACTAGAGCAAGAAACGTATAAAATGAGGGACCTTCCTACTGCCACTTGCAAAGATTCGTCAACCATTTACTATATAAAGTATTAGCTAGGTAAGGACTAAGTATTATATTAGTACGGAAGAGCTTGCTCTATCCGGCTTAATAATAAACGCGGTGTAACTAAAACACTGTTATTCTGTGCTTTGTCTCTTTTGCTCTTCGGAAAATTGCGTACGTCAAAAAGTGACAAACCACTTGATAGCTAAACTGATTTTAATACGAGTTTCTTAATAAGTCCCTATAGGCCTTATTCATAAACGCTTACTAGCAGCATTTTAGCTATCGAATGGTTTGTCCCTTTCTGACATACGCTATTTTCCAAAGAGCAAAAGAGACAAAACACTCACTAACAGTGTTTTAGTTACACGGCGTTTATGAATAAGGCAGTATGAGTATAAGCCCTTGTCATACTAAACACGATGAGCATTTAATAATAAAAAATAAAAATATGTATAGTGAAGCAGTAGGCTGACATATGAAACTGTAATTAAAGTTATTAAAACTTATCTCCCATTAGCTGTGTTAAAAACCATCACGAGTCTATTACAATGTAATTGTATGTGTGATTTCCCGCAATGCGTTAAATTAAGTCTGATTTATCGTCCAAACGTTTATTAATTTAGATGTGACACATTATTTATGGTAATTGCCTTCGCGGTTGTCCGTTTTAGTCGGCGAACAGTTCAATCAGATAGGAGCCGATCACGTAGGGAGTTGCTATTGTGACCGGACTCGGACTAATGCACTGATTTGAACTTGTTCCTGTGTCAGATTTGAACAATACCATAAATTGCTGGTACTTTAAGTACCTGCTTATTTATTAACTAGCAGCGCTTTGCGGTGTTTCCCGCGCTACGTGTGAAAGTAGCTCATAATATTTTTCATGAATGTGGCTTTCTTAAAGAAAAAGAAGATTTGAAATCAGGTCGATAGTTCTGAGGATTAGTCCCTACATACAAACTTATAAACTAGCTAACTACTAACTATGAGTATTATATGTGACTATAATTTAGAGACAGGGCTTCGCTTCGCATCACTAATGATGATATTTTGAACCTAAATGTGCATTCTATAAATAGTATTTTATATTGATTTTGTTGAAACAGATATTGTTGTAAATAACTTGATTAACCGCAAACTTCTCTTTGCGTTAAAAGATTATGTAAAAAGTAGAATTACCTACTACAATTTTATGTGATCACTTGTGTTAAGTAATGAAAGCCCCAAAGTCAAGCGTAAATTAACGTTATGATTACCCACATAAACTCATTATATTTTCTCTAATAATAAAAATGTGATAATTTTGACACAGGTTGGATTAAGATGAGTACTTGCTTAAAATGACGCGCCACCCTTTGTTACCAATTATGGGTCCCAGGAATTAAGTACTCATAAATTAGGGATTACATCTGATGAAAAGGCAATGTTTGGTTAAGGTTTAATTATTATTTAAAGCCTCGTAGCCAAATATTTAAAAAGACTTTAAAAGCACATCTCTTGATAATTTCTACGCAACTGCCGGCAGGGAAGTAATTTACGTGATATAAATGAAAGTTTTTATGGGCAGCCTCCGGACAAAAAACTTTACAATTTGTGGAGGACCTACGTCTTACACTGTACCCGGAAAAATGACTTATTAATCATACTAAAAAGAAAATACTTTTTACATTTATCTTATTTGTAACTTCAATTTGTTTGACATGACATATTATTTGGGTATCATCGAAATTTTCGATACCAACACGAATTGGCTGTACATGAAAATTGCTAATTTGTTTTCCATGAAAATTGTCAATAAAACAATTATTTATTTATTTATTTATTTAAAAAACAAAGTCAACAGCTCTCCTAAATAATAATCAAATTTGCTTAAGCTAATCATACAGCCAATAACAGACTTACATTGTATGCATATATCTTATAAGACAAAGGCAGTTAGAGTTAAAAAGTCTACTGTATAGTGCACAACCGCATAGCGCACAACTATCACACCATTATCATGTTATACAATACATGATAATAATATGACAGCCGCACACCACACAGCAGTACACCATACAGCAGTTACAATAGTAGTTGTTAGGTAATAATTAATATGTTAAGTTAGAGCATTTTGATGTGTAAATATGATAATGATAAGTGAGTGTAAGAGACAAGTGCTAAGCGCGGATATCATCAAACATAAAAATAGAATAGAAAAATGATATTGTGTATATCTTAAAAATTATATAATTATGTAACCCGTCTGGGTGAGCAGCTCATATACATATTAGGTTTTGGATTATGTTATAAAGGTCTTGCACAACATAAAATAATCATTCTTTATTTAATTCATTAATTAATACACGCCTCAGGGATTCCTTACTGTTGAAGAATAAGTCAACGGAATCAATATTATGAAAAAGTTTATTATATGTCCGATGTGTCCTACTAACCAGCGAGTTTTGAGCATAATTTGTATCAGAAAGTGAGACTGCAAACAGTGTAGTATGCCTGGTGCGTTTTTTAGGACAGTTGAAAAGCAGAAATCCGGTTGCAAGCTCAGGACTATCAATCGCTCCACTGCAGATACCATGGAGAAACATCATATCACACAGTACACGTCGCTGATCCAGACGTAACATATGATGATATCTGCATGAGACATTATAACTGTCTGAGATGCGTTTTATCCGAAAGCTGATGTGTTTTATAAACTTACGTTGAATATTCTCAATGTCATCGATATATGTTAAGTATTGAGGACACCAGATTATACTACAGTAATCGAGAATACTCCTGACAAAACTAAAATAGAGAACCTTCAAGCAGGTGATATCAGTGAAGGGGCGACTGACTCTGAGGACGAAACCTAGGCTCCTATAGGCTTTATTTACTATATAATTGATGTGGTTTGCAAATGTCAATTTGCAATCCATTAATACTCCCAGGTCTTTGACGGTCTTTAATTTCGAGATCTTAACATTATTAAATGAGTATTCAAAGTCTAGAGGGTGTCTTTTACGGGTAAAAGAGATAGCATGACACTTATTAATGTTAAGACCTATTCGATTTTCAGCGTAATAACAACTTAGTCTGTCCAAGTCAGCCTGTAGATGTAAGCAGTCATTAAGATTGTTGACTTTCAAGTAGATTTTAGTGTCATCAGCGTACATGAGAAATTTAGAGTAATGGAAGCAAGTTTTGACATCGTATAAATAACAAGCGTAAAGCAGGGGCCCCAAGATCGATCCCTGCGG